>JARVGS010000127.1:34586582-34597989 GCA_031762315.1 Hypsolebias antenori | reverse complement strand
AGGACCATGGTATCCCTGTTCTTAACTGGCCAGCAAACTCACCTGACCTTAACCCCATAGAAAATCTATGGAGTATTATGAAGAGGAAGATGAGATACACCAGACCCAACAATTCAGAAGAGCTGAAGACCACTATCAGAGCAACCTGGGCTCTCAGAACACCTGAGCAGTGTCACAGACTGATCGACTCCATGCCACACTGCATTGATGCAGCAATCCAGGAAAAAGGAGCCACAGCTAAATATTGATGCTGTACATGTTCATACTTTTCATGTTCATACTTTAAAGTTAGCTAACATTTCTAACAATCCATCTTTTTATTGGTCTTAAGTAATATTTTAATTTTCTGAGATGAATATAATATACAAGTTTCAATTTTTGAATGGAATTACTGAAATAAATCAACTTTTTTGACGATATTCTAATTTTATGACCAGCACCTGTAGAAGAAATGTGTTTTTCTAATTGTAATCTTTAGTTGGGGGCTGCTCAGAAAGATAAACACCTAATGCAAATCAATGATCCAAGATAGTCGCCTTTGCTAAAAGGGAAAAAATATGATAACGTAGCTGTTTTAAACAATATTGAGCTGAAACGTGGTGTGTTGGTAGCCGACAGGGACACACAACATATTGTGTAATCAAATCTAAAAATGATGTGAAATCAAATATTTAAAATGGTCACAACGTGACAGTCCCCGTCAAAGTTTCTGCAGGAACTTTCTAGTTTTAGTCATCCTGCTCCGACATGCTCAGTTTGTATTTAAACATGTTTTAATCAAAATGTTTGAACTTAAAATGTTTTAAATAATAGAAATTATATTTGAAATAGTTTAACATTTAACCTTGTTGAATTTAAATGATTCGTTTAGTATTTGTTTGAATATTTTTTGAAATATATAAAAAAATTGAAATTGAATTACCCACTAAATTAAATATTTATTGAATTATATTCAACATTTGCTTGTCTCTAAGCCGCCCTGTTTCTGTGATGCAGATTATCTGTGTGTGTGTGTGTTTTGGGTCTCAGGGAAATGTTGTTTCTGGTTGTAGGTTTAGAAAGACCCGTTGGCCTTAAATGTTTAGAAGTGCGAGCACCGTCACACTGGATATACTTGATTCAGACACGTGCACTGAAGCTCTTGGTAACCTGTGCTGTAAGAACGACCAACAGCAGTAAAGTTTGCAACAGTTTAAACCGAAGAGAGTTTTTAACTCGACCGAACCGAAGGATTAAAATTTTGTGTGGCCGGCTTTAAAGTTATATTTTTAAAAATGATCCTGACTTGTATATGTTATGATTTCTGTCTGTAATATTTTTGGATTTAGAGAACACAAGTACTGTATTAGAAGAAAAATAATAATTTTGATTCTCTTGGAGTAAATAAACGTGTTTATACCCCTGAACGCTGCTTTTTAAGATGTAAAGCTTTGCAAAAATAAAGTCTTCTGCCTATATTTTTCATGCGTTGTCATAATTATATATATGTTTTTCTCCTAACTGATTAAATCTGGCAGAAAACTAAACTGAAGCTGGTTTTCTTTTACAGGCTTCCAGCCAGTCACTGTTTGGGTCAGACCTGGACCCCGAAGGACCCCCTACCCTGACCCCCGAGGTGCCCTCTGACCTTTTTGCCCCCTCTGCAGACATCTCCGCTCCGTCCTACAGCAACATGGAGGAGGTGGACTAACCATGAAGTGGTGCTTAAGCAGCGTCCTCTAAACGGAAGCTGCTCGGCAGCTAAAGAACTTGTTAGCATCTGAAAAAAAAGAAAAACAGGGTTTGGCTGCGCTCGGATCAGATCGACTGTCGCACCCTTAACCTAGTCCACCACTTCGTCACGTGTACTCGTTAAGCTACATATCTAGTTCATCCAGTGCATATTGTAACGCTTGACTTCCACACTTCTCTCAGCTCTTATTACTCTGCAGCCTGCCGGGCTTCACGCTCCTTCAGGTCTAAAGACAACAGCTTTAACCTGACGCCTGAAGCTGCCGCTGACCATTAGGAAGAAGGAGCAGACTTTTGTTAGTTTCTTTAAACGTGTGTAAATTATTTGTTTTAACGGCTTTTGGCAGCACATTCAGTAGGTCGGATTGGACAAAAGATGGCGGCTGACGTTTTCTTTCCTCCCTGAAGGCAGAGGGCGAAGGCTATTTGTTGTCGCTTTCTTCAACGAGTCTTTTGTTTCAGACTTCTTTTCTACTGTTTCTGTATTTGATCCTGTGGATGCAATTGTCAAAAAGCCGAAGTATAAGCTGAAATGTGCATGACTGCATGTTGATACAGGCTGTTTCCTCTGTAAAACAACCCCGAGCTCTTCTGAAATATTGAACTTATTGTTTGTTTTGCGTTTTGTCTCGTCCCTCTCTGTCATGCACTGCATATATTAAGTGGGATTCATTATTGTTGCTGCTGTGGATATTATAAATGGGTAATATAAATAAAGAATGTTGAAGAGTTGCTGATAGAAAAACCAGCAGTTTCCTCTGGTCACTTCTAAAACCGGATAAATGAAAAGGACAAATAAAAACAGGGTTGATTTAAAAAAAAAAAAAGAGCAGTTACTTGACCTCGGTCTCATTTTACATGTTACATCTTGACAAAACAAGGAGATGGTATCCAGATGTTTAAATGGGAAAGTTGAAATATTACACAGCACTTTTTTGTTTAAGGATTTTCACAGAACCCAGCTGGATCTCAGGTTTTGATACAAGCACTTCTTAAATCTAAGTGCACTAGTTTGCTAATAATAAAGGACACATTTATGCTGAAATGGTTTGTTTACAAGGGACATCAACAGAATATTAAAGATTAATACTTTCAAACAATTTGCTAAACTTTTTAGGTCGTTGGTTATAGTTTATGTTCCTGTCCTTTTCATAAGGGTAGAAGCTGCTGACTATCAAACAACTGTTTAGCTATTTTTATGACTAATTGTAGTTTATGTAAGAAATTAATATTACCGGTAATAACATTTCACCAAATGAAAGTTGTTAGTGCGATTTATGGTATTTAGAAAAATTAATCTCTTCCAAATGTTTATAAAAAGATCTGTGCTGAATACAGTTGATTTCTTTGGAGGATAAAGTTGTACGGATTGCAGCATCTGAACATATCCTTTAAATCACTCATTCAACCTTTATACAGGTTAGTCTCATTGTGCCATTTACAAGAGATACCTGTTTTAAAGAACACAAGGTACAAACAATAATAAACAATCATATGAAAAGCATATAAAATGAAAAATAGAGGAAAATGAAACACAAAACAGCAAAAACAACAAAAGAATCAAATTATAAAGTTGTGTAAAATACAAAAATCATGAATATGACTGTTGGTTTTGACATCCTGAAATTTATACACATTAATAATGACATAGATTATTTTAACGTTTTTTTTATTCCCTACCTAATTTATTTAGCCTATTCTGATAAAGCAAATTTAAAAAAACTTTTTTTAAATAGTAGTGAGGAAGACGAGAAAGTTCATGCTCAATAAATGCAGAAAACCTGCCTGTGGAAGCGGCCAGTCACCGGCAGGTGGCGCTGTTTCCGTCAGCTCAACCGTCTGAGCGGAAGAAGAAGACAATGAGGAAGTACCGGCTTTAATCAACAAGAAATGAGTCGATAATCCAAACGCCACTCATGGCTCGACCGGTCAGAAAGTTTTAACAGTAAAAGCTTTTGTCTTTAGCGCATCGCCCATGGCTGGGGAACAAAACGGAACCGACAGCAGAGATGATTCGGAGCCGGGGTTCGGGACAGCTGATGACCCGGCTGCTGAGTCAGTCCCTCTCCCTCTTGGCTCCACAGATTGCACTCGAGGGAAGAAGCTGGTGCTTCACATCGACCTGAACAACACCATCCTGGTGTCGGACGCTGTGACGGGTCAGGGGACCGTGGCTGCCTTGGACTCCTTCCTCACCGGTGTCACGTGGGGGAAGAAGAACAAACACGGTAAACCGGAGCACGAATGTCGGGTTTAACTTGTAGCGTTTGTTTGGAACGCTCTCGGTGTGACCTCATCAGAAACATGACAGTAAACTTCAGCAAGAAATTTTATTATCACTTCCTGAGGGTTTTATTATTATTTTAAATACTGAAATTAGTTTGACCATGTTGGAGGGATGTGCGTCCGTGAACGCATCACAGTAGTTCTTAGTTCTTGCCGTTTGTAAAGTTGCACAGTTAAAAATTACCATCAATATTTTGGTTTATTTAGCTTTTAATAAGAAAAAAGTTTTTTTAAAGTCATATTTTCACCTTTCATATATTTATAGAGATGTCATAGTTCCTAATGAAATATTTAATTTACAAGATAAATATAGTTTACTAACTAAATACTTAACTTGCAAGTTAAATGTTTAGTTGGTAAACTAAATATTTAGGTGTACATTAAATAGTATTTAATTTATACTAAATATTTTGGTATACATTAAATATTTAATTTACACCTAAATATTTTGGTATAAAATATTTAATTTACACCTAAATATTTAGTTTACTAACCAAATGCTTGTATGTAATTTCTAAACTAATCATTTAATTCTTAAACGAAATAGTTAATTTGCTAACTAAGTATTTAGCTTGGACCTAAATGTATATTTTACAAACTAAACATTTAATTTCCAAAATAATTATTTAATTTGCTAACTCAATATTTACCTCAGACCAAAATATTTAACTTGCTTTAACTTGTTTAGGTCTGAGCTAAATATTCAGTTAGCAAATTAAATATTTAGTTTAGGACTTAAATGTTTAGCTTAGAAATTAAATATTTAGTTAGTAAACGAAATATTTAATTTACACCTAAATGTTTAGTTTACTAACAAAATATTTAATTTACAAGATAAATATTTAGTTTGTAAACTAAATATGTATCATGTAAATTAAATATTTAGTTGGAATCTATGACATTTATAAATAACATGGTGAAAATGACATTGGAAAATTTTTTTTTTTTTTTTTTTATGAAAGGCTAAATAAACCAAAATATTAATGTTAATTTTTGACTGTGTAACTTTACAAACGGCACCCCATATAATAGAGGTTGTAGTGTTTTTAGTTTTTTGTCTATTTTGTTGTAGCTGTTTGCTTTTATGTGTGAGTTGTAAATTTATTTTATTGATGGTTATTTTTTGTTAATCTCGTTGTGAAACACTTTGGTCAGCACTGTTGTTTTAATATGTTCTATAAATAAAATTAACATTGTCATATTACATATAAATTTAATTAAGTAAATGTTTTTATACTTTGACTATTATTTAAAAAAGTGATGGTGTGTATATCAGCCATCAGCTGCTTTGATTTACAAAATATTTTCCAGTACCAGCATCTTAAAATGTCATCATTAGACCTCGACTCAATACAGTGTTTGAAAAACTTATTCAGTTTGTTTATAAAACGCTAAGTTGCTCCATACAGAAACACTCACATACATAAAAAAGCCAACTAGTAAAAGTTATATTCATAAGGGAGCCAGCAGATTGTGTTGAACCATCCTGAGCAAGCACAAAGGAGACAGTGGAAAGGAAAAACTCCTTTTAAACAGGAATAAACCTCCAGCAGCATCACGCTCACGACGAGCACGTCTGCTTCAGCTGACTGGGCATTGAGAAGAACTTGTGAAGTGTGAAATTAGAGAAACAAAACATCGGACGGCCGAACAACGTGTTAATGTGAGGCAGCATCATTTCCTAAAATAACACGTTTTCCTCACTTTCTTCCTGTCGTCACTGTAATCTGATCTAATCTAACTGAATCTTTGTTTCTGAAACACACCAGGCATCCATCTGTGTTCATTTACAAACTTCAAACCATCACGATCTCACCCTTTGAGTTCGTTTTTACTTTTGAAAGTGTTTTTTCTTTTCATTTTTCTTTTAAGCTCGTAATAGTTGTTGAAGAAACGTTGTAGCTTTCTAGCAAATTTGTGATCAATCCTAAAATGTTTTATTGATTGGTTTGAGTTGACGCACATTTCTAAAATTGAGGCGAGGACGGAGAAGTGTTTTTAAAGCCTTGAAACAGGAATCGCCTGTTTTGTCTGTAAGATCGTGACCAGGCCATCAACCCAAATTATTGTTTTATTATTTATTTATTTTTTTTTATCTTTGAGACCTAAAATAATAATAATAAAAAAAGACCCAAACAAGCAGATTTTTTTAAACAGGAAATCTGGTCAATGCACGTCCATCTTGCGGGGGGCGTGTTGTAACTTGTTGAGAGTACGGTGCCTCATTGATCATTAAGGTAACTTCTGGTCACAAGCCCACAGAGTGGGATTATGGGTATTTACAGTAGTAGCAAAATTTGAACCCGCCCCCAAGGGGATGGGGTTGTTGGTAGGCCTGTCACAATAATACATTTTTCTGGGCAATTAATTGTCTCAGAAATTTTTGCGATAAACGATAATATTGTTTGAAATTTAACAATAAGTAATTGTCAAATTTTAGAAGAACTGTTAATTTTGTTTGGTTGTAGTACCTTTATTGTCCACCTGATGGCAGTATAAGACAGTTTGAACCAAAGGATGGATAGTTGAGCAGCGTGTCTCTTTAAGAAAAATGGGAGGGAGGCCCCTTGACGTGACATGGGCTGGCATGGTGGACGCTCTGCGATTTGAGCTTTTTAGCATAGCTATTGTCACACAAAGCTTTTAATGGAAAAAAAAATCAGTAAACAAGTTCTCAGCTTCTTCTTGCAGAGAAAAACAACTTTTACACAAAGGCACAGGTTTCAACCATGAATTTTGGAGCTTCGGCAGGATGGAGGTTTATTCTCGAGGTCGGCCTGTTAGCTTAGCTCGTAGCTTAGCTTCTCAAGCTTAGCTGCTTTTAACGATCCAAAAACGCGATTTTGGATGGTTAAAATTGATTTTAAAGAGAAAAGAGAAAGGGAGTGGTCAGTGAGGAGCACCGGAGTTGAGCCTTTTGTTATCCAGAGTCTTCAGTAGAAAGAGAGACATGAAGAAACAATAAAGCCAATAAATGAAAATGAGGTAAATAATTTAAATTTATCACGCGATTGATTGATTTATTATCGCGACAGGCCACGTTGCTGGGTAGCCATATGAGCGCCCAGTTGTGTCAAAGGAAAATGATATTTGGCGGCAGGAAGCTTGACAACCTGTCAAAATAATGTATAAAAATAAAATATTAAAATAAAATAAATATACATGAATTAACCACTCCTGTGTATAAAGTGCAGAGTCCAGTGTGTGAGAAAAAAGTAGCTGCTTTTACACCGGTCATTACGGTAATCTCTCGTCTTCCATGTTCTACCTTCTGCTCGTTTTCCACCAAGTCACTGGTTCTCTTCCAGAGAAGCTTTGAACACAGGAGCTGTTTGAAGCCGCGGTTCACAGACCAGTTTCCTTACAGGTAAATGGGAATGGCTGAGTGACGCCCCCTCCCTGCACCCCCCCAGCAGCGACGCCGTCAGTTACTACGCTCAGTTTGGACGGACTCCAGGTTTCACCTCTGTTGCTGGGCGACGCTTCAAAGGGGTTTTGGACGAGCATCTGGAACTGCTCCGTTGGCCCGAGGGCACAAAGGCAAGTGATCAGTGAAATCTGCAGAGAGCCCTGAGAGAAACACGGCTCTCCTGTGATCCTCTCTGCTGCTTTCTGCTGTCAGATTCTGCACTTTCATGCTTTTTAACTGAGCCTGTGATACTTTTCTCCCACTTGGTTTGAGCTTTAAAGAACCGTCTGTGTAAGCTTTTAGTCACCGTGATGGTTCTGCTGTTGCTTCATGTGAAGTTAGAAATATCTTGAAAGACGTGCTTTCTGTTGCCAGCCTCACTTTGTCTGTAACGTTTGAGTTATAATAACTCGTAACAGTTATTGTCAGTAAGGTGTTCGTTATTTCAGTGATGCAGACGCTTGTCAGACGACATTAAACCAAATTACTGGTTATCTGGTTTCATCTTTGTGATTTTTCAGTGTGTTGCACACAACCACACTGACCAGTGGCTGTTTGTTCCCTTTTACACAGACTGAAATAAAAGAAGCTTAAAGGCACATGTGATTATAATTGAGATTTAAAACATAACTTTATTACAAAGATTAAGTCTGTTTAACCAATCCGTTTATTTTTTTGGCATATATTTGTAAATTAATATATTTCTTTTCACAATTGATTTATTTTACTCTATCAGTACTAAAAGGGGTGCAGATGTACATTAGAAGATTGCTCTGACTGTCCTGGACCACTAGAGTTAATCACAGATTTTATCCAACAGCAACTAGAGAAATTGCATTTCCTGCATAAATATAGTGTGAATGCTTATTGCAGAAAAACTTGCAGAAAAACAGCTGAAATTAGCTTAAAAACAGCTGAAATTAGCTTATAAACAGCTGAAATTAGCTTAAAAATAGCTGAAATTAGCTTAAAAACTGTTGACATTAGCTTAAACAGCTGAAATTAGCTTAAAATAGCTGAAATTAGCTTAAAACTGCTGAAATTAGCTTATAAATTGCTGAAATTATTTTAAAAACAGTTGAAATTAGCTCAAAAGCAGCTGAAACTAACTCAAACTGCTTAAATTATCTTAAAAAACTGTTAAAATTAGCTTAAAAACAGCTGAAATTAGCTCAAAAACTGCTAAATTAGCTTAAAACAGCTAAAATTAGATTAAAATAGCTGAAATTAACTAAACTGCTGAAATTAGCTTAAGAACTACTGAAATTAGCTTAAAAACTTGAAATTAGCCTAAAACAGCTAAAATTATAGCTGAAATTAGCTTAAAACTACAAAATTAGCTTTAAAAACAGCTGAAATTAGCTTAAAACTGTTAATTAGCTGAACAACAGCTGAAATTAGCTTAAAATAGCTGAAATTAGCTTAAAAACATCTGAAATTAACTTAAAACCTGCTGATATTAGCTTATAAACTGCTGAAATTAGTTTAAAAATTGTTGAAATTAGTTTAACCATTGAAATTAGCTGAAAAACAGCTGAAATTAGTTTAAAACAGCTGAAATTACCTTAAAAACTGCTGAAATTAGCTTAAAAACTGCTGAAAATAGTTTAAAAGCTGCTGAATTTGGATTAAAAACAGCTGAAATTAGAGTAAAAACTGCCGAAATTAGCTTAAAAACAGCTGAAATTAGATTAAAAACTGCTGAAAATAGTTTAAAAGCTGCTGAATTCAGATTAAAAGCTGCTGAATTCAGATTAAAAACAGCTGAAATTAGCTTAAGAACAGCTGAAGTTAGCTTAAAAACTGCTGGAATAGTTTAAAAGCTGCTGAATTCTGATTAAAAACAGCTGAAATTGAAGAACAAGCCTAACTTAGAAACTTGGTGTTTCGTGACTTGTTTCTTTCAGGGAGACAGAGATCTGTCTGTAAAAGGCGAGGACGGACAGCTGTACCACTGGATCCTGCCTTCTTTCTTCCAGCTGCTCAGAGACCTGACGCAGGAAGGGCGGGAGTTTGCCGTCGTGTTCCGGACGTTTGGAACCGACCTGCCTCGCGTGCTGAGAGCCGTGTCCCGAGCGGTGAACGATGGGGCTCACCCACTGTTCCCAGATCTGCCTGAGCTGAAGGTACCTCTCAGGCATATTTATATTAAAATACAGTACTTATGAGTTTCTGACGAGCAAACAAACACATCTGAGTGATTTTCTGTGCCTCAAACAAACAACCAGGTTTTCTGGAAAGAAATCTGACTCAGTATTAGTCGGTTAAAAATGAAAGCTGTAACGTTTTTTTGAATGTCCAGAGGACCAGACTTAGCTTTTTTAGATCAGCTCGTCTTAACTTGAGCTTTGTTCTTCAGACTTTGTGGGACTTGTTGCTGCTTTTAGCCAAAATAAACCAACAAAATCAAAGTTCACTTTACAGGATCCCTTTGATCAAACCTAGAAATGAGAATTATACCATCGTTCCTGTCAAACAATGACCTTTGAACTTGCATTTAAAAGTTATGTTTGAAAAAACTTTTATTTACTTTTCATGTGGGATAAGTGGGCAGCAAAACCAAAGAGGATGTAAAAGTATATTAACTCGTTTGTTCCATCCATCCATCCATCCATCCATCCATCCATCCATCATCTTCCTCTTATTCTGTAGTCAGGTCTCGGGGGCAGCATCTTGAGCAGGGAGGTCCAGACATCTCTCTCCACAGCCTCCTCTTCCAGCTCTTCTGGGAGGACTCCAAGGTGTTCCCAGACCAGCCAAGAGACGTAGTCTCTCCAGCGTGTCCTGGCTCTTCCCCTGGGTCTCCTCCCAGTCAGACATGCTCATAGCACCTTCTCAGCCTATCTCCAAGAGCGAGTCCAGCTACCCTGCAGAGGAAACTCATCTCAGTCACCTGTATCCACAATCTCATTCTTTCAGTCACTACTCAGAGTTCATGACCTTAGGTGAGGGTTGGAACGTAGACCGACCGGTAAACAGAAAGCTTCTTCTTACAGCTCATCTCCCTCTTCACCACAACGGACCGGCACAGAGTCCGTAATACTGTAGACGCTGCACCGATCTGTCAATCTCACGCTCCATTCTTCCCTCACTCGTGAACAAAACCCAGAGATACTTGAACTCCTCCACACGAGGCAGAACCTCACCCTCGACCTGAAGAGAACAATCCACCCTTCTCTGACCGAGGACCATGGCCTCAGATTTGAAGGTGCTGATTTCACTTTAAACACCCAGAGGGCTCAGAAGATTCTCATCTCAGCCACTTCACACTCTGCTGCGAACTGCTCCAGCGAGAGCTGAAGGTCACGGCACGACGACGCCAACAGGACCACATCATCTGCAAAGAGCAGAGGTGGAATCCTGAGACCTCTGCACCGGACTCCCTCCACAAATTCTGACCATTAAAAGTTATGAACAGAATCGTTGCCAATGGGCAGCCTGGCAGAGTCCAACTCCCACCCTGAAGGGGTCCGACTTACTACCAAACTCTCGCACCGCTTGTATAGAGACCGAACAATCCGTAACAACGAGCCCCCAGTCCCATACTCGCAGAGCACCCTGCACAGTGTACCCCGAGGAACACGGTCGAATGTCTTCTCCAAGTCCACAAAACTCACGTAGACTGGATGGGCAAACTCCCATGACCCCTTGAAGACCCTAGTGAGGGTAAAGAGCTGGTCCAGTGTTCCACAGCCAGGACGGAACCTGCATTGTTCCTCCTGGATCTGAGGCTCGACCAACGATCGGACGCTCTGCTCCAGTTCCCCTGAATAGACCTGAGCAGAGAGGCTGAGGAGAGCGATGCTCCTGGAATGAACACATTTTGTTTTTACTCTTGATGTCTCTTCAGTTTGTGCAGTCTGTTTTATTACAACAGAATATTTTCAAGACAAATGAGTTGTAGTTAGGCCTGTCACAATAAACAATAAATCAATTAATCGCATGATAAATTAAAATTATCGACCTCATTTTCATTTATCG
>JARVGS010000127.1:34574626-34585234 GCA_031762315.1 Hypsolebias antenori | reverse complement strand
TTTTGTTGTTGTCGTTTGTTTTTTTCTGCAAGAAATAAGTCAATCTGTTAGAGTTTTCTCAGCCTGAAATAAAAAATATCAACTGCAAACAACACTTTTCAAAAATTCTTTAAGGGTCTTTGGTTTAAAAAAAAAAAAAAAAGCAACACCAGTTTTTAAAAATTTGACAAAATATTTGTTTTACTAATTTTTTTTTTTAGGGAAAAGGCATTTCCTCCATTAATGCAACCTAAATGATTTTTAAATTATTATTTTTTTAATTCCAGTCCAGAGTTTTGTGGAGACTCTCCAGACCACCAGACCCTTTAAAATAGGTAGCAGAATATGAGGCCTTGTTTTCGATCAAATTTCAGACATGGAGGTGTTTCACTAATCTTTTTGTTTTGTTTGTTTATTTAATCAAAATGATATTTTTTTAGAGCCTGGTAGATATATTGGTAGAGCCAATATTTTAGGCCGATATAGACATTTGGGGACATATTGGCATCAGTATTGTCCCATTATGTGCAGATATAAACGCTTCTAACTTTCTCCACTAAAATGCTGGGAACTATCTGTAACTGTACAATATATTCTGCACAGGACACATGAGAACTGCTTTCACATCATAGCCTTTAGGTTTCACTTTCAGGGCAGACGGTGCAGGGAGCAACTGTGTAGTGTATTGTGCTGAACAGAGCATGGTAAGTTTATTTCAACTGATCTGTAAAATAAAAAAAAAAATCAACAATAAATTATTTTCAATAACTCTTTTTACTATTTTCTCTTTTCTATTATTATTACTATTCTCTTATAACTCTCGTCATTGGCTATGTGCTTATCAAGTTAGCAAGCTAACGTTTAGAGAACCTAGCATAGATTATTGCCTTGTAAAACTTTATCTAGAACAATAAATCTAACAGAGGTAAATTATATCAGTGTTAATGTTATCTTTGTCGTCTCAATGAAATGCATTGTTTATCTTAAATCTTATGTTCGCTGCAAAGTAAAAATATGCAGCTGCAGTCAATAATAATTATAATAATAATATTGTCACAATATGTCATCACTGTTTGTTTCCATACAATGGCAAAATTAGCCTATGCATTTAACCCATCCACCACCAGGTGGTGCAGTGAGCAGCAAACGGAGGGTGCCGGCGGGCATTTTGGGGATGGGGTGTGCTGCCCAGAGACACCACGAGGTATGCAGTGAACGGGGATCGAGCCTGGGGCTTTCAGGTCCCGAGCCGGCTGCCCTGCCTCTACACCATCTCGGCCCCCATAAGGCCTTCACCATACATGACAGTTTAAACAATGAACAGGATTTTTGTTTAATTTATATATACTGTATATATACTGTATATTTACAGTATTTGATAACTTTATGGTGAATAATGGAGAATAGAAAACATGAATGCATGTTAGGAAGACTATTTCAATGTTAAACCAGGTTCAAAAGTAGCTGTTTACTTAGATTCTTGGTGGTGGACAAAGCTCAAAAATTTTCAGCCGATATATTGGTTATCGGCATTAGATCGCCCCTCCCAATATCGGTGTGGGCGATAGCCAAAATTTTCAGATCGATAAGGGGCTAATAATTAAATTTTTATTTTTATTTACTCTGCGTGTGGTAGAAAGTTTCTCTCTTTTTTTTTTTTTCTTGTACTGACCTGGATATACGAGCGAGCTGCAGGAGCTCGGCGCGCCCGCTTATAACGTCCCGACTACAGATAAACCAGTGGCAGTCAGTCGCTGAACGTCTGACTCTGCAGCCTGCATGCATGTCAAATGGCTTTTTCAGACTAAATGCACTAAATGTGCACTTGTGCACATTACAAGTGAGTTTTTGCTCTTTACATCCAAACTAAATCGAATTTGTCCAACGAGAAAAGAAGTGGGACTCTGCAGAGACTCTGGCCGGGGCAGCCGTCTCTGCTGGGGGAGTTGACCTCCATCTGTAGATTTTTACAGAAGCTCTCAAATAAACAGAGTGCCGGCTACTGGACTAATATAAAAATCTAAAGTATGAGGATAGAGGTAAAAAGAAAAGTCATTATTACTGCGGGGAAAGCATTATGATCTGACAAAATGGGATTAAAGTTGTATTTAGTGGGTTTATTTTTAATGCGTACAATTTTTCCCCTCAGGAACACGAGTGTGAAGTAAAGTTACTGTGGGGTTACGAGAGCACGGGAAAAAAATTCTGACCAAATAACTAAAGTAGAAGGATTTTTAGTCTTTGTCAGATAAAAAAAAAACATGTTCATTGACGGTCCAAAATAAAATAAATAACTTTTAATGCTTCTTATAGCTGTTTCAATTAGGCCTTTCACAATAAACAATAAATCAATTAATCTTATTACAAATGAAAATTATCAACTTCATTTTCATTTATCGGCTTTATCGTTTCTTCGCATCTCTCTCTACTTAAGACACTGGATGACAAAAGACTCAACACGGTGCTCTTCACTGACCCTTCTCTTTCTCTTTAAAATCTGTTTTAACCATCCAAAATTGCATTATTGGATCGTTAAAAGCAACTAAGCTGTGAAGCTAAGTACGAGCTAAGCTAACAGGCCGACCTCAAGAAAAAACCTCTGTCTTGTCGAAGCTCCAAAATTCACAGTTGAAACTCGTGCTTTTGTCTAAAAAGTTGTTTTTCTCTGCAAAAAGAAGCTGAGAACTTGTTTACTGATTTTTTTTTTTTTTTTATTAAAAGCTTTGTGTGAAAAATGCTATGCTAAAGAGCTTAAACCACACCGAGCGTCCGCCATTTTGAGAACCGAAAAACAGTAAAGAGAGACATTCCATGTCACGTCAAAGGGCCTCCCTCCCATTTTTCTTAGAGACACGTTGCTCACTCCCTTACTATCTATACTTTGGTTCAAACAGTCTTATACTGCCATCCAGTGGTCAAAAAATATACTACATACAAAAATTAATCAATATTTCTTCTTACATTTTACAATAATTACTACTTGTAATTATTGTGAAATTTCAAACAATATTATCGTTTATTGCAATAACTTCTGAGACAATTAATCGCCCAGCTAAATTTGTTATCGTGACAGGCCTAGTTGTAGTCAAAGCCTTCTGGGTAAATGTAAGCTCAGATTTGTGCGCCTCCCTCAGTCTGCTGGAGTGGAACACATCGATCCTTGAAGAGTGACTGTGGGGGTAATGGATGGATTGAGGGGGTGGGTGATGTGATGGAGGGTGAAAGAGATGTCCACATGTGACTCTGTCAGACCCGGTTAGCGTTCTTCTGTCAGGTGCTGCTCACCTGCTGAGACGCAAAGAGCAGGCGGGGGGGCAATCAATTACAAGATATGATGCAACTGCCATCTGCTTTTCCTCATCAACGACTTTTTCTGTGCACGGAATTGAACCCCCCACCCCACCAAGAGTGCAACAATTAAAATGTCCTTGAGCAATTTTTTTTCTTCATGTCTTCATATTAAAAAATGGTCACCTGAGAAATGAACACGTTGAAAGCCTCTGCTTGTTCTTCAGCTCGAGTCAAAGGTTTGAGACTGCTGCAGGAAATAACATTCCTCACCAGGGAAGAGAAAAAAACATTTATTTATTTATTTTTATTTATTTATTTATTTTATCCATTTCAATTTTTAAAACACAATGAGAATTTCAAAATACAACATAAAATCATACGAGAGTAATTTACTTCTTACCTCTTTAAAGTTTAGCTTAATATCTGTAAAACTGACCGAGGTACAGATATGTTTGTGTTTTCTACGGTTGATTAGTGGCGGCCATCTTTAATCATCTTGATTCCCAAAGTAAACCAGTTGGAGACGATCAGCTAATTCAGTTCAGTTAATTTATACAGCGCAAACGTCACAGCAGGAGTCGTCTCGGGGCCCTGGACAGGAACAGTCACACACATAAAACACCAATTAATAAAAGTTCTTTATCTAAGAAGCAGCAGATTGTGCTGAATCTTCACTTCGTCACAGTCTCTCATCCTGAGCAAGCACAAAGGAAACAGTGGAAGGAAAAAACTCACTTTTAACAGGAAGAAACCTGCAGCAGAACCAGGTTCAGGACGAGTGGACATCTGCTTCAACCGGCTGGGGTTTGAGAGGACATGAGGGAGAAACAGACACAGAATGACAGGTCCAGGTGAACTTTCTATAGGAGGAAAGACAAAAAACACACGTTGAGTTGAGACGGAAATAATTACAAACAGGTAGAGGAAGTAAAGAAGCAGCAGAGAAAAGAAATGTGGTCAGTTTGTCGTCCAGCAGTCGAATCCTATAGCAGCATAACTAAAAGACAGCTCAGGAAACCCAAGCCGACCCTAACTATAGGATTTATGAAAAAGTCTTAAAACTGGACAATGTGTCAGCCTCATGGACAGAAACTGGAAGTTGCTTCCACAAGAGAGGAGCCTGAGAACTGAAAGATCTTCCTCCATTCTGCTTCTGGAAACTCTAGGAACCACAAGTAAACCTGCAGTCTGAGAGTGAAGTGCTCTGTTAGGAAAATATAGATCAATAAGATCTGTAATATAATATGGAGCTAGGTTGTTGAGAGCTTTGTAGATTAGAAGTAAGTTTTTGAATTAAATTCTGGATTTGACAGGGAGCCAGTGGAGAGAAGCTCAGACTGGAGAGATATGATCTCTCCCAGTAACTCCAGTTAAGACTCTGGCAGCAGCATTTTGGATGAACTGAAGACTTTTTAAAGAAGAAGTTGGACACCCAGATAATAAACCATTGCAATAGTCCAGTCTAGACGTGACAAATGCATCATTTTTAGATGTTTCTAATCATCGCTTTGAGAGTTTCATCACAATCTGTTCAGTTGTTCATAAGATACAACCACCACATACGTCTTTCCCCTGAAACGATGGCTGGCAGCTAAATGTGGACTTTAGTTTTAACTACAGTTTATTTCAGCAACAAAACCATAAGAGTCCAGTTTTCTTTGTCACACGATTTAGTATTTTCCACATCCGTATCCTCTGAAGTTTCTGTTTAGTTTTAATGTTAAAATAAGAGCTTTATAAACCTGTTTTGTTGTGTAGTGGGAACAAAAAATATTAAAATTAAAAAAAAAATCTGGACTAATGCGCCTCATCATTTCAGAGCTGCTCTTCTAACTGGTCTCGACTCTTTCTGTCGCCCTCGGCTCAGCTGAGTGTGAATGTGACTCCAGGAAAGATCCGCTGCAGCAAGAGGGCGACCGTCCTGAGCCGGGGGGAGGAGCGAGTGTCGTCTCAGGAAGGAGAGAGAGTCCTGTACCAGTACCTGAGTTCTGTGCAGGGCCTGGGAGGTTTCCAGGACCACTTTGATTGGTACGTACAGTCCTCCACATCTCAGCTGAGGAAGTGGCTTTTGTATTCCTCATCCACCACCACCCATCACCTTCTGTTGGTTCCTGAGTCAGCTCAAATGAGCTGCATGGGTTTGCTTTCTGCGGGGGGGGAGTCCATACTGACTGAGCGTCCAGTGCTATGGCTAGCAGCCGAAGGCGCTCTGACCCGAGCTTTGGTTTTCTTGCTCTGGTTTTATTTTGAAAGTCATGGTTTCTGTCCAGGTGGGCTTCCAACACCTTTTCCATCCATGGGGGGAAGCCAATGTGGATCGACCCCTTCGACCAACACGTTCAGCACATCTTCATCGATGACAACATCCGGCAGAACGATGAGGACACCATCGTACACCCCAAGGTGCAGTCACTTCTGCTGAAGGGCCACGTGGTCAACTATCGAAGGCCTAGCATCCCTTAAAGGACCCCCCCCACTGTTCATCGCCGAGTTTTACACTAAAATCATTTTGTAGAAGTTATAGATGTTTTGATCAAACCTGTATGAATATTTTCATAGGATATTGTGAGATGTTGTGGGATGTGATAGTGCGCAGCCATCAAACCTCAAAGTTTAGCTCCGTATCTACGACCGCGACTGAATCATAGGTTTTTTTTTCTGTTCGCTAGGATCTTTAAATTCAATCAAATTTATCCAGTCAGATTTTTTTTTTGCTACCAGATAGTTGTCACTTAAAGGTACAGCCAAAGTTTTATTCAAAAATAATGTGTAGCGCTCAGAGTACGCTGCAGGTAACGTGACAAAAGGCGTCATCGGTGTAGTGGTGAGGCTGGGTACCAGAAGCAGCCGTGGTTCTGGAAATGGCGCAAAAAGGGTTTTGTGCTAATCTAAATATCACTATTTCAGAAACAAAAACTGTATTTCACCTCCTCCTCGGCTGTTATTTTTAATCCTGTCCTTCTGTAAAGATGGTTTCTGTTCTTCTTGAAGGTTTTAACTCAGCACGGCGTAAAAGAAAACTTCATTCTTTCCCGTAGATCACTAAATCCAGATTGTCATCCTGTTTGGGTTTGTCAGGTTTTCTTGGACCCTGATGGTTCCGACTCCCGCACAGCCTCCACCTTTGAGCTCTACGACATCACCTTGGTCCAGACTGACCTCCTCCGGGCCATTTCTGACCAGAGCTACTTCCATCAGCGCGTCCACATCTGCCTGGAAAACTATGAGAGGAACCTCCAGCAGGGGGCGGCGTAGGGCGCCGCCTCAGCCGCTGCTTCCTGCGCGACCTTCTGGATGACCTCGAGGTCAGGGTGCTGGTTAAGACTAATCTAACGGATGTACTGGAGCTTTTCCAGTTAAACCAAGATGGATGAAAGTTCCATGAGTTCTCTTCACATCAAATATTCGAGACGCTAAACGATGTCGGTGTAGCAGCGAGGTGAGGAGGGCCGCGGTTAACGGCAGCTGAAAAACCCTTCAGCTGTTTCTGCTCTGATGTTACTTCAGCTCCTGACAGTTTTTATTGTCAGGTCAGGACTTTTGGATTATTGGAAAACTGTTTACTTCCACTAGTAATCCAAAAGTAATACTTAAATATTTTAGACGACTGAAGCGTCTCGTTGCTGAGAACTGGGGTTAAAAAAAATTTAATTAAAAAAAATAATAACTTAAAATGAGGATTCTCTAGAACTTAAGCTGTTAAATGAGAATAATTGTGAGCTAGAGAAATTGTGTTTCCTGCAAAAATGCAGTATGACTGCTTATTGCAGAAGAACTTGCTGAAATTAGCTCAAATTACGCTGAAATGTACCTGAAATGGAAGAGCAAGCCTAACTTAGCAGAAGAAAGCAGAAAGAACACTTATTTGCTGATTTTTTAATAAAAAAAATAAAAAATTGGCACAAAAATTACAAAATTAGTTTAAAAAAGGCTGAAATTAGCAAACGATACATGAAAAGTAGCTGAAAAGGCTGAAAGAAACAAACTACCAGAAGGAAGTGGAACGAGCTGACATGGACTAAAAAAAATGTGGAATTAGCTGAAAAAGCTCAATTTGGCTCAAAAACAGCTAAAAGGTATCTAAAATAGCAGAAAAAAGCTGAAACAAGCAGAAAAGGCTGAAAGGAGCATAACAAGCTGAAATTAGCAGAAAGAAGTTAATTATTCTGAAGGTAGCAGAAATTATGAAAAAGAAATTTATCTGAAAAAAGCTAAAATTTGCTAAAGAAGCAGAAATTAGCAGAAGAAAGCAGGAAAAAAACAGAACACATTCGCCCAGTTAGACTGAAAGAAGCAAAAATATGTGGAAATTGTCTGAAAAAAGCTAAAATTAGCAGCAAAAAACAGTTGAAAAGTACCGTAACTACAAAGGTAGAAAGAAGCTTAAATTACCAAAAGGAAGTGGAGAGAGCACATTTTTGCTGAAAAAGTTTAAAATTAACGCAAAAAATGTGGAATTAGCTGAAAAACTTAAATTAGCAAAAAACAGCTAAATAGTAGCTGAAAATGCTGAAACTTGCAGAAATAAGCTTGTAAGGATTATAACATGCTGAACTTGGCTGAAAGTAGCTGAAAACAATTTAAATTTGCACAGGAAGCTGAAAGAAGCTGAAGCAGAACAAAATGTAAAAGGAGCAGTAAACGGCTGTAAACAGATCTAAAGATCTGAAGGATGTAAAATGAGCTCAATTTATTTTCTGTGAGGAAAAAAAAAAAAGACCAAAAAGGCTAAATATTTGAAAAAGCTAAAGTTGCACCAGTACCAAAGGTCACACAGGATTGTCCTTTAAGAGCTGAACGTTTTGATTTATGATTTGTTGGAATAGCTGAAAACTGCAGGAGGAGAATCACGTCGACAAACATGCAGAAGAAAATTGAATCATAAAAGTGTGACTGCGTCATAAACATTATTCTCTGATCTTCTCATCTTCCAGATGTGGCCGCAGGAGAAGAATCGTTTTAGAAAAGAAAAACCTTCTCATATTGTTCAGATTCTGTTTGCACTGAATTCTTCTTTGTAGTGACTTTTTTATTATTATTTTTATTTAAGCACTTTTTGTGACTTATTTAAATCTGTGGGTTACTTTAGCTTTAAAGGTTTTAGAATATATTTATTGTTGGACTTGTATGAAATTTTACTTCGACATAATTTTCATTTTATCACCAGTTTTAAAGAGCTGAGTGAACGAGAGTCTGTATTAAAAATAATTTTAAAACACTTTCATGCAAATGAGGTAGATGAGCAGAATTAGTTTATATTTTGTAGAACTTGAGCTTCCATCTTCTTAAAAAAAAAAAAAAAAAATAGAGGAGTAAGCAAACAACATAAATCTGTGTGTTTGATGAAGAGTGTTTTTAATTTGTTGGAGCGTTTAATGGGTGACATGATGTAAACTAACAAGAACAAAGAGGTAGAACGTTAAAGATGTTTCATGGACCTGTGACCTTCTCAAATCTAAGTCACTATTACAGAAATACTGAAATATCTTAAATCACATTAGTTTTTATATTTACTATTGAAATGAAGCTGATTTTTACAAGTTTTCATCTGTTTTATTATCTAAGATGGAGAGATGAGATTGATTAAAACCTTTCTCGGCTGAATAAAAACAAATTTAACCATCAAATATCAGCACTGCACTTACAAAATATATTCCTAAAATATAAACATTATTTATATAAAAAATATTTTTAAAACAAATGTTACTTAGATTTTAATTTAGTTTTAAGAAAATTTAATAAGAACTGAATCGAACAGAAATGTTTCCAAATATTTTAAATTTTTTATTTATTTCCTGAAGCTACTGATTAAACATATAAAGATAAAAGGAAATAATTGTTGCAATCAATATTTTATTGGAGTAGTAGTGGAGAGTTAGGTCATTTAAAGTGGATTATTTGTATCTTGAGGCTTGTTCACAGGAGCGTTCATCAGTTCTGTCGTCCAGTTACTCATTCAAGTGTTTTTATGTGAAAAGTGACAACAGCGGCAGTGAAATGCGGTTTATATCGACATTTTTATTGTAAAGTGTTAAAACTATTTATTTAAACGCTCATCTCAGGGAAACCTGATGTTTGAAGAACAAAATGTGCTTTTTGTTTATTTTCAGATGCCTAACTCTTATGACGGTTCTGATAAATAAAATTACAAATTTAAAGTGCCCACTGCTTTAATTTTGTTCTGAGGAGGGAAGACGTTGCTGAAAACTGGACGATTTTCCTTTTTTTTTTTTTTTTTTTTTTTTCATTTGATTTTTTTTAAACTCCTTTTAATGCAGACCGGATGTGCAAAACTTTGTGAATTTGCAAATAAAGTGAACACAAAACGTAAAATATGAAGCCAAAAGATTGAGAAGAGCAGCTATATATATATATTTTTTTAGCTACAAACAAGACTTTAAAAAACTTTTTAATATTTCTGCCTGATAAAACACATTTATAAAGTTCCCACACAAACTCTAAATTGTGCCTTTGAATTTTTTAAAATTTATTTTAAATTTTATTTTTCTGTTGGCTGCTTTGTTTTAACGTGTTCAGTTTTTTTTTTTTTTAAACCAAAACGTTAATATGAAGAATAATAATGAAACATGTTGGATTGAACATTGTGCGGCAAAATCATTAAAAAGTGAAAACTTGTTTCCCGTTTTGCGCATTCTGCTGTTCTTTGTGTGATTTATTTTATCATTTATGTGAACTTATCAGGGTGAGTGGTGGTGCAGAGGGTACAGAGGGCGAGCCTGTGATCGAGAAGTCGCCGGTTCAATTCCCCCCACTGTTCCAACATTTGTGTTTAACAGTGAAGTGCCCACAGGTGTGTCCGATGGCGGCCCGCGAGGACGCTTACTAACTCTTAATGTGAGTTCACTCGCCACAGCCCCCCCTGGAGACAGGGAGCTGCTGAAAGGACAAATTAATTTATTAACTGTGATAATTTCCTGAGTTGACTTTGCTTAAAGAAAACTTCATTTAAAGCTCATCTTTTAAACTACTAAGTTTTTAACACAAATAAGTTAGTTCTAATAAATTTTTTTGGAAGCCGTTTAGATATACAGGTAGTTCCCGAGTTACGAACGAATTCCGTTCCTACGCACCGTTCGTAACCCGATTTTTGACGTAAGTCGGAAATGCATAGTATGCGGCGCCGTAAACACGTTTTTTTCAACGTAACACAAAACCAGCGTACATTCTGTACCTTAAACTTGTACTGTACTGTATTTCCAAGTGGTTAGCTAACACAGTACCCTACATATTATCAATTATGATTATGTTTGGGAGCCATAATGAAGGACAAAAAGAGTTAATGGCCTACCGGGATGCTGGTGACGCCGTCCTCCTCGG
>JARVGS010000127.1:34552818-34565579 GCA_031762315.1 Hypsolebias antenori | reverse complement strand
CTTTATTTATACAGGCTAGCCTCGTTGAGCCACAGGGACTCATTTACAAGAGGGACCTGTCTCACTCACACCTAGGGAGTTCTTTCATACAGAACCTCCTGACAATCTGCTGCAAATATATGGATGGAACGCTGCTAAAAGTACAGATTCCCATTATTAATTTAGATTTAAACATAACCAGATTGAACTTTTTTTAAATCCAAGTTGCACGGAGCCACTGTGGCTCCAGACCTGCAGGCTGAAGACTCCTGAACAAAACACTAACTTAATTTTCATTCAATGTTTTCGCATGCTAACTCAATTTCTTAAAATAATTAAATCATATCAGAACTTTTATTTTACTACAATTTAACATAATCAAAGAATTATGCTGCAGTTGTGAGTGCCATATCCTCTGGCAGTGGGACGAGATGAGCAGCTCGTCAACCCTGAGGCGATGGGGAAGAACCCCTTGCAATCTGAGCGAGAGACAAACTGACAAACTGGGAGGTGGTGGTGTGGACATCAGCTGCTTGGTGTTGGGGCAGAAGATGTGTGATAATATCAGAGACAAAGCCCAACTTATGTAAAACAGATTGGATTGTGGGAAAATATAAGTGCACTGAAAGTCTGGGTACAGAGGAGTAATGACAGGAGCTGCCCAGGTGAGGGCGCTGTTCACCACAGTTTTGTGCAGATGCTGGCGCAGTAGTCCACGCCACAAAGCAATGAATTTAAAGTTGCTGTATTTTTACCAAAAGTAGAACCATAAAGCTCAAGGCCTGTGGATTTGGTGTCAGTGCAACAGGATTTTTCAGGCTGAAGGCAGCCGTGTGAACCTGCGGACTCACTGTCTGAGGAGCTGCCGGCCTTGTTTCCAGGACAGCTGATTGTTGAGCGAGCCAGAAGTCTCGTTCTCGTTGGCCTCGTCTGAAGGAGAAGAGAAGGACACAAATCAGGGCACGCATTATTTCCACTGAGCAAACACAACAGCAGCAGCACCCGGGAAACTAAACTAAACGTTCATCGCCTTAGCAAAGGCGAACAGCAAATACAGTTGAAGAGAGAAGGACACGGCCTTTTTAAACTGACACAGCTTTAAACTTGATCCTTTAATGCAAACGCCGATCTTGTAAATCAGAATTAACACTGTTGTTTTCAACCTAATTACTTCAGACTACTTTGTGCTATTTAAATGTATCAAAATGTTCATCTCATTCTGGAGATCAGTGCTTTGACTTCTGGTTTAGTAACTTTTATACTCAACAGTTATTTTTATTTTATTTACAAACTTCTTTCCAATCGAATAAAAGATTCCCTCAAAACCCTGAAAAATATTTTTCTACTTCAGCAGATTATATTTGCTGTAATGTCCCCTTTTCTACTTACAAGTAACCATTTTCGACTTGTAGCTTTTAATTTGCCTTTTGTTACTTTTAAACTTTTAGTAAGCTTTGAGCTATTCTTTAGGCGCTCGTAGCTGTCCTTGTCCCTTTTGTTGCTTTTAACCATTCTTTAATTGCCTTCAGGTAACAGTTTGTTGCCTTTAGCAATCCTTTTTGAGTTAAACTTCTAACTAGCCTTTAGCTACATTAGCCTTTTAACTCCCTTTATGGTACACTTGCTAGCCATTGTTTTGCAACATTTAGCTTTAAGCTGGAATTCTGCTTACTGGTATTTTTTGTCAGTGTTTGGCTAGTTTGACTAGATTTTTTTGCAACTTTAACCTCAAGCTTCTTTTAGCTAAGCTTTTGCTCATCTTACTTTCAGCTTCCTCAACAAAGTTGTTCAGCACTTAGCGTTCACGCTGCATTTTTGCAAAAAAAACATTTCTTTAGTTTTATGAACTTTAGGAAGTCCTTTGGATGAAGGATGAAACGTCTCAGCAAAACCAGAAACGGTCCAGATGACCTGACTGAACATTGTTGGATTTTATACCTGGATTACTGAGCATGAACTTTGGTGTTTATTAACTTTACTTCCATATCTGTCTTCAGGTATTCAGTAATTTCTGAAACCTCCCACAACGGCAGACGCAGCCTTTAACGGTTTCAGAGAAAAGACGAGGTGGAACACGATGCTACAAGACATTTGATATCAGCTGATGCACTCTGACACCTACAAACAGCCGATCTCTGCTCCACCCGTGACACGGTACAAAGAGCAGCAACATCCGTCAGCCCCTGCAGCATCCAGAACACTTTGGACGTTGCTGGTCAAAAACAAAGATGGCATTTAACAAAGTGGGCGCTCTGCTCACAGATGAGCGGGGCAGAAAGGCGTGTTAATAAGGAAGAGGCTGAGCGAGCGGGGAGTGTGTTGAGGGGGTTGAGATCTGCCGGAGCAGGCCTCGAATGTGGGTCGTGTCTAATTTACAAGGATGACGGGCAGGCAGGTGAGCCATCATGTTAAGAGACACCTCCCGGTTCTCGTCTCCCCTCTTCCTCCTCCTCCACTCCTTTTATCTAACACCTCTCTCCTTCACCTCCCTTAAAGTCATCAACACTTCAAGGGTTCTGTGCTTTGAACAGTTTCATGAATAAAAATGAAGAGGAGGAGGAGGAGAGAGAATATCTCCAACTAAATGACTGCGAGCAACATGAACCGGAATATTTCTACAATATTACAAACAGAAACTTTCACTGTGCTGCCGACAGGAGAGACGGATGAGAACAGGGAACAGGAGCACAGAGCACTTACACATCAGGACATTTTAGGCCCAGCATGATTTGATTACAAATCAGAGAGCCGTGGTGTCTGGAGGCAGCTGGTTAACTCAAGATATTTGTCTAAAACACTTCAACTACAATACAGAAACAACACAAAAATACAAATATTAAATAATATGGCTAAGTTAACAAACACAGATTTTTATATTTCATACAAATAAAAAGTGCGCAATATAGAAAAAACAAAATTCCTAACAAACTCCATAAGGATTAAATACATGCTGACCTTTGTTAAAACACACACACTGCCTACACTACTGTGTTGTAAATAGTTGCCATTCTCAATGTTCAATACATACTGAACATTATTATTGTTTTTATCTTATTTCTTTATTTTATTTTTTACATTTTAGGAACTTTTTGTGAGAATCTTTTTATCTGTTGCTGCAGTTAGACTTTAATTTCCCATCCGCGGGACAATAGAGGCTGTTTCTATTTTATTCTAATAATCACAGGCTTCTAACCAACAATTAGCATGGATGCTAACTTAACATTGTAACCACTGCAGAAAAGCTAATGCAGTTAGCATCGTCATTACTAAAGACAGTCATGTTACAATCTTATTTTGGTTATTCTCCCTTCAGAGGTCTCCAAAGAAAATCATCCTCCATTAGGTCCTCTCTAACTGCATCCATGTATCTCCTCTTTGTCTTTTCCCTGACAGCTGCATTTCTAACATCCTTCTACCGATATACCCACAGTCCCTCCTCTGGACATGTCCAAACCATCTCAGTCTGGTCTATAAACTTTATCTCCCAGTTGTTCAACATGTGCTGTACCTCTGATGATCTCATTCCTGATCTTATCCATCCTTGTCAATCCTAAGGAGAACCTCAACATCTTCATTTCTGCCACTTCCACTTCTTTCTCCTGTCTTTTTGTCCATGTCTCTGTCTCCAGACCATACATCATAGCTGGTCTCATCACTGTCTTGTAAACGTTTCCTTTGACCATCCAGATACACACTGAGCACTACAGTTTGCTAACACTTAGCATGGTAAAAACAGCTACAAGTCTTGGGATTACGAACTTACTGACTTTGTTTGACGTCGTACGACCATAAACTTCTGTGATAAATCCACAACACCAAATATTACTCCTCAGGATGCAATGAAATATGCAGTATAAAGCTTGGAAAAGCACTAGAAGACAAGGAGTTTGCTTGTAGCTACTTAGCTTCTTCGCACGTCAGCACCAAAACTCCAGAAGACGCTGATTGGCTGGAATGAAAGTTTGCCTGTGATTTCATTGGTTGAACTTTTTACGTCTTCATAAACTTCTGTTGTCGTTACACAAATCACGTGACACATGTCTGTTTTACCTGGGTGGGGGGAGTTTCTTCACTCCACTCTGCACACATTTCAGGCAGGTTTTAGAGTCTTCTGAGCTCAGGCTGATGAACAATTCACAACTGCGCAGCATAGATTTTTTTGTGCGTAGAGAATGTGTGAGCAGTGCATGATTGCACAGCTTAGAGGGAATATTGATATAGTAATGGATTAATCTGTATTATGTAATTTTAACCAGTATCAGTTTAGATTAATTGCATGCGTTAACACTGACAGCCCTACTAAAAATAAAACGTTTTTGCATTTTTCTACCTGAATTATTGAGCATCCATCTGGATAATAATCCAGGTAGAAAATCCAACAAGTTCAGTCAGGTCATCTGTACGGTTTATTCTTTTTTTTTTTTTTTTTTTTGGAGACATTTCATCCTTCGTCCAAAGGACTTCATCAGTCTGAGGAGCCACAACAAACTCAGTTCCACAAGCAGGAAACCCACATAGTGGACCAACCAGTTTTCTGGTGATTGGAGCATTGAAGATCTTTGGATGAAGGATGAAACGTCTCAATAAAGAATAAAAAAAAAAGAAAAAAAGAAACTGCCCTGATGACCTGAATGAACTTTATTCGACACAGTGGCTGTAGTTGAAGGTAAAAACTGCTCACTTCCCTAATACTCTAAACTTCATTTGAGTGTTCTGTTTGTGTGTCAGCCATCCAGCAGAGGCTGCAGAAGTCACAGACATTATCTTTATCAGCTCACACACTTAACAAGGATGGGAATGTCTGAAAAGGGCTGTTATTCATCCATTTACAAACTCAATCTGTCAGATTATATGCCAGATTTACTCGCTGCTATCGTACATTCTGGTGAAGTGACTGCAGTGGTTCAGACGTGTGCTGAGTCCAATATTGTGCAAAACTGATAAATGTCATACGTTTAATTGCTTCTTTTCTCTTTCTCTTGCTGTCAGATTAATAAAACAAAGTGAACTTCTGAATGGAATTATAGTCATTTCTAGTCTGCTGGAAGTCTTTGGAGGATATGATTTAGAACTGCACAATAGACTTTTACCAATATCTGTAAATGTTCACATGTACACCCACACAACAAATTTTACGTTGCAGTCCCTCCCACAACAAAGCCAACGCATTATTTTTTATATAATTTGTGGGAAAAGTGATCATCAAATGTTTTGACAAGAAATTCAGGTAACATGTAATTCATGTGCTAAACCACCTGAAGACTGACATCTAAGATTCAACAGCTGCCTGCCTGAAAGCTACAGATTTAATTGGCAAAACAAGTTTGTTTCATCTCAAGTCGTGATGTTAAAGGAGCAGCTGCATTTTTAGGACAAACTGAAATGTATCTAAATGCTTTTGATAGTTCACCTATCACATCACAGTTTTTCGTCTCAGCAAGTTGATCTTCTAATGGGCTGAAATGAGCTGTAACAGGTGGCTGCCTGGAAGGCAGGAAATCAATCTTATTCTGAAGAACATATGCTACGTTTGGCAGCGAGATAAAGTGCAGGCAGTGTGTGTGCTGTACTTAATGGCCCCCCCCCCCCAAAAAAAAACAACTATAATACAGAGGAAATTCTGGTCCTGCAGGGGTGGTGGATGTCGATTAGAAATTAGCAGGAGGCCTCGGCACTCGAGCAGAAATAACCTTTATTGTCAGGAGGAGTTGTGTAAGGACACAGCAGATCTGCAAAGAGGCTCGCTGTAGCACAACATGACGTGGTGCCATCTTTTGACTCTTCCATCACCACTTAGAACTATCTGCTATGTGCTGCAGCTCAGGCTTCATGTAGACGTGCAGTAATTTCTTCTTTTTTTTAGGTAGTTTGATGGTTTCTGCTGATCAGAAAGTGCAGCAGACTGAGAATGAAGAATAATCAGATTGTTATGAGAGATATGACTTGGCTTCATGAAATTCTCCACTTTCATGTCTGCATGTCCACTGTCAGACACTATGAATTGTGAAAGATACTTTGAAGTCTTAAAAAAACATGTTATACATTAAATCTAAAAAGTTCAATCATGTCCTCTGAACAGATTCTTCCTGTTGAAACGTTTCGTCTTTTACCCAAAAGCCTTTGCCAGACTGAGGAGTTTTATAAATAGCACCTTCTCGTGGTGGATCACACAGTTTGCTGCTGACGGCCAAAACTAGCTGTTCACATGATCAAGGAGGACCATCAGCTTAACGACCAATCGTTAGTGCACTGATGGTTGTTTGCTATTCACAGGGGGCTGAGTGATACTAGCAATAACAGCATTGTAAGAGGAGGACAGTTGGACACGGAGGCCTCCACCTCTGTTTGATGATGGAGGGGTTCTTTCCACAAAGATGGCCTCCTTTACTCCTCTTTCAAACCATCGTTCCTCTCTATCCAGGATGTGAACATCTTCATCCCTGAGCGACCTCTGGCCTGGAGATGAGTGTAGACCGCAGAGTCCTGGCCTGATGATGTTGATCTTCTGTTCTGGTCCATCCTTTTGGCCAGTGGCTGTTTAGTGTCTCTGATGTAAGACTGATCACCCTCCTGACACTGAACAACATACACAATATTACCCTGTTTGTGCCGGGGGACTGGATCTTTGGGATGTTTATTGTGTTTATTAACACACAGCATGTTGTTATTTACTCTCCTTTAAACACGGGTTGATGCACACTTACCTGAGACGTCCGTCCATCACGTCGTTTAAAGGGAGATTTCAGACATTTTGAACTTGAGAGTAAAACCCGAGTCACAGCCGCCCAGACACGCCCGCTGCACAGACCAGGACTACCTTGAGGTGAAGGACGTCGGGATCGACCTGCAGCTTCCTGCTCTTCCATCTGGAGACACAGCTCCCTCTTTTTACAAACACGCTACGTCTGACAGGACCGATGGTCCAACGGCTACAGACCAAAGTGGATCGCTGTCGCCTTAAAACGATTCTAGTCTTCAAAATCAAAGCAGTTCACACTGTGAAGGTATATATTCTTTTTTTTTATCTGTTTCCTGATACGTTCAATATTTTACTATATATAATAACTTTATTTTATTGCTTCATTGTGAATGCTTTTTGTGAATCAGGCTTCAGCCCCATAAGAAACCCTGATCATGTTTATCCTTCTCTTCCTCCCAGTAGCTGCCCGGGTCCGGTTCTGAAAACACAAGGGGAAGACGAAGCGCGAGGGGAGGAGGGAGGTGGCAACCTCCTTCTCCTCCTTCTGGGCTCGTACATCAGCAGGACGATGCACGCTAATTAAAACGGCTCGTGCTGGGAGTCAGGATTCCCGTCAGCGCGCTGCGTTTGACGGCCCGGCAGCTCAGGGTGGATGAGTGTTTGTGTGCGACAGTAACAGCCTCGTTGTTTAATTACTTTTATTGTTTACACGAGTCCCCTCGTTACGCACTAACCTGCTGCAAATGAAGCGTCGCTGCTGGGATCACGACGAAGTGATTTATCTGTTTGCATTGCTCTTTCCCTAATGGATAATATACATATTTCATATAAATATAGTGTATAATATATAATTCTTATACATTTGTTGAAACAGAAGCAGCTTCTCCTTTGGGTGGAAACAATCATTTGTTTCCAGCCGCAGTATGTTTGGGGTGTACACAGTTTCATTCCCCCTCATGCACCACACGATGCAAGCGACAATAAAGAACCTTGAACCTTTAGGCTCAGTTCAATGTGCACATCTATAACAAATGTATTAATTTTATTGATAATCTTAGTTTGTCCAGCAACACATCTGGAGGGACATGGTAATGTCTGATCACCACACCCCCCCTCATCTGTTCCTGTAATCATTTGGGTGATGAAGACTGTTCTCGCTGTTTCCAAGCAGGGTTCATGCAGGGATAACGTGCACTGCAGCCACAGTGTCAGTGTGAACCGTGCAGTGGCAGTAGCTGGGCTAAGTGAAAAACATGTTTTTTTGTCAGTTTATTGCAGCTACTTTAAGGTGGAGGATGGTTTAATCAAGAAATCAATGTTACAGCTTAAAGTATTAGCTCAATATTAGTGGATCCCAGCTCTGCAGAGACTAAACTGCTGGCTTGTTTTTTAAATGGGTGATTCATTTTTATGTTTGCCAGAAGCACAGACTCCCATCGAGGGCCTCCGTGTGAGCGACTGCTGCCACGCAGCAGCAGATACGACGACAGTTTGGCTGGAGGCACCGAGAGACACGAGCTCCTGGAAACTGCTGTTTGATCACGTCCTTCGGTTGTTTCCTCCGGACGCACTCACCGTCACCGGTGGTCAGCAGAGGTTTGGAAAAAGTTCAACGAGAGGTTGAACTGTTTGTTTGTTTTTTAAACTTAGTTTTGCTGATTTCAGCTTTTTTCCCCAGATAATTTCCACTGTTTTGTGCTCATTTCTGCTTATTTCAGTCTAATTGGACAGACGTGTTCTGTCTTTTTTTCTTCTGCAGATTTCAGCTTGTTCTACCTTTCAGCTGTCTTTTTTTTAGCGTATTTTAGCTTTTTGCTGTTTTCACATAAGTTCAACTTTTTCATGGTAATTTCTGTTACTTTCAGCCTAATAAACTTCTTTATGCTAATTTCAGCTTGTTATGCTCCTTTCAGCTTTTTTCTACTAGTTTCAGCTACTATTTAGCCATTTTATGCTAATTGTAGCTTTTCCAGCTAATTCCCCATTTTTTGCACTCATTCAGCTCTTTCTGCTTCCTTCTGGTAGTTTGTGCTTCTTTCTGCCTTTTCAGCTACTTTTCAACTTTTTTAGCTAATTTCCTCATTTTTGTGCTCATTTCTGCTTCTTTCAGCCTAATTCTGCTAATGTGTTATTTTGGCTTTCTTTTGCTAATTTAAGCTTTTTCTGTTGTTTCAGCTACATCTCAGCATGTTTTTAGCTAATTTTAGCTGTTTGTCAACAAGTTCTTCAACAATAAACATTCACGCTGCATTTTTGAAAGAAATGCAATTTGTCTAGTTAATGCTAATTTTGTATTTCATATTGTAGCATCTTTCTCAATAAGTGATACTAATTCACATTTAAATTTTAACACGAAAAGTTAGTTTTTGTTGGTTCTGTTCTTTGCACTCGATGCACGGACTGCGTGCTTTTAGCTGTGTTAACTCATGAACGCGTCTTTATTGTTAAAAGCTCATTTGGTTTTTATAATGAATGTTTCTGTTTCATCAAATCAAGACTGCTTTACGTGTATTGTGGCATAAGCATGTAGTAATAATTGTTTGTTTGAAATATAATGATGATATTTATTAAATGAAGCTCAAAGTTAAATGTTTAGTGACAAGGGAAGGTTTTTCTAAAATAGTGTTTCTCTGTCCAGCAGCTGCTAATTCTACAGTTTTAACACTTCAGTTAAATTCATGTTTTTTTTTTTTTATTGCACCATTGCTCTTATTAGTTGTTGACAATCATTTTGACACAACATTTTTATGGCTTTAATAAATTTTACATATCAAGATAATGCACCGGATCTGTTTCCATCAGGTCTAAAAACTTGATTTATATCCTCTCATTTATTACAAAAATAGTGATTGACAGAACCATAACTTTAGATGTATCTGTGCACGTTCACACTTCTTGTCCGTGCTTCTTATCAAACAAAGATATCAGCCAATAAATTGCCAGAAATGGTTGTGATGTCACTTCCTCCTTGTGGCTGGACCTCAGCTTCAGTGGATCACATGTCCTTAACGTGTTATTCCTTTACATGACACACGACGACTCGTGGCATTTTGGTTTCCTATCACAACCAAAACAGAAGCTTTAATCTGTGTCACACATTTTATTTTTCTCTGTGCTTGTGTTGATAGGGATTCATTTTCTTATCCTTCCGTTTATTTCTGTCATCCTGACTTTATTTTTTCCATTTTTTCTGTATTATTTAACCAAAAGATGCACATTTAACTTACATTTGATCATTTTTGTCCATTTAATTTTAAATATTTTTGTCACAGCTCCACCAGTTCTTCTGTTTTTCTTACAGCTCTGCTTCTTTTAGTCTTATCTTTCATCCTCTCTGCCTTTCTCTGTGTTTATTCTCCTTTTTCCGGTGTCCTCTCTCCCTCCCCTGGCTCTTTAACCATGCCACTGCGGCTTCCACTCTTAGTTCTATCTATTTAAAGTAGGCAGCAGTGTCTATGGGGGGAACCTGCAGGCCTGGGTGGGGTAATTTAGCTGAATGGCACCATGATTTCCCCACTGAGAGTCGTGCTGGGAAAAGAGGAGGAAAAGCAGAAAGCGGTGCACTGTTGCAGATAAACGGATGTGGACAGAGCAACGGCATGGAAACAGAGGACACTGTTTAGAGTAGGGGTGGTTGCACAGAGGGCGAGTTATCTAAAGTAATCTGTTCTAAAGCTGCACCTTTGCTGCTCCCTGATCAGCTGTGACCGACTGCATGTCTCCCTCCACCACGACTCGGGGTTGGACAAAGCTCTGAACATCTTCCTGCCCGCATCCATTTCCCATTACGACATGATTGTCGCATGACTGATGCACGAAGATACGTTGACAAAAAAAAATGTAGAAACGACTGCAGGCTAACAAAAGTAGAATGTGTTCAAAGGGGATGAGGCTTTGGAAAATCTTTTTTGTGAAGCCCGGAAGGCAGAGCGTTCCGGTAAGGAACACTGAACGTAAACACACTTTAGTTGTTGAGAGAGAAAAACCCACAGGGAACCTGTTCAGACGCTGAAATCTGGAACGGCGGCATCACTGCTCTGGATCACATTGTTTACTCTGAAACTTCTCAGACTCTGCAGGGAAAGTGTCAAGAAAAGAGGTGAACGGATTGTAGGGTTTCCTGAGAACACACGGTGCCATCGTGGGCACATGAAGGTTTCTAAAGATCAGATAGTAACATTATAACAGAGGGTCTATAGTCCCACTGTTTACAGGGGATTTGTATATGTTGCATTGTTGTTGCGGCTGCAAAAGGCATAGAATGTGTTTTCATATGTGTTCATTCGTCTGTACTGTTAGCAAAATATCTCATGAACCACTGGAGATTTTAGTGAAAGCAGTCATTGAATTTACATCTACCTCCTTTTATCTCGCTGATCTGCTGCAGCCATATGTCGCACAGCGCTCTCTGAAATCAGCAGACCAGATGCTTTTATTGGACCAGGAACTTGTTTTAAGCTCAGCGGTGACAGAACCTTCTCTGTTGCAGGTCCAAAACTGTGGAATGAGTTACCACCGCATGTCAGGCAGGCTGCCTCTCTCACCGTTTAAAAACTCACGTTTGTTCCCACGCGTTTGACACTGTGCAAGTTCATTTTAACTTGTCTGTATATGTCAGTCATTTACCGTAGTTCTTGTATTTACCGATTTGGATCTATGTGTTTTATCTTGTGTGCTCGTTTTCTTTACCGCACAGCGCTTTGGTTGGCCTTGTTGCAGGTTTTAAGTGCTTTATAAATAAAGTGGTATGGTAACTGATTAGCATTAGGCGTCAACCCCATTCAAGATGGCGGACTCAGCTAATTGAGCTAACTGAGGATGAGTCTGTGTATGAGCTCATCTATGAGGTTTGGCCAAAAGAGCTGTAACTCCATCCTATTGCATCATAAGATGATGTTAGTCTATTGGCATGAATGTGATGGGTGATGTGCATTCCTTTCACGATATGCGTTCCTTTAGAAAATAATAAAATAAGGAGTTTGCTAACAGAATACGTCAAAACTCATAGTTGTTCATATGGATTTTTAGTCACTGATTTCTTCTGTTTGTTGAGGATTTACAGTAAAATGCACAAGATTAGACAGAGGGTCTGGTCTGTGTGTAAAGAAGCCTCTTTATTCTGTGAATGTGCACACTTGAATTGCTTTAAATGAGTTGCACGTGACCGTCTTAAAAGCTGTGAAAATGGCTTGCACTTAGCAACGTAGCCACACTTTAGCTGCCATTTTTAATTTTCTAAAATTCGCTGTCCATGAAATTCATGTCCAACTCTGCAGATGTTATTGCAGCTTAGTGTACTTTCAGTAATGATAGACCTTTAATACTAGAAACTTCCTGGAGAAACCTTGACAGGGACTGCCACACTGCTGCCAATTTAAAATTTTGATTTGACAGGACTGTGTTGGGGTTCGCTGTCAGCTGCCGCTAAACCAAATATAATTCTTGATTTGGGTTCAGTATGTGATGGGGAAGGTTCTCAGCTATAACTTCATCAAACTTCAGTTCTATGTGTGTAAAAATACTTGCTCTTCTTCGATCTGAGGAGCCACCAAACACATTGAGTCCCACAAACTGCAAACTCACGTAGTGGAGAAAAAAAAATGCTGGTGCTAAGATGGCCTCTGGGGCCCGCCCTCTCCCCCATCATCTCCTCCGAGGCAGTCATGCCAAAGTGGTTCAAAACACCAAAGTTCATGCTCAATAATCCAGGTACAAATCCAACAATGTTCTGTCAGGTCATCCGGACAGTTTACTTTTTTTGCTGAGACATTTTGTCCTTCATCCAAAGGACTTCTTCAATTTGAGGAGGCACCAGCTTGCCTCAGCGCAGCCGCCTGCGGAAGTAGAGTCTCTGATGAACTTTCTTTATCAGGCTGGTGGTGGTGGTGCCCCAGATGAGGTTGTCATTCAGGTGCACACCCAAGTACTTGTAGCTGGAGACCACTTCCACCGCAGATCCTCCCACAGATCAGAAACATGCATGTTAGGCTGATTGGTAACTCTAATATTTATATATGTATATATACTGTATACTATATATATATGTATATGTATATATTATATATATATGTATATGCATATA
>JARVGS010000127.1:34534976-34547734 GCA_031762315.1 Hypsolebias antenori | reverse complement strand
CGTTTATTTTTCATAGGCAAAAGAAACTCCACCCCCTTTTAAAAAGTGGGTGGGGCTTCATTCACCCATTTGGACCACGGACAGCCCAAGTGGGTCGTGGAAGTTCTGAAAAACTGCTGGCAGTCGCTAAAACAGATTCATGGAAGCTTTGAAGGGAAACTGATAAAGATGATCAACTTGTATGTCGATGATACTTTATATTAATTTTAAAATGTTCCCTTTCTACCCGCTGTTTATTTAATCAACTGAAATTGTTTTCTTTGACACTTGTTATATTTAGCCAAGTTTTATGAATTATTATCCAAAATTCTACTTCATGGTAGGTCAGTGAAGGTTTGTTGTAAGATAGAGGGATTAATTATAGCTAAATGTTTGTATTATACTTAGTATCACACATTTTGAGATTATTTTCATCCGTTTTGCTGTTAAACCTAAAAATTATATTTAAAAAGTATCAGCAGTCTACATCTGCAGCATCCTCTTAAGCCTGCAGGGCAAAATTATACCATTCTTTATTTGCAGTTGAGGGTTAGACACAATATCACTCCAAGGGCTTCAGGCCTCACTTTGGACGCCCCTGCCCCAAGGGCAATTTGTTTTGCAGCTAGCAGTATAAAATACATAAAAGCAAGAAACAAACGTAAAATGTTCATAAAGTCTGTGTTGGTCTCAAAATATAACCTATTTAAAATAATTGTTTGTAGGTATTTGTGACTGCTCTCAACCTCGACTTGTTCACCAAAGATAACAGACGATGTGACTTTTATCTCCTAAAATCAGTGACCTTTGTTTTTCAACAGTTTATCTTTAAAAAGGAGGATTCACTCCAGTTAGTGAAGTCCTTAACAACAGGCCGTGATCTGCGTCATCATTGATGAGGAAGGATAACAGAATCATCTGTAAATTTTAAAAGGTGGTGCCGTGGATACCGGCTGTGACATTAGTGTATGAAACAAATGAAAGGGGTGAAAGAACACACCCCTGAGGTGACCCAGTAGGAGAAAAGAGGGACATCTGATAAACCTCCACTGACCCCCACTGACCCTCACCCACTGAGAAGGTTCAGTTTCACTCAAGCAACCCACAAATTATACAAAACTTCACATATGCTCAGGGATTTCAAAGAGAGGTCCAAAGACTGCACCAATGGAACCAAAGACCACCAAGAAACAGACATTGGTTACAGAGACTATTGACCACTGAGGACAGACCGAGAGAAAATACAAAGAGTGGAAAATGTCCACATGGACATGTCCTGCTGGGGTTTTTCTGATGAATGTTGGGTGTTTTCTTCATGTCGGGGTTGTTCCGTCCAACAGGCTCGTATAGCGAAGCGTGAGAGGAAGTTGGTGGACTTTGACAGCGCCCGTCATCACTTCAGCTCCTTACAGAAAGGCAAGAAGAAGGACGAAGCTAAGATCGCTAAGGTAACAAGCCATGCGTGCGTGTGTGTGTGTGTGCGTGTGAACATGACTTGCATGGTTTGAACTAGGGCTGGGCGATATGGACCAAAATTAATATCGCAATTTTTTTAAGCTAAATCGCGATATACGATATATATCTTTTTTTTTCTTTCCATAAAGTAACAACAAAAATATATTTGAGTCAAAGCTTTGTCCCAGTTGTCACACAGGCACATTTATTAACAAACTGCTGTAACTACAAAATAAATGTCTAAAAAAAATAAACTATTTACATATACAAAACATTAATCTTCTTCAGCTGTGCCACCTTCACGGCGTTAGTGTGTGCGAAACAGCAGTGAGGGGTTGTGTGTGTATTCAGTGAGGGAGAAGGAGGGGCCACGTGAAGTTGGCGGCACAGACAGGAGAAAAATAAACTACGGTACACGGATTTTCAAGTCTAATAATACTCGATGTTTGCGATAGTCATTTTAACCATTGTAAACTGAAAAACATGCGATACATCGAGTATATTCGATACATCGCCCAGCTCTAGTTTGAACGTGGATGTTGACAAACTAAGACAAGGTTCTCATGTAATGTGGCATGAAGAAGTCGTTCTTCCACAGAAAGAACAGTTTGTTCATCATTTATCTCCAGTTTCACTTTATTCTGAAGCTCATTCAGTTTCAGTTTAAACCAGCTTCAGTCAGAACTAATTTCGGTTTATTTTGCAGCTCATTAATCTTCATTAAACTCATTAAACAGTTTGCTCTGATTCATCCTAATGAAAATGTTTGTTCTGAACCGTTTTTGTTTGTTTTTGATCTTTCTTTGTTTCTACACTTCTCTGCTCCTCTGTGTTCTTCCTGTTCCACCTATCTTCTCGTCCTCATGTCCCTCCTTCCTGTCCTGTTCCTCCTCTCTCCCGTCTCTCTTTCCTGTCCTGTTCCTCCTCCTCATGTCCTCCTGACCACCCTCCTTCTGTCCCCCTGTCCTCCTGTCCTGCATGGTGTGTCAGCCGGCAGTCCTGTTGGAGATGGCGGCTCCCAGTTGGGCTCAGGGTTTGATTTCAGCCCACCAGGTGGCTCAGACTAACCTGTCCTACAACCAGGTGAAGCTCTGGTTCTTGTCCCCGTCTTTAGTCCCCCAAATAACAGCAATTACTGGTAGTTCATCTGGAGACGCTCCAGGATCAGCACGGAGAGGGCATGTGCAAAAGTCTTCATCCACTCTTCATTTGCTTCTAAAGAGTCAGAACTTTTCTGTGATGATGCAGCGTGGTGCTGAATGATTTGCTGGTATTTGCTTCAGATGCTACAATAGACATTTCAGCTTAAAGAACCGGACAAATAGCTAAATGGTAAATGTAGCAAAAGGCTAAATACAAAGTAGAACTTAAATTAGCAAAAAGGCAGCTAAATGTAACAAAATGCTAGCCAAAAGGCAACTAGCAAAGGGTTGATAAAAGATTAAAGAAGCAAAACACTACCTAAAAATGCCAATTATCTAGCTAAAAACTAAAGATAGCAAAAGCGGTAGCCTAAAGCTAAAGTAGCTAAAGTGGCAAAGTGTATCAAAAACATTAGCTAATAATATAAAAGTAGAAAAATGCTAGTGAATTATAGCTATATGGTAGCTCAAGCTAAACTATCAAAAAGCTACTTAAACATAGCAAAAGGCTAGGCTAAGGTTAATGAAGCAAAGGGTAGCTAAAGGCTTAATGTAGTAAAACACTACTTAAAAATATCTAAACTATAGCTAAAAACTAAAAGTAGTAAAAGGCTAGCCTAAAGCTAAAGTAGTTAGGTCAATGTGTATCAAAAACATTAGCTAATAATAAGATGTAAAAGTAGGAAAATGAATTATAGCTAAATGCTAGCTTAAGCTAAACTATCAAAACGCTACTTAAATGTAGCAAAAAGCTAGCCTAAGGCTAAAGAAGCAAAGGGTAACTAAAGGCTTAATGTAGCAAAACACAACCTAAAAGTATCAAAAAGCTAACTAAAAGTTAAGACAGTAGAGCTCGTAGCTAAAGCTAATTTCAAAGAAAATGGTTTTTGAAGAAATTGGAGAGATCTTGTTGTCTTTCTATGATGAAAATATTTTGAAATGAGGTAAAATATGTTAAAAGTATAAAAGATAAAAAAAAAAAAAAAAAAAAGTCACAGCACCCATCTGATGAGTGAGATCAACATTTTGATTAACAAATGACCAAAACAGCATAAAGTCTGCAGGAGTATACTTCAAAATATGTTAAGCCGTTCAGTGTTTGATCAATAATAAATAAATAAAGTTCTGGCTCTGACTGGCCACGTTGGGCCTCATCTGCTGATCCTGTCTCGTTACAAGCTTCACTTTCAGCGGACTCTTTGTGTTTCTGTAGTTTCAGAGTGATTTTCTGCTCGCTGCATGTGTCTCTCCTGAACATTTGGCGTTGTGGACACATCCGAACATTAACGTTTGTGATGACATGTCTGCAGGCGGAGGAGGAACTGGGCCGGGCTCAGAAAATATTCGAGGAGCTGAACGTAGAGCTGCAGGACGAGCTCCCGTCTCTGTGGGAAAGGTGAGACTCCGGTAAACCCAGAGGCCTGCTGATCCCTCCGATCGAACCCTCAATGTGTGTTTGTGTCACTTTAGTCGTGTTGGCGTCTATGTTGGCACATTCCAGAGCCTGGCAGGTCATCAGGAGAAGTTCCACAGTGAAATGAGCAAAGTAAGCGATTATCGTAAAGATTTTTATCGCTCAGACTATCGATGAACCGATCAGTCGATAATATCTGCTCCTCCTCTGCAGCTCAGTCAAAACCTGAACGACATCATGACCAAAATGGAGGAACAACGACAGCTCAAGTAAGTTCAGTCTGTTCACTTTTTTTCTTCTTTTTAAAGATTCAATTAACAATAAAAAAAAAATTGATCACATGGCACCTCCTGCTGCAGAAAAGATGCAACTGCGGCATCAAAGACAGGAGAGGGTGCAAAAAGGTAACATCTGCTGCATGGGCATGTTGTGGACTGAATCTGCAGAAGTCAGTTCTTCTGGTTGTATTTAATTTCATTAGTTCATTCTACATCTCATTACCTAAACGCAAAGTTTCAATACTGCACTGATGTAAACAAACAAAAATTATCATTAGTGTTTGTATTAAAGCTTGTAAGTGAAAAGAGTCCATTGAAACATAAACATGTTCCTGGACTACACTTAACAGTGCAGTTTGAAAGAGATTACAGAAAGAGTGAGGCAGTAACAACATAAACAAAGAGGACATTTATCTACAGATTTTACAGAGGAAATTTGAGCGTAAATGCGGACCAACTCATAGAAACAAATTTCAGCCACTTTAACTGTTTCCTTAGGTAAACAACCCCACTTTGTTTTACCTATGGTATAGTACGTAAACAGGCAAAGTGGGATTGTTTAACTTATGGTAAAACAATCCCAAGTGGGGTTTACCTGCCTGATTTACCATAAGTAAATCAACCCCAAAGTGGGGTCCCCACTTTACCTGTTTTACTATAGGTAAAAAAAAAAAAAAAAAAAAAAAACATACCTTTTGGCTTTTTTTTGTAGTTAAACACACTGGCTGTTTGTATAGGTAACATTTAGCTGATTTTGTAGGACGCAAACATGATTTTTGGCTGTTTTTATAGATAAACAAATGCACTTCAGTTTCCTTAGGCAAACAACTCCACTTTGCTTGTTTTGTCTTGGGTAAAACAACCCCAAGTGGGGTTTACCCATGGTAAAACAGGTAAAGTGGGGTTGTTTTCGTTATGTTAAAACAGGCAAAGTGGTGTTGTTTTACCTATGGTCAAACAGGAAAAATGGGGTTACCACTTTGTCTGTTTTACCATAGGTATAACAAATCCAAGTGGGGTTTACTTATGGTAAAACAGCCAAAGTGGTGGTGCTTTCCCTATGGTAAAACAGACGAAGTGGTGTTGTTTTACCTATGGTAAAACAGGAAAAGTGGGGTTATACCACTTTGCCTGTTTTACCATAGGTAAAACAATTCCAAGTGTGGTTTCAGGCAAAGTTGTTTACCAATGGTAAAACAGGCAAGTGGGGTTACCACTTTGACTGTTTTACCATAGACAAAACAACCTTATGTGAGGTTTACCTATGGGAAGACAGGCAAACTCCAAGTGGCGTTTAGCTATGGTAAAACTGGCAAACTGGGGTTCTTTTTTTTACCTATGGTAAAAGAGGTAAATTGGTTACCCCACTTGGATAAGTAAAACAACTCCAAGTGGGATTTACCTGTGGTAAAACAGGCAAAGTGGTAACTCCACAACCCCATGTGGCGTTTGCCTATGGTAAAACAGGCAAAGAGGGGTTGCTTTACCATAAGAAAAAAAAAACACCTTTGGGCTTTTTGTAGTTAAACACACTTTGGCTGTTTCTGTAGGTAACATTTAGCTGTTTGTGTGGGACAAACAAACTTGTTGGCTGTTTTTATTAGTTTACAAACTTCGGCGCCATCTTACTTCCGGTAAGATGGCACCCATGTACAGGTTGTCCTCGAGTTACGGCGCCCCCGACCTACGGCAACTCGGACTTACGAACGGCACCCGGTGACGTCATCACACCTTACGTTGTCAATTTTATGCAGCATTTTCTTTTTTCCGGTTTTTTTTAGGGTATTCTGTTAGCTAACTGCTTGGAAACACATTAAAACGGCGTTCTAAGTGCGCTGTTGTTGTTTTACATTGAAAAAAACGTGTTTAAAAAGACGTCACGGCTGCCATGTAGTTTCAGTTTCGAGTTACGGCCGAAAATCCGGAGTTACGGCGCCATGTGGCCGGCGCGCCGAGTTACGGCAAAATCGAGGTACGAACGGTCCTTAGGTACGGAACCCGTTCGTAAGTCGAGGACTGCCTGTATTATAATACATCATTATTTTTAGCGTACATCTAGATCCTTGTATGCAGTTTCTATTTGTACTTTATAGCTTTGCTATTTTTGGGTGTAACTGAGACCTTGAGTACACAATTTCGTTCCACGTCATGTACCACATGTGATGTGAATGACAATGAACCAAGAACCTTGAGCAAACCCATGCATGCACGGAGCGAACATGCAAACTCCACCCAGATTAACCCCCCAAAGGTTGGGATTCGAACCGGCGACCTTCTCGCTGAGAGGTGGCAGCTCTACCAACTACGTGGCACAGTTTCAGTTTTCTGTAATCCATTAGGAGGCTGTTCAGTAGCTCATACGAGCCACTTGTGTCACACAGTTACTTGTTGGTGTTGGCTGGTGATGGAAATGATGGACAGGGTCATTATTTGAAATATTTCTTTTAGGGCAGAAGTTTCTAAATTCATCAGCGTTCGATCCACAAAATGAAAAACATGGAGACCCCTGCTTAAATTATAAAAAAACAGCTAATTAGACATTTGTAAAACAGCTTTATCATACCCTGATGCATGCTCAATAATCCAGGTAGAAAAATCTTTATCATACATTTTGTTTTCATGCATTTGTGACCAATATTTGTCTTTTTAACAACTAATGCTAAATATGCTATTGGTGATCATTTTTAAAATTTGTTAAAGTGCTGTCTGTCGTCTAAATGCCCCTTTCTTGGCGTTTAAACAACAGAGTCATGACCACAACTTTGGTAATCATCCTAGAGTTGATGAAGTTGCTACAATTAAAGAAAATAAAAACTGCTGTGAAAGGTGGGCAATTTTATTATTGCCTGTGTGTTGCTCTAGTGTGCTAGTAAATTATGTGTTGAACCACTGAGCAGATTTTCATGAAGCTTTCACAATGACGTGCAAGTCTGCATCAGATAAACGTTTGAGTCGGTCCGACTCGACGGCCACTACAACTAACTGACCCTAGCAAACACGAAATGACAATAACTCAGAACATTTCCCAGGAATTGAGCTACAGTTTGGTGTGATAGTAGCTGAAATCATCCCTAACACATACTCTGAGCACTAACGGATTATGCAACATCTGTTTTCATAAGTTTGGCATGCAAGGATATGGAAATGTAAAGCGTTCTTTTGATGAATGCTACTTTAATATTTAAAACCCATCAACAACAACAAAAAAGCTTTAGATACTTTAAATCTGATGTGTTTTATGATTTTTGCTGGGAATAAATTCAATCCACAGGGACCTCACCTTGTTATTCGCTGATCTCAGTGGTGGCATCAGACACACCTGTAAAATAACTGTTGGGATGCTTTAATGTTTGCTACCTGGGGCTCATTTTTAATAACACAACACCACTAACCAGAAGAAAAGGTGATCTTTTATCTTGGTCCAACTCAGAACTGCTCTTGCCGTTACTCCCTCTCTCTTTCCCTCCAGAAGTCCAGTTCAGTGAACTCAGGCTTCCAGCTCTGCTATTTGCAGATGATGTGGTCCTGTTGGCGTCATTTGCTATGATCTTGCGGTTTGCAGCCGAGTGTGAAGTTGCTGGAATGAGAATCGGCACCTCCAAATCTGAGGCCATGGTCCTCGGTCGGAAAAGGTGGATTGTTCTCTTTGGGTCGAGGGTGAGGTTCTGCCTCAAATGGAGGAGTTCAAGCTTCTCAGGGTTTTGTTCACGAATGAGGGAAGAATGGAGCGTGAGATTGACAGACAGACTGGTGCAGCGTCTACAGTATTGCGGACTCCGTGCTGGTCCATTGTGGTGAAGCGGGAGCTGAGCTGTAAGTCAAAGTTCTCTGTTTATTGGTCAGTCTTTGTTCCTACCCTCATCTATGTCATGAACTCTGGGTAATGACTGAAAGAATGAGATCACGGATGCAGGTGGTTGAAACGAGTTTCCTCTGCAGGGTAGCTGGACTCTCCCTTAGAGATAGGGCGAGAAGTTCAGTTATCAGGAGAGACTCAGAGTAGAACCACTGCTCCTCCACATCAAGTGGAGCCAGGTTCGGACATCTGTTAAAGATGCTCCCTGGGCGCCTCCACAGCAAGGTGCTTTGAGCACGTCTGACTGGGAGGAGACCCCAGGAAGACCCAGGACAAGCTGGAGAGACTTTGTCTCTCGGTTGGCCTGGGAACTGGAAGTGGTGACTGTGGAAAGAGATGTATGGATCTCCGCTACCCGACTTCACAATAAGCGGAAGATAGTGGATGGATGGATCACTCAGAATTGCTGCTTTTTTCTGTTATTTTGGGAAAAAATGTAAGGTGTTTTTATGGCAACATGATTTTGGTGCATCTTTTTAGTATTCATGATTAAAACTGAGAAAATGCAATTGTTTTGTTTGCTTGACTAAAACACGAGTTCTCTTGTGATCTTATTGTTTTGTAAAAAAAAAAAAAAATCATATTTTTTTCATCAAAACTGCAGTTGTTCTCATATCCAATGGAACGTTAGCTGCACTGTACCAGTGCAATGTTTTGTTTTAAATAAGTTGGTTTAGCTTGACTGATTTATTAAAAATGTATATTAGTAAAGAGCTGGTCTACATTCAACCTGATCTGAACATGGGGACAGTCATCATGTCAAAGTGAGCAGGAATGTGGCTGTGAGAGGAGCAGCCTGGACAAAATGTCAGGATCCAGTTGAGCCGAGCTGGAAAGACACGAGAAAAAGAATGTGCATCACATTCAAACTATAAATGGCAACCAAACACTTAGACTGAATCTTGGACAGACGCGAGCAGCAAAGTCCGTCCAAGAGAAGAGCCTGTGAAGAAAAGCAGAGTGAAACCTTTCTTAAACAAACGTCAGAGCTTGGGGTGGACTTCCCGTTTATTGTTAATCACATTGGAAAGAAGCTGCTCGATGACACAGCCAAGAAGAAATGAGAACAGAGTAACAGAAGGCGAAGAAAGCCGAGCAGTTGCTGTGATTCCACGCCTGTCTCCACACTTCACAGTTTCTGCACGGAGAGGCTCTTCAGCTCGAAGTTGTGGGAAGTGAAACCTAAACATGTTTGACCTTTTCAACGCGCAAGATGTCTCATGAGGTTGGCACGCATGACGAGCTTTCTGACACGCTTTCTTTAACAAGTTTTCATTTAAAATCTGCTTGTGTGCTAGACAAAGTCATTCTTTTGAATTATTGCCAATGCAGGCCTGGTTATTTTTTCATTAACCTTTATTTGTACAGGCTAATTTCACTGAGCCTCGAGGACTCATTTACAAGAGACTTGTTCCAGACCAAACATAGTATACCATACCAGTCATACCTCTCAACCTCACACACAAGCTCAGGCTCCTCCCCCACCAGAGAGGTTACGTTCCATGTCCCAAGAGCCAACTTTGGAAAGCCTGGGTTAAAGCGCCAAGGCCCCTGCCTTCAGTTGCTGCCCACGGTGTCATGCACTGGACCTATATGGCTCCTTCTGTAGGTGGTGGACCCACAGGAAGGCAAACCCATGCAACTCATTTGACTGAGCCCCATGGGTGGAAGCCCGGTCGCCAGGTAATCGCCAATGGGCCACTCCCAGGCCTGGCTCCAAGGTGGGGCCATGGTAACCCACGTCCGGGGGAGGGACATTGAGGTCCTCGTTCTCTGTCCATGAGAGGGTTCTGAATCGCTCTTAGCCTGGCCTGTCCTCAGGCCTCTCTGGGTGGTTTACATGTTCTCCCTGGTACAGCATGACATTTTTCGTGAATCCCGCAGGTCACGTGATTCCCGCAGGAAGAGTCAAATTTAACTTGTGATTGCGATGGGACAATGTTTTTTTTTTTCTCTATGGGAGTGGAACGGGACTGAAAACCCACTTCCTGTTTCCTTCCAGACTAAAAACAGGTGTGGTAGGTTCAATGGTTTCTGTGACTGTCCCTAGCTGAGAGTGGTTCTCCCTCCTGTTTGTCTCCATGTGTCTCTGTGATGGACTGGAGACCTGTCCAGGCATCCCCCGTCTCTAATTAATATTGATCGTAGCAGAGTTTTTTTCTTCTTTTTTTTTGTCTTTGCAGAGAAGTAAAGATTTCAGCCAAGCAATGCATTTCATTCAGGACGGCGAAGATAACGTTACGCTGATATATTTTACCGCTACATTAGATTTATTGTTCTGGATAAAGTTTTACAAGGCAATAGCCTACGCTAGGTTATCAAAACGTTAGCTTGCTAACTTGAGAGACACATAGCTAATGACAAATGGGTTGGAGGATTGAAGAGATTTTCTTATTGCTGATTTATTTTATTTACAGATTTGTTACAGTAAACTTTACATGCTCTGTTCAGCAAAATACGCTACACAGTTGCCATTCCTTGCTGCTTCGGCTGCGCTTAAAGTGACAGTGACAGTTAAAGCGGCCATGACTCGAAAGTAGTTTGCATGCACACTCTGATGGATACATTGTACAAATACGCCTTTTGCGAGGAAGGACACTACTTGATCCCAATGTGCACAATATATTGGTGCACAAAGGGGCAGTTATCACGATACCAATATGTCCCAAAGCACCTATACCGGACTAAAATATTGGCCCTACCAATATATATCAGTCAGGCTCTAATATATCTACTAATACTATACTAATACTAATATTAATTTAAAATGTGGCCGAGATGGGGGTAGAGGCAGGACAGCCAACCCAACCCAAAAGCCCCAGGCCCAATCCCCAGCCATTCCCACATGCCACAGTGTCCCTGAGCAAGACACCCAATCTCTAATTGTATGAACATGTATAAATGTATCCCAGGTGTGATGGGCTAAATGCAGAGAACTAATTTCGTCATTGTATGGGAAAATACAATGATGACAACACATCGCACTTATTTTACAAAACGAATGTCTGTCATATGGTTACACGTTCACATGTTTACATGTTTAAATGCAGCCCAGTTTTATCAGTAGCCGCCATGGCCTCATTACAGTAAAGAGATGTGGAAAACCTGAAAGTTTAAAATCACACTATCCCTTTTTTTTTTGTGTGTGCTTTTGCAAACTGCTGTTCTGACGCTTCAAAATAGCAGACAACTTGTTTTCAAATCCCAGACATCTTAGCTGTAATTAACTTACTGTCGCCGGCTACAAGCTGAGCTGCAATCAGAAGGGATTTATCTCCGGTTCAGCTCTGTTGTTGCTGCCGTCGACAGCTCTGCAGCAGAGCAACCACTCAGGGATGTTACAAGGCCCTTTCTCTGGTTATTGTCTCATTGAATACCTTGCATAGATCATTCATTATGCAATACTGCATACCTTTATGCTCAAGCTGGTTGGCTTTTTTAGCACAGTGTTTAAAGACAAAACGCATCTTGAAGAAATATAAGACGAAGACATCCAAACAAAAGCAAATCCTATATGTTTAAGATAATCTGTTTGTCACTGGACTGATCCATTGATTGGAAGATCAACATAACTGTAGCTGTCTGAGCGGGCACAAAAATCTAAACCCTTAATCAATCAATGATTTGATAAACAACATCCAAAAACTTTGCTTGTTTTAATTTTAATTAAATTACTACATTGTGGTAAAAAGTACTAAACTTGATATCTACTCCCAAGACAATAATCTACATGTTCTTAATAGCACGCGGAGGGAAATTACAAGTCAAAAGGTATTAAAAAATATTTTATAAGGCTAGGTTATTCTGAGCTCTCTAATTATCTTAAAGGACAGTTAAAAAAAAAAACTTAGGGGAAGTAATTACCAAAAAGACAATCAACGTCTGGTGTGATAACGAGTTTTAATCTGCCTGCAAGTGAATGACAGAGTCAAACCAGTGAGGAAGTTCCAGACCACACTGATATTTTTTTTCTGTCTACCAGCTTTTATCTGCTAACACCTCCTCCTTCAACATCTGGTGACAACCACTTCTCCCCACTAATGCCCGCCTCCTTTGCTATTTTCAGTTATTTGGTTGTATCAGATTCTAACTGTGTCAGTGTGGATTTTACTGTGACGTTCTGGGACCTGCAATAGGAAGTACTGCCAAAACTACACATGGTTTTTGCAGGTGATCTGACCTTTAATGTTGTCAGTCCATCTCATCTCTTGGTTTGAAATTAAATTGTCATAAAACCTCTGCGGTTTTGCTGCAAATACAGCATCTTCTAATCCCCTACGTCTTGCGTTGTAAATTTTAAAGTTGGTTGACTTTTTTAAATCCCAGAACAGTAGTCCCTCATTTATCGCAGGGGATCCATACCCAGAAGCCCCGCGATAAGTGAAAAACCGTGAAGTAAGAATATTAGCACAAGTAGTAAGTAGTACAGGTAGTTCATTTTAGTACATACATATATACAGGTTGTCCCCGGTTCACGGCTGTCTTGGTTACCGGCCGTTTCGCATTTACGGCTTCCGCCCCAGTGACGTCATCACACCTCACGTTGCCTTTTTTAAGAAATTGAATATTCAAACGCTCGCTGCTCGGCCCCCGTTTGAGCTACGGGGACTTGCATGGTGCCGAATTAAAGGTCT
>JARVGS010000127.1:34370905-34388350 GCA_031762315.1 Hypsolebias antenori | reverse complement strand
TGAATCTTTTATTCTATTCATTTCAACCTTAATTTAGACAGATAAATCACATATATCAGTGAGTTATTTTGATGGAATGGCCGATATCCGATATTTAGTTTTATCACTAATATCGTCCGATACCGATACCTTGCCAATAATATCGTGCATCCCTACAAAATAATCTAGTTCACCGTGTATCTCTACAGTTTAAATCTTGACTGATTTTCAGTCCTGTATTTGCTCCGACTATGCCGTTTCTCAATATTCTAACAGTAGAGGAGTGTATTCAAAGAATTTAAACCACTTGAAATGTAAAAGAGGTACCGTACACAGGCAAAAAACAATCTAGTGTGATGCAGTTCTAGTTCATATTTTTGTTGGGAAATGTTTCCCTCGAAAATTGTGTGCTTCATATTGCAGCTGTAAGATTAGCTTTATTCTGTGAAAAATGTTTGTTTACGCCTGCAATATAGATTTTTCTTCTGTGAGATTGTATGCTTTGGATCATTGTTCTGACGAATGACTACACTTTTATAGCTAGCAGATCCCTCACAGCTGTGAGAAGCAGAAAAGAAAAAGAAAAAAAAAAGACTAAATTGAACTTGTGGACTATATTATAGCTTTTGTGTTGTATGGCTGCAGGTCTTCTGGGTTTTTAAACAATCTTTCTTTAGCTCATTATCAGGTGAATTAACAATTTGGACACATTTTTTATTTGAATCCTACATGTCTTTTTTTATCTTTCTTCCTCTGTGCTTATAATGAATCTCTGACATGAGACTCCCTCTTTTACTACTTAATCAGGTTTTAGATGTTATGATTTAGAAAACCATTTTAAGTTATCCTAATGCTCTTGAACATTTTTTGCAAGAATAATTTTGTTTATAAAAAAAAGACTGCAGGATTCACACATTTGCTTTTTTGTGCACACCACAAACTAGAGGAGAAATATAACATTTATAGAAGTGTGGAGCTACAGATTAAAAAAAAAAAAAAGCTAATTATCATTATTATTTTTTGAATTCAACTACAATTTTATGCAAATGTTAAGTTTGACTAAAGTATTGCTGCAGCCAGCAGCCCCTACACAGAGTCAAAGCGAGATATTCTTGGTGACTTTCTACCTTGTGAGCAGCGCATGCACAACATTTGAACAGCATCATGCAGCAAGCTTCGCTCAGACTCAGCAGTTTATATGATCTCCACAGTCGTTGCTTTTGAACAGTACAGGTGAATAAAAGAAGACAGTTTTTAACGCACCACTCAGTGTAACACAGATCTGTACCTGCATGAGTATAAAGGCCTCAACTGTAATCTATTCTGCTAGAGATGGAAAATAATAAAACAAACAAAAAAGTAATTTTCTTTGCCAAGCATGTATAAAAAAAACAAGCAAGACATGAATTTCTAAAACACTCCAGCGATACTTATAGAATTTGAACGGTTGACATTGCTGGGACTGATTCAGGTCTGCTGTTTTATTTTTGCCAACGTAAGCAAACGGTTTCCTGCTTAATTAACATACAGATGCGAGCATGGATTTGGCGTTCTCATTAAAACCTGGCTAGGAAATGACTCGGTACCTTTTCTCAGATGTCAATCTGTTCCTTCAAGGCAAAACTATTCAGCAGAGACATGTTGGAATTAGCATTCTGATTTATGCAGTGCTGCGTTCAGGTACTGTCAGAGGCTGATTATAGACAGATCAGGGTGTGTGAAGAAGGCATTCATGATGTGTGGAAAAGTTTTGCGAGCTAAACATTACTAGGATTAAGGGATCTTCCACTTCAGTCTTTTTTTTTTTAATTACGCACATCCTGAGTTTTTGTCTGCAGTTGAACTTAAATCCCTCCTTCTCATCTTCTCTCTGTACTCCCCTCCCTCCTCTGGGCATCGTTCTTATCCATCCCAACATGATTTGCTTTTCCTCAGCCTGTTAATAATGAACGTGTTCTCAGTGGGAGGCCATTCAGTTTTCCCTCACGCTTAAATGGAACCCAGCCCACCCCCATTGGCACCACATCCACCACCTCTCTCCTATTTCCTCCATCTTTTTCCATTTCACTGAAAAAGACAGGTCCCTACTGCTCTGGTCAAATAGTTCAAGTTATTTTTCAATCTCCTGAACCGATTAGGTTCGACACTTCTGGGCACGAGTGTCTTTTCCGCTGATGTTTTCAAGAAGACACGCACACATGGCTTCTTTTTCTTTTCTATCATGTTAATAATGTTGGTGTTAAGAAGTGCAGTGAGTTGTGTAACACTTGGAAATTGAAGTGCTGCGTCTTATAGCCAAAGTGACTTGAGACTGTTGCCTTGTCAAGAACTGAAACGCTGTAAAATAGATCTTAATTAAGCACCCACAGATGAAAAGACCCTTCTCATTTTTTCCCCTAAATTGCTTCAATTTCTCCAATTTATTAACAGCAGAATGATGAGTTCGTGCCCTTTTCGGAGCCACTCAGATTCAGAGTTGAAGTTTTTTTTTTGGGGGGGTTCTTAACTCACGTTTCAGCTATTTATCTTAAAACTCTAATTAAAATACTACTAAATTTCCTCCAATTTTACAACCCAATGGTAGAAAACGGCATCAAATTACCCCAGTCAAACATCCAATGAGCTGCTTGTCTTACATACAGAGTTCTGTAAATGAAACCAGTTAGTGAGCCGATAAACAATTTTCAACTTTATTTATTTAGCTTTAAACTCTTAGTCCCGCTTCTTCTCTTAACTCAACGTTGTGTTTCATTTATAATCTGAATACCTTAATGTTTAATATTATTTTTCTCTATGTTTAGCCATGTTGTAGCGTGCTATCAAAGCTTCTAATGTACGTTTCAGTATCACAAGTTCCAGCTTTTGTTTACATCAGTTTTCCTGGTTCTCACCTCCAGGTAAATGGCTGGCATGTCAGTCTATGGATAACCAGATTCTTATCTTTGGAGCCCAAAACCGCTTCAGACTGAACAAAAAGAAAGTCTTCAAGGGCCACATGGTGGCTGGCTATGCCTGCCAAGTGGACTTCTCTCCAGACATGAGGTAAACATTTATGTTCTCTCTGTTTTTATTTTTGGTAGCAGACGGTGATACTTTCGCAAAAGTAAGAACTAGAAGTTCTTAAATCTAACTAAAGAAGTAGCATTTTCTGTGAAAATAGTGGGAATGCTTGAATGTTAAATGACTTTGCTGATAAAGCTGAAACTGTTAAGTTATTAAAGCTAAAGGAAGCTGGACACTAGCTAAATGCAGCAAAAGGCTTGCTAAAAACAAAAGAAGCTAAAAGTAGCAGAAGGGTAGCGATGGTTGGAGCAGATTTCAAGAAAAATGCTTCTGAAGAGATTGAACAGATCTCAGTATTATATATATATAATTTACACACACACACACACACACACACATATATATATATACTATATATACAGGTAGTCCTCGGTTAACGAACGAGATCCGTTCCAACGGGCCGAACGTAACTCGATTTGAACGTAAACCGGAGATCACACAATCCGCCACTTATACACGTATATGTACAGTACTGTACAGTTACCAAGCACTCCGCCTATCCTGACACAGTACCCTACATAATGTTCAGAAAACACATACATGTACAGTACTGTACATATTGATGAATAAAATACATTTTATTGATAAATAAAAAATATTAATTTCTTACTTTGAGCTGGTCAGCTGGCACCTGTTAGCTTAGCCCATCCAAACAAAAGGCTGCCGCAGCTGTTTGTCTGCTGTTTATCATGTTATCTCGGTGTGCATCCGACATCTTAGGCTTCCAGGCGGACATCAAGTCGAGCGCTCGGCCGTAGATGGCCTCGCCGCCGCGTCCCGTTCTGTCCGGTGGGGCTAGCATTAGCATTTTAGACCATGCGGCAGCGGTGTCGACACTCCAAAAGGCTCCCTCCGGTCACGCTAAGCTGTCTGCTGCTTTACCCCGGTCCACAGCGTCTTTTCCCTTCATCCAACCGTCCCTCTGCAAAACCGCTGTTCAGCTCGAGCTCATGTCTCCACGCGCACACGGACGCCATTACCTGTGGAAGCCGAGCAGACCTATAACACTGTAACACTGCCGGACCGGAAACGGAAGCTCACTAATCGGCATAAAAACACTAAAAAATAATATTAAAACTAATAATTTGTTATTTATAAAGCCATTTAAAACAACCACAGCTGCAACAATGTGCTGTACACATGAAAAAAGTACGTAAAATATAAAAAAAAAAAATCCATATTTTTATATTAATTATTAATTATGATGCAATCGTAAATCCAGATTTTCGTAAACCGCGTACGCCGTAAACTGGGGACTACCTGTATTCATGAAACATACATTCACTGCTATCTTCATAAGTATGTACCGTATTTTTTAACTATAAGACGCACTTAAAATCATAGAATTATCTCAAATATTGACAGTGAGTCTTATAATCCAGTGCACCTTATGTATTAATTCTGGTTGTGCTTACTGACCTCGAACTGATTTTATGTGGTATACGGCGCTCAAAAATTGGTCAAAGTGAACTTATTTTGCTAAATGTGCCTTATAATCCGGTGGGTTTAGGATGAAGCATTGGTATATTTTCATATACAAGCCATTTTTCTCTCTTTGTGCTCTCGGTGGAAGCAGACACGTCCTCTTCAGCTCCGTTCCCCTGCTTCCCTGCTTTGCTGTCTTGTCTTGTGAACCCTTTATAGAGATTTTTTTTTCCCCACATACCTTCCTAATTCGATGGATTTGATCAGCTGGTCTCACAACAAAATTGATCAACTTCTCCCGACAGGAACTCAGGGTGAATGGAGGACGCTCTTACCTCGACGGAAACAAAATTGGATTCATGGTGACAACTGGATTTTGCTGTTTGGGTTGGTAAAATCTGGCTTGTCTAGAAATTTGTGTGGATGTGTCGAAGCTTGGCAGCACTCGGACTGAATTATGTGGAGCTGCATCGGAGCTGGAGCAGGCTGTTATCAGCTCTGTGAACTTTCTGGCAGCACCCATGAACGGGTGGGAATAATCTTGGAGAACCTGTGAGCTCAACTTTCAGTGTAAATAATCAATTTGGCTGTTTGGAGTCACCATCAGAGAACTGTACTAGCGAGACTTTAAAAGGCAGAAACAGCAATTTACGAATTCTGCCTGACCCAAACTGGGGATCTGGACCTGGCCTTGAGGGCGGACTATCTCAATTCCTCCTGGGATGTTATAAAAACAAAGATGCTCTATCTGTCTCCTCACTTCTCCCTTCCCCAAGGCCATGGACATGTGACAGAACCTCAAGCAAGCTGGATGATAACAAACACCTCTTAGCTGGACTATAGCTGAGGGGGCTCTGGACTATGCTATGACCTTCCCTTAAAACCCAATGCCTTCACTGGCCTCATATATATTATGTCTATTTTTGTTGCTTTGCTGTGGTAGATTTTTTTTATGCCTCAAACCGTGCCCTGTCTAGGGCACGGTGTGAGAGATCTTTGTTTTTATACCGTCTCTCCTCATGTTTTCTTCCCCTTTTCTCATCTAAGCCTAAAAGTATTCAGAAAAGGATACGAGGCCACGTTCTTGAAGAACAGCAGCTACATGCACTCCACTCATCTTTTGGATGACTGGACGGACATACTCTCGTTGTAGCTCAGTAGAATGAAAATAAAGCTTATTCTGATTCTGATTTTAGGGAAATTGCCATCATACATCAACTCCAAGTTCATTTCACTCCAGAACACACACAGTCTCAGGGCCAGCAGCTGGCTGTGGTTTAAGGTACCCTTTGTGCGCACAGAGTCAGCAAAGATGAGTTCGCCCTATTTAGACTCATGGTCTTGGAATGACCTGCAGCTTGAGATGAGGTTGGAGTCTTTTATTCCTGTAACTAGTTTTAAACAAAAAATTTCTGAGGTTTTAGTCGCATCTTGCATCTTGTTTAAGCATCTTAAATTGTGATTCTTTTTTAACTTGCATTGTATTTTATGTTTTATTAATGGATGTTTTGTTGTAAATATTTTAATACCACTGTTACTGTTTTTAATACTTTGTTATTGTTTTTTGCATATTGCCCAGGACATCCTTGTAAAAGAGATTAATAATCTCAATGGATTTCTTCTGGTAAAATGAAGGTTTGATAATAATAATAATGAAAACAGACCCGTTTGTTGATATTGCGCCTTATAGTCCAAAAAATATGGTAACAGAATTACAGGCTTACGTGAAGATCTGAGTGAAATTGTGGTTAAACTGACTCTGAGTGCTAATTAAACAGCTGCTATTGGTCAACTCTAATATTACAAATGTCACTTAATTAATTTCTCTCACGTGCTAATAAAGTTATACCAGTTGAACCATTAGGCCACAAATAAAAAACAAGAACAAAATTAAAAATATAGTATTGAAAGAATGCTTATATTCCACAATATTTCATTCCCTGGTTTCAGTTTTGTTTTGAGAAGTGATTCAGAATCAGAATCAGAATAAGCTTTATTATCATTGCACCGAGGTACAGCAAGAACAGATTGATGTCAAACCTTGAAAAGAAAGTTAATAAAAATTTTAGGCTGTATTTTGCGATGTCACACTCAAAACGTGTTATGAATGACTTTCAGCTACTACCACAACAAAATTCAGCTCAGTATTTACAGCACTGGCTGAACTGTAGCCAGATTTGTCTTTCCTAAGGTCAGGAGGCTGTGGCAGCCATCTTGAACTGACTTGACTTCCAGTTGTAAATGCACACACGGTCGTTGGTTTTTGGAAAGTTTCATTAAACCCCATTGAGTGTTTCATTAAATATTTTGCTAACAAACAGAGGTGACTCAAATAGTTCCAAAGTTTTAAATACGCTTGCCTAATCAGTTAGCTCTCAGAATGTGTGATGAGGATTACTTTCAGCTACTACCACACCAAGTTTTAGCTCAATATTTACAAAATTGGCTAAGATGTAGCCATTTTTTTCCTATTGTGATAATTGTAGTTTTTTTTTTTCTTCTTCCCTTTTCTCATCTAAGCAAAATATTATTCAGAAAAAGAATGAAAGGGCCGCGCTTATATAGTAGCAGCTTCGTACACTCCATCCATCTTTCGGATGACTGACTGTACGTACATGTTCTCGCTGTACCTCGGTGCAATGACAATAAAGTTTATTCTGATTCTGATTGATCAGGTAAAGGTGTTCATTCAATGATTACTTTATAAAAGTTTATTAAACTCTATTTACTGGCTTACAAGACATTTTGCTAACGCTACAGGCAAATACATGCATGGACCATTATCGCCTTTTGCCTTCAGCTGCTGGTAATTGAAATACATAAAACTTTGAATACATGGGAAGTTTTTCAGTTAGATATGTTTTTTTTAATAGATTTAGATATGTTTTTTTTAATAGATTTGATTTAATTTTATTATCAATGTTAACTGTATTACCATAGCAAATATAAACAAAGCTACAAGAAATATTGAAAGAGCAGGTCTAATTGCTCTAAATGGATATCGAACTCTGCCCCAGTCAAACACCAAGGAAACAAGATGTCTCTTAACGGGTGGCTAATTTATGTTTTCTCTTGTGTTTTAAGGCTTTATGGTAAAGGTTTTTACACGGTATCTTGATCCCACATCCCTTCAGAATCAAAGCCAATTCTTAATAACAGAAAAATAAGGTTTGTGCAGACAGCTGAGCGGGCGAGCCATCACGAGTCGAGGCTTTTTCTGCTAATTTCCCTCCAAACGGCACAGAAAAGCACGCGTTACAAGCCTGCATGCTTGTTTAAAAGCTCAGCTCCTATCTCCTCTCCACATATATTTGGCAGTATTTGCATGCTATCTGGCCTCTCCATTTTCCACGGCTGAGCAGCTGAGCTGTTGCGAGCAGCATATCTATTAGAGAGCGGCTGGTGGCTCTGCCTTCCGCCTCGCTGACACAGAGATGAACATTTAGCTGCTGCAGCTCCGTCACTTCCCTACAGCAAGCGCCAAAACACGTCTGTGCCGTTTTGGAAGAAGAAAAAGTGTCTCTCACAAGACTTTTCACAGTTGATAGGAAATCAAGTCTTATAATTTGATGGAGTTTGTGAAGGACCTCATTTAAAAATGTGGTAATTTGTTCATTTTAGGATTTTTTTTTAATATTCACAAGCAGGAGTGAGGAAAAAGGGAATTTTCCAAACAATAGGATGTTTTCTGTTAATTTTCCATAGTAGTGATGCATAGAAGAAAATTTTGGACAGTTTAGAAATTAGGGGAGTGGTGGTGCAGAGGTGAGAGACGGTGGGCCTGTGATCAGAAGGTCACCTGTTCAACTTCTAGGACCAACATCAAACTGTTGGTGGAACACCCACACCGGTCTCCACCCTCATTTGCTCCACTCTGGGCCCTTGAGGAAGACCCTTAACCTCCACCATCTGCTCCCTTGGGCACTCTGGATAGCAGCCCTATGCTCCACACAAAGGGCTGTGGTAGCTCCGTGGTCTGTGGTTCCATCAGGAAGAGCATCCGGCGTAAAAACAATCGCCAAGTCTCGGTGTGAGATTGTTCGCTGTGGTGATCCCTGGAGGGAGCAGCCGAAAGAAAGACATACAGTAGCCCCTTGTTTATCACGGGGGGGTCCGTATCCTGAAGCCCCACGATGAGTGAAAAACTGCAAAGTAGGAATAGTAGTACCAGTAGTAAGAATTTGTTTATTTTAGTATTTATATATCTGTGTGTATATAGCTATATTAAGGTGTTTTAAACCTTTCCCACACTCTTGCAATATTCTAAACAATGTTTCTAAATGCTTTAAAAGACAGAATGTCATGATTTCAGCTCCCTGCCTCCTCTGCTCTTTGCCGCCAGCAAGCGCTCTTGGCCACGCCCACTTCTCTGCTCTGCACGCTGATCAGCTGCAGGAGGAAGTTTATGCTGCATGAGCTGCACAAAGGTGCAGCAGGTGCTAAGTAATTGAAAATAATTTATTTTAAATAAAAATTCCATGCCGATCGTGCAGCTCATCCATCAATCAGCCAATTTATTTTTATTTATTTGTTTAAAAGAAAAGAAACAAAACAAATATGTCAAAAAGAAAAAAAAAACTTTGAATGAAAAGGGTGCAGAACAGAAGAAGAATTTTTTTTTTAATATCTGCCCCTTATTAATAAAAAATATAAACTACAAACAAATATCCTTCACATGGCACCATACTTTCCCAACTGTTTTAACTTGATCAGCTTTTCAAACCTATAAATTGTTTTTGAAATTTTTATGGTGATCTCAAGGCCAATAGTGTGTCATGTCAAATCTTATTTTGAAAAACTACGGTAGAGCGAGTCTGCGATAAACGAACCTCGAACTAAGGAGGCGTTACTGTATTGTCTCCATTATTTCGTTGTTGTAAATTTCAATAGTGTTTTTCCATCCTCCAGCAGCTTTACAACCAGTCTAAATTAATTAAGTTAACTGCTTTCTGGTGCATTTTAGATAAAGTTCACTTTTTTTTCCAATCATTCACCCTTTCATTGAATAACATTTTCCACTCCCTGGAGCAGTGGCTCTTTTAGATTTAGCTGAGGTGACCTTTGCCCCTTTAACACTTCCTCTGGAGGCCGTCCAACTGAGCCGCTGAAAAGCGCGGAATAAACCGTTTTATTTACTTCTCTGTTTTCAAGGTCACATGAAACGTGTGGTGAGCCCACTAACAGTAAATGCAACGCGTCACCTAAAAATAAGACCTTGTGACGTCTCTTTACTGCGCTCCATAATGCAGTTTGAGCCAAGGTCGCACTCCGTGCTGCTCCCGACTGATGCAATTATCTGCACATTTACTGGCTAAAGCTGGCACTGACTGTGGCTGGCATCATGATTCTGTCTGCCGCTCTGGTAAAATATTACTCTTTCTATTATTGTGAATAGTACGCACCAGCAGAGTCTGATTATGGGAGGTCTGCTCAGCGGTACGCCCCAAAAATGCAATCGCACTTGTTGTTTTTTTGCTGCAATATCACTGCTTTAATTTGTTTCAGTACATTTAAATTTGTCATTTGTAACAATTCCACCTTTTTAGTCAAAATATACTTTAACAAATACCACACGTATAGTTTATTATTAATGTAAACTGGTAAATCTGTGTAATTTTAAGACAAATTATTTGAAAATTTTGGCCAATTTTAGACCATAAGGGCTGAATCTTGATCATTCAACTGTAACATTCATTTTCACAAATTTATTATATCTTTTTAAAGTATTTTTTTCAGTTTAAGGTTGCTTTAGAGTCCACTCAGAGGTAGTACTGCACTTCAGAATACTTCAGCTTTTATCAAATGTATTTTAGTCTTCCTTTTTTCCTCTTCTGGGATCTAAGGGAAAATTTGTCCTGAGGTCCACAAGGAGCATGAAGCCCATCTCCATTTGCAAGATCCTTAAGCTAAAACAAAAATATTGAAATACAGTTTTAGTCTAATTTATTCCCAGGTCTGACCAAAATAAGCAGTAATAAGTTAGCAAGGTCGCTTTTTTTTTTTACTTGAAATGGGTGTGAATTTAATGTTCATATCATTAATATCTGAGTTGGGAAAAAAGGCAAACTGCATCCTTGTCATCAACCAACACAGTTCATTATAAAATACTGTACTTTATTAAGATTAGTTCATGTGTTTTATTGCATACAGTGTGTGTAAATTTGCAGCTCCCTCTCTCTCTCCAAGTCTCTTAGCAAAGAGAATAAGAGCTGCTGGAACGGGATGCGTCACCTCGTGTCATGGTACCAAATATAGAAATTTAATCTGTTTGGGGTTTCAAGGAAAAGGAGCAGAGGGCTGTGGAGTTACAGGGCAGGTCTTCTTCATATTGCATTTCCCCCTCTTTATTTACCTCGTGGCTTCTGCTGTCTCCCTCTGTTTAGCTGCCATCTCTTTAGATATTTCTAATTCATTTTGTCCAAAGACTCAGATAAATACTACAGTATAAGATAGCTTTGACTTCACTGCATTAACAATAAAAAAGATTCTGAAAATATATTCATGTTGGTAACGGGCAGAGCTAGCCTCTGTCTCGATAGGTTCAGTTCACGTTTCGTTCTTCAGAGGCAACTCGTTACATATTGGAAAAATGAAACGTTTACGGAAAATTCTCACAGTTCTGACCCAACATTAGTGTAAAACATTATTTATATTCCTGTTAAATGTGAACAAATTTTGGGTTTTAATTAAGTGCTGACAAAACTAAAAAAACATTAAACTTTTATGTCTTTGTACATCGATGTTACTGCAGAATCTTGGACCAGTCTTCATGACTGACGGCATCTCTTCATCTTTGGCAGGTATTTGGATCAAACCAAGCCGAACATCCAGGATGAGAGAGAAAAGGGCCGACTTTGTAGCTGGATGCCTGGGAGGACGTGTCATCGTAGCTGGGGGTCTAGGTGAGCAGCTTTTGTTTTTTTTATTTAAATCTGTTATTTTCTTTTTGTCCTCTGAGCTAAGAAGGAGATGCAGACAGTCTGGTCACTTCAACAATGAACTGAGTGTTGTATGACTGTTCCTGTTTCTGGTTTTATTTCATGTTTTCTTCATTTTGGGGCCTTTTGAATCAGATGGGAAGATGGAAGTACCATATTTTCTGCTGTACACGTCACACCGCCTTATAAGTCGCATCAGTCCAAATATGTCTAATAAAGTGGAAAAATCCATAAATATGTTGCTTCGCTGTATACGTCACGTCTATTATGCGTCACTGCTGACAACCCAGAAACGTGGGCCGGTGTTGTGCCGAAAATCGATTGGCTGCCAAATGGCGGGCGTGGGAGCATGCACGGGAGGACTGTAACAAGAATTTAACAAGATTAGCACTTAAAAACAATTATTTGTTTGCTCAAAATTATAGCAAAGGTGTGTCTCCGTCTAACTTTTCCTTAATAAATGCACTTTGACGGTCAAATCAGCTGCATTTCAAAAATCGATTTGCGGGAGCGCGCAGAGGGAGGACTCGCTGTGCATTTCATTGAAATTTAACTAGATAACCACCTAAAAGCAATTATGTGTTTGCTCAACATTATAGTAAAGGTGTGTCTCAGTTGAAGTTTTCCTTAATAAATTCACTTTAATGGTCAAATCAGCTGCATTTCGCCTGGGCGGAGCGGCGAAATGCAGCTGATTTGACGTTTGCTCCAGGAGTTCCGGAGCAAGCCCAAGGTGTCTTTGTATGGCAAGCCAAGTGTCTCATTAATAGCCACCTTTACTTATTAATGAAACGTTTGGCTTACCATGTTAGTTGAGGGCCCTCTAGTGGCTCATAATGGTAGTGTTCAATATTTTCCATGTCCAAATGAATGAAATCGTCAGATCTCAGACAAAAATTGGGTTATAAATATCAGGGGGAAAATCGTATCATATATTAGTCGTTTCGGTGTAAGTCGCAGGACTTGCAAATTTATGCAAAAAAAGGTGCGACTTATACAGCAAAAAATACGTGTCAGGCAGAGGGTCATGACTTTTTTGTTGATTTGTGCATAATTAAAACGCCAATAGCTTTTATCAGACAATAATCCCTCCACCCTTCTAACACTGATTAACATGAGCAATCATGAACTTACTTTATAACAGCATCCAGTAGCTTAATAATACTGGATCACATGAAAAAGCATTAATATACTAATAAAATACTGGTGTTCATAGACTTTTATTACATTTGCCTCCACTGAAGGTAAAAAATGAATGAAAAAGAAAATCAATAGCTGTTGTGCGATGGAATGCTGATGTTCCCCCAGAGTTGCTTAGAAAGCTCTGAGATTGCATGAGCAACTTTAACTCGTGTGAAATTAGAGTAAATAAGATAAAGTACCATCTGATCACAGCCATGAAAAGTAATTTAAAAACCAACAAATGGGACTTTATCATGTTTCTCTTTTCTTGCGCTCTTGAAACGAATCTTCAGTCATAAATGACCAGACGAGAAGCAGAAATATCCGTGATTTTTTTTTTTCTCTTGTCGCCAAGTAAATCTTTGTGTTTTGAACTTGTTGAGAGTCTGCATCAGTGGCTAACATCAGAGTCAATCTGTCATCCTGCGTTAATTCAGGGTGGCAGTGACTGACAGGTCATCATGCCCAGGCTGGCTTGTAACACAGACACAAGATTCCATGAATCACAGCCTGACAGGCTGTTAAATGTGGAACAGACTGGAGTTGATGGTAATTTAGAATAAAATACTACGTATGTCAGAAGTTTATTATGCACCATATGTCTTTTTTTGTGTAGTGATGTCAGCATTTCAAAAATGTACTTTGTTTGACACGAGTTCTCCGCGTTGTAGCTAAATAGTTTAGTCAGAGAGAATGAAACCATTAAATGCAGCAGGGAGTGGAAGGAGGTCTGTGATGCTCCAGGCCATTGGCGTCAGAAGCACTTGCAATGTGTGGGGGACACATTGGTGGGGGGGTCTGGGGTAGAGCTGTCATTTCTAACCTGAACCCAGAGCCCGGACCGGATTCGGACCGGGACGGGCCATAATAATGTGCCGGTCAGGTCAGTATCGGGCTTTTGATTGCATCAGTGGATGTGTGCGGCCGACGATCTAATTAAATGCCAACATGGCTTGCCATACAGTCACCTGCCACATGTGGGTTGTTAAATATTTACATTTACCACAATGCTCCCCCCAACCCCAGTAGACAACTGCTGGCACTCACATAGCACTAAGCTAGTGGTGCACAATACAAACACGCTAGTTATTTTTTTCATTCAACCTTTATTTATACAGGCTAGCCTCGTTGAGCCATGGAGACTCATTTACAAGAGGGACCTGTTGCACTCACACCTAGGGTCAATTTAGAGTTACCAATCAGCCTAACATACATGTTTTTGGACTGTGGGAGGAAACCGGAGCACCTGGAGAAACCCCACGCATGCATGGAGAGAACATGCAAACTCCTCCCAGATGTACTTTTAATACTTATTTTCTGATAGTTTATCTTAAATCCATCCAGTATTGACCTTGCTATCAAACTGGGTTGATGCCAGAGCTTGTGTTGTAACTCAGTCTAAGCTTCTACCACACCAAATATCCATAGCACTCTCAGGTATAGCCATTTTTTTTTTGTATTTTCCAACTTAAGTTGGCTGTGGTGGCCATGTTGAATTGGGCCTGCTCTCAAAAGTACACAATTGTTGGTATCTGGTGATGGCTTTCAACACAAGAGTTGTGTCTTCCTTAGGTCTAGCTCAACATTTTGAAAGTTTTATTTATAGCTGTGAAACCAGAAAGGTGTTTTAGAAGTTAGAAGATAATTGTATTTGTTTTTCGGTTTCATCAACTTGTGGCATTTAGAAATATTGTTGCAAAGTTTTTTTGTAGAAATGTTTTTCTTTGACATGTCAAAAGTGGCTGTGAGAAATGCGTACAAGGTGTCCGTTCATATTGGTTTCCTGAAATACTCGTCTTATTTATAATATAATTGCCATTGTCAAGTCAATCAGTCACTGTTTTTGATTTTTAAGTTCTATGCATCTGTTTCCTCAATAAGTCGTTGCACCAGAACTGCTGACCTTGCAAAATAAACCTGATTTGGTTTAAGGCTTTGAAACGTTAGATTTTAAAATGGAAATAAATCCGTTTCGCTATTTATTTGCACAAAATGTGTCCCTATTGCAAAAAGTTTAATGAGCCAAAATGTCCTGAGCACACAGTGGTCCATGAAGCCGTCAGAGTGAAAACGGTCTGACAGGCTATAAACTGCATTCGTAAATAACACCGAGTTCAGTTTCACCAGCTGCTTTTCATAAAGTGAGCTGCTGGAAGTGTTTACAGATGTCAGCGGCTGATCACATGAGCTCATCAGATTTTATATCATTTATACAAAGCAGCTATGCATTGTGCTTATTTATATTGATGAGTCAACATTGAACAAACAAATTGGCATATATTCAATGATATATTTAACATTAGATATACATTACTGACATACTGAATAGATCATTTTGAATAATTTGTTGTCTGCTATAGGTTAGGGTTGCTATCCTAACCTTAACCCTGAAATTAGCCACAAACGGGCCAAATGTAACGTTATCTTTATGATTTGAACGTTTTATTTTAATGTATATTACACACACTGCACCTGCAGAGACTCAACTCCAGGGTTACAAAAGTACTTACTTTTATTCTGTTCCTTAAAAGTAACAGATTACTTTTGGATTTCTGTAATTCAGTAATTTGATTACTTAGTTTCAGGTGTGCTGTTACCCCTCCCTGGAGCTGCTAAAGCAATCACAACCAGAATCAGTACTGAACAGACAGGAATGGAAGCAGTATTGATTTTATTCCCTTTTCTTTGTCTGACTGGGCTTGTGTGACAGCAAACAATTGAATTTCGCAAAATGTCATTTTCGTCTCTGTCAGATATTGTTTCTGTCTTTAGGAGAAGCAGCAGAGGAGCAACTTTAGCTAGTTAGCTCCCCAGGTTGAGCTCAGGGTTTGTTGGGATGGTTTGGTTGTGCTGATGAGAGGAATACCAAATGGGATCTGCTGGGGCTGTTAGGTTTGAGGGTTTGTAACCGTGTGTGTGTGTGAAACAAAATAGCATGGCAGATCTCCATAGAGGCCATAGCCTGACTGGATGACAGCTGTCACAAAGGAAATGGGGAGAAGAGGAGGAGAGAGGGAAGATGACGCCTCAAGGGGACACACATCCTCTTTCTCAGACGAGGCCCGGTCGTTGTGTGAATACGTGCCATCATTTATGTTTGAGCTGCAGCGTGCACATAATTGGTTCGTGCTTCATTATTGTACACACTTATCGTCACATCAGCAATTACAGTCAGTTTTGAGAAGAAACAATGAGACAGCGATGGGATGTGTTCACGAGGTGTGTGTTTGCGTGATTTGTTAGCCCATATTGTGAAATCATTGTTACTGCGACCATGTACCATGTGTATTTAGTTTGATTGAGCACAACAATAGTGACCCTGAGATTCTGAGATGGGTGGGGGGAGCCCCCTAAGTGACCTGCGAGGCAAACCTATCCATCAACTCTTCCCCCTCTCTATCCTTTGGCTCCTCTCTGTTGTCTTGTCCTCCTCTTCTGCAGAGCTATTACAGCAATCACAGCTCTCAAAGCTGCAGAGGACCTCTCTGTTGTGCCATTGAGCGTGTCAGAATTTTATTATTTTATTTTATTTTTATCCTCCCCTCTCTGGGAGGCTTCTTTTCCCCTTTTGAAGCACACTGAGGTGATGTGTATTTAACCCAGGCTAGCTGGCCTCGCTAAGCCTAATGGTTTTAGTAAGATGGAGAGAGGAGGGAGAGGACATAAAAAATGAAGGTGAGGATGAGTGGATGCAAAGGGAGGGTTGTTAAGTGCAGGGCGGGCAGGGAGACGACTCACCTAATCTCCTGTGCTCAGCTTTTAATGTGCTCCGTTTAGCCTGGGCAGTTTTATTTATGTTCCAAAATTCAGAATACATTTAAAGGTCTTTTTGTTCGTTGCCATGATTTATTGATAGGGAAGTATAAATAAACTAAAGCCAGATGCTAGCCCAGTAAGACCTTTATGTCCTCCAGTTTAAAGAATGGCTGATGCTGATTAGTTCATGAAATAACAGAAGACCCGAAGGTGTTAGTTTAAAAAAAAAAAAAAAAAACAACAATAATTTGGGGAAATTGTTTGGGAGTGGTCACATGGTGGGTACAGTCAGACAATGGGTGTGGTCATGTGGTGGGTGCGGTCATGTGTCTTATGTTTTGATCAGAATTTGATAGCTGTGTTAGACTTATTGTCATGGTTCAAATCCCAACAGGATTAATCCAGATAGAAGCATTTTGGAAAAAAAAAATGGTTTCTGTAGGTTCTTTAAATTTGTTGCTAGAATCCATCGTTTCCATTTGCAAACAGCTAGTTTAGGCCCATAAAGCAACTGCTGTTATGTTCCTCAAATTTGAGACCATTCTGGTAAATGAGTTGCATTCTTGGTAACTATCCGGTTTACTTCAGTCTGACTTATCGTAGAACTTGGCCAGATGTACAAACTATGTTTACCTTCTAAGTCTGTGTATGCAGGTGTTACGTCTGTTGTAGCTTATTATACAGTATTGGTTGATCATTTCTCAAAACAGAATTATTTTTGTCTAAAATTGCATCCCTTGTAGTTCTAGTCTTTTTAAAGCTTGGATTTTGAAGAACCAAGTTTCCTCTTCTTGATACCCATCATTGGCACTATGAACTAAGAGCATCTAAGAACACAGTTGAGTTACCTTCTTTAATCTCACTTTTCTACACAAGCAGTGTTTCCCCTACCATTATACAAGCTGAGTGCCCCACCCCGTCAACAGAACTGAGCACACCGCCTACCAAACCGAACCCCCACGGCACAGACATAGCACTAAGCTAGCGGAGCAAAAATACAAGCTCTCTTGCTAAAAAGATAAAGGCAGCACTCATGTTTTCTCTCAAGTTGAACAACCCCCCCCCCACACCCCCCACACACACACAAACTGTATGAAGTGTG
>JARVGS010000127.1:34354554-34365742 GCA_031762315.1 Hypsolebias antenori | reverse complement strand
TTGCTAACAAACCCCAAAAAAGTCAGAAAATAATGAAAAATAATGAAAATTTCTGCCGTTTCGGCCGATGACGTCACAGGCGGGGGGGGCCGGATACGTGAAACGCCGGTTACCGGGCACGCCGGAAACCGGGGGTCACCTGTATATAGTGTATAAGCTGCATCAGTCAAAAAAAGCATCATGAAGAGGAAAAAACGTGCGACTTACATGGCACGTAAGTCACATTTATGCGTCACCGCTGATCCGTCGCATTTATTATGCATTTATTTAATGGTCAAAAGTAAATGATTTCGCCTGGGCGGTGTAGCGCCATCCATCCATCCATCGCGGCCAGAGCTGCTAGCTCTCCAGCGTTCCTCTGCCTGCACCAGCTGAGTGAAGCGAGCGTGCACGGGAGGACTCGCTGTTGCAGTTCTTCAAAATTTAAAGCGTCAGTCGAAAATTGCGTTATGAATATGGAAAAAAAAAAAGTCGCTTCGGCATATAAGTCGCAGGACTGACAAGTCTATGCAAAACTTACATGCCTGAAAATATGGCATACATACATACACATCTACAAAGTAAGCATTTACACATACATATGAATATGTACATGTATATATGCATACATACACATACATAAGTTTCTGGGGTGCCGTAGGTTTACAAGGCTCTATTTTTACTGTATGGGAGGAGTTGAACAGTCTGACGTAAGTCACCAGTGGAACATCCTGATTCCTAAAAAATTAGAAAAACTTTCATCTTTCTGTTTTTATCTTCAGTATGCCCCATCTGGGACAAGATCTCTGTAAACTGATCTCATTCCATCCTTTCAGACACATTTACCTCTCCATCTGAATGAGGCTTGTATTTAAATTCAAAGCTGTAATCCTGACTTTCCGTTCTCCGTGTTGCAGGTAATGAGCCGTCGCCTTTGGGCTCAGTGGAGAGCTACAACCCGGGGAAGCGGCGCTGGGAGTACGTGGCGCCCATGCCCACTGCTCGCTGCACCTCTGCGCCGCTGCAGACAAGCAGCATGCTGTTTGTGATCGGAGGAGTTGCCCAGGGACCCAGCAACGCTGTGGAAGCGCTCTGCTTGGAGGAAACAGTGTGACACATGCACACGGACTCAAACGCAGGAAGAAGTGCAATCTGGCATTGATATTTAATTCATGTACGAGTGAAAACTCAAACGTGCACGCCTGAATCGAAGCCGGGACACATTTTTACCTTGCTGCTCAGCAGGTGGCTGTGTCTTTTATTACCCAGAGACTTTTTTTAGCCATTTAACAAGCATTTTCAAATGGAAGTTTCTGGTGAAGGTGCTGAACAAATCCAAGATTAAGGCCATTCGAGAGGATTGCTGTGACTGGCAAGGACAGAAAAGCTGTCAGCTTCGTTACTCTGGGGAAATCAGAGGAAGACGACGAGCAAAAAAACCAGACACACGGTGTCTGAAGAAACAAAACGACTTTGATCTGTTGAGTATTTTTCAAAATAAAAGCAGGGTTTTTTTCTGGATCTTAAAAGGAACCTAGGGCCATAATTGAACCTTCTCTTTGCAGCAGCGTCGCTCTTTACTTCTGCAGCGACACAACGACCGGACACTTTTCTACCACCGGAGTTTCTGACTGTGTTGTTCTGAGTGAACGTCTGTTGTGATTTTTTTTAACGAGCGTTGTAAACGGGAACGCCACAGCGTCGTACCGTGCGTTCGCGCCGTACACGAGTCGAGAAGCCGCCGGTCGCAAATCCAGCAGTGATTGATGGTGGCCACAGTCGCCGTTTTCCTGATTGAGGAAGAATTGGCCGTGCTTGAACTTGTCAGCACTTTGCTTTGCCGCACGTCTCCACGTCCGTGCACCGCACCGATCAATCACTGAGCTCAAACCGCCGCTCAGGCTGTAGCACAGGAAGGATTTCACCCGTGAAGCGAATGTGAACCCACTTCTGCACTGAAGCATCCAGATGAATCCACTTCCTGTCACATGATGCGTGTTCTCCCCAGAGTGAACACGCAGATTATTGCTCTCTATTTGTCTGAACATTTTACAGCTCCCTAACTTTTTCCAGATAGAGGATTGTCCTTGAACCAGCTCTGGATTAAAAGTTTTACATTATTCCATAAAACGTCAAGCACATTAATGTTTTTAATCACAGCTGGAGTTAGTTCAGCTCATATATTGAGATTTGATTTACTCATCTTCCTCGGTGCTCGGAAAGGTTTAATTGAGTTTGTCAGAGTTTATTAGAGGTTTGTGTTGAAAGAAAGTGAAGTGGAAAATTAAATCTGATTCAGTCTTCTTATCTGATGTGGGGATTCTCAGCTAATGGTCCTCCATAACAACCTAACACACACACACACACCATCATGACACATTCTTCCACCCTAAATAACGACACAATACATAATCTACAGACAACATTCATCCTTTATAGCTAAACTGTTTAAAATAACAGACTCAAAATACAGAAAATAAGTGGAAAAGTTGGCAAAATTTGAATTAGAGGAACAGAAAGTTGCGTCTACCCTCCATAAAACGTTTGGTATTTCTAACGAACACATTATTTGTATCGTCTTGTCCAGCTCGTTTGTTTTTCTTGCTCTTTGCGAAGCCGACCTCACTAACAGACATAAAACTGTACGAGAGCTCAGATGAGCCGACAGCTGATTATTCCAGCTGCTGCACTGGTTATGTGAGGTTCACACTAAAAAACATCACACATGTGTGAAAACACACACACACAGCTGAACAGACATATCCAAGCTTACATTCGCTCATTTGCTCACATCCAATACTTGTGTCATGTTGTTTGGTGTTCAGGGCCAAGACTAACCTGTATAAATAAAGGTTGAATGAAGACTGTGTGGATCAGAGGTTCTCAGACGTTTTGGGTTCAGGGACCCCGTACAGGGGCGAAAAAGTTCCAGTGATCCCATCATAACCCTCATGTTTATTAAATAAATTTCTTCAGTTTGTCTCTTTAATGCAATGGAAATATGTGTGTAATATAAAGACTTCAGACCTGTTCTTTAAGTGTTAATACAATTTTTATAATTTTAAACATGGGGTGTTTTTCATTCAAGACACTTAATTAACAAAATCTTTAATTTCAACTTACAAAAGTTACAGTTTTGAGAAAATTAATAGCATCAAAGAACACTTAAAAAACTTTACTTATTCACTTAATGAACTGAATTTGTAAACTGATTGATGACGGAACGCGGGGGCGTGGTCTGGGGGCTCCTCCCCCAGAAATTTTTGAATAAAGTAGATGTGACTTCCTGTATTTTGGTTTATTTGAACAGATTGTTGAACATCTACATGCTTGTATAATAATAACAATAATAATTACCAAAAAAAAAATTTTATTTATTTTTGCAGACCCCCAAATACCGGCTCGTGGACCCCCTGGGGGTCCGGGGACCCCAGTTTGAGAACCACTGGTGTAGATATAGAGTAGCCAACTTGGGACCAGAAAGTCACAGGTTCAAATCCCTGCCCACATGTCATGGTTTCCTTGAGCAAGACACCCAATCCCTAATTATTCCCCAGGGGGGCTTGCGCAGCTGCCCACTGCTCCACCTGGGTGCATCTCAAGTGATGGGTTAAATGCAGAGAACTAATTTCATCATTGTATAAAAACATACAATGGTGACAACACAAAGCACACACTTTCAGTTCGCAGATTTAAAACAGCTCAAATAAAACACTGGAACAATTGTCCTTTAAAGTTTACCTTTTATTTTTACTCTTTTTTAATATTCTGTTAAGATCTAGCCATTATACAAGACACAAAATAAAGAAAAATAAATCTAACAGCAAAACTTAGCAGGCATATGTTGTAAACATTGAATACAAAGATTTTATATTAAAAGAATGACACTAATTTATCATAAATTTGGTTTTCCTGTTAAATATTGTCTTTTTACTATGGTAATTGTTTTGTGAGCAGCACTTTGGCCAAGGACAGTTGCTTTTAAATGTGCAATACAAATACATCTGATTTGATCTGATGCTTTTAAAATCAAATTTGAGATCAAATATAGTCCATATGTAGATTACTCTACTTAAATGTACTCGCTGGATTTATTTGAAATGATCGCCGTCTACTCGAGGACGTTTAAAGTCGTTGCTTTACTTACATTTAACCAGCCCACTTACACCAGAAGGTTCATGGTTTAGGAGAACACAATGCAACAAGACTGTTTGCATAAGTTTACAGGACTGCAGGGGATTCATTTAATGTTGCAGCGGAGCGGCGCTCTTCCACGGAGAGGATTTCTTATAATGACCTTGTTATAATGAGCAGAAATAACAACGTGTTAGCAACTTGGGGTAAAGCTGCACGAGCTGGAAGCAAAGCTCAGGTGTTTATCGCTGCAGCTTCCTATTAACACATCCGGCAGACACAGAGCCACATTATGGCTCATTTGCAGATGTGTTTCTGGTACTTTTAGTCCCTCTTGAGGAAACTTTGGCTGAATGTTCTGCAAACAGATGCTGGTTGCTGCTGAGCAGGTAGTGAACAGGTGGCTATCAGAGCTTTGGATGTGAAGCTGCCACATAAAACACAGTTGACAGGAACAGAGAGATGAAAGGAAGAAGCGTCTTGTAAACTTCAGTCAGGTTCATTTAATTTGATTACGTAACCTTATTTCACAAATTTGCCTCCAAGAATCTTTTGAATCTGTACACGATAATACTGTAATGCCTTTTGTTGTTTGAATTTATATAAAAAAAAAGGAAGTACCTTTAGGAAGAGGAATACTTTTTCCAGGATTTGTATCTAGAATTTAGTAGGAAGATAAACACAGTAGTCCCTCGTTTATTGCGGGTGTTCGGTTCCAAACCTCCTCGCAATAAGTAAAAATCCACGAAGTAGCGACGTTATATTTATTTTCGTATTTACAGTGGTCCCTCACTACTTTGCGGTTCGTTTAGCGTGGACTCGTATTATCGTGGTTTTTCAAAAATAAATAAACGATTGAAATTTATTTAAAAAGGGACAATGCACAACTCAGACACGAACGTCACCATTTGATGCGCCGTACCAGATTATAGCTGAAGCTAATTCACATCTGCAGTCCCTTGACAAGTAAAAACAAATCAATGGATATACAACGCAATAATAAAATAAGACAGAAACTATAACACTATAAAATGCTTTCAAATCACAAAACACAAACATGCGTACAGACTCAGTCATTGGCGCACACAGTCTTACAGTTAATGTTGGCATAGCAGTTTTTAATAATTTTTTTTTAAATTATTAAATTTGCAAACTCTCAAAGAGATGCAGCCCCTCACATCATCAGGTAGTGTGTTCCACTGATTAGTGGCCTTTACAGAAAAAGCTGATTGCCCTGAATGGCAAATAATAAGATTGAACATGACACACAATTAACTGATTGATGGATGAGCCGCACGATCGGCATGGAACTTTATTTAAAATAAATTATTTTAAATTATTTAGCACCTGCTGCAAATTTGTGCAGCCCGTACCGCAGAAAAAGTTTCCTTTTGCAGCTTTGTGCAGCCCTTACTGCTGCAGGGTAAACTTCCTGCTGCAGCTGATCAGCTGTTCAGCGTGCAGAGCGGAGAAGTGGGCGTGGCCAAGAGCGCTTGCAGGTGGCCGAGAGCAGTGGAGGCAGGGAGCTGAAGTCATGACATGCTGTCTCTTTTAGAGCTTTTAGAAACATGTTTAGAATATTGCAAGAATGCGGAAAGGGTTTAAAATGCCTTCATATATTGATATATACTGTATAAATATATATATACATATAGGCCTATATAAAAAAAAATATATATATATATATATATATATATATATATATATAAACTACTTCTTACTACTTGTACTACTGTTCCTACTTTTGCAGTTTTTCCACTTATCGCGGGTCTTCAGGGAATGGATCCCCCATGGTAGATAAAGGACTACTGTATATACATTTTAAGACTTTAGAAAACCTTCTCACACTCTTGCAATGTTCTAAACTCTGAAACTTATGTCATTTTAACAACATACTTATACAGTATGTAGCTACTAAATTTTATTTACTATCGGTGGCCTCTGGATGTAGCACCAGATCTTCGGTGGTGCATTTCCCACTCGGAAATCCTCGTGGACTGGCTACCAGCTCTCAATATTCACCGATGGGTCTGGAGGTCCGGCTCTGCTCCAGTTCTGCTCCGGTTCATTAGGTTCTGTGTGTCTCTCTGCATCCGCTGCAGGGGCTCCAAAGTCACTGTATGAGTAAGGACCAAACTTTTTCTGATCAGATCAGAACTTTCCGTCTAGTATTTCAGCAGATGGCAACGGGGCTTCTGGGGAATGTAGTCGTTATGAGCAGGGATACAGTGTAGGCTTATTGAGAGAAAACTACCAAATGGCAGTGCCAGTCCAAAGTATTTTTTTTTTGTTAACTTTTTACTGTGCAGTATCCTGTACTGTACCAATCACGTGAGTAATATTAAAGTTGACAATCGTGTGTCGTGTACAATTTTTATTTTCTCATGTTCAATCTTGCTTTGAAAAACCGCGATAGAGCGAGTCGGTGAAATTCTAACCACGAAGTAGCGCGGGACTACTGTAGTGGCGTTCTTGGCATAAAACATAAAAGGAGCATGTTATAGGTGGTGTTTTATGTTTGATGGAGCACTGAGGCTTTGCAACAAGATGCACCTATGAAAATTCAGAAAGCAAACTTTGATTTGTATTTATTTAACCTTAAAGTGCCATCTCACTGGGCTGTGACTGTTGGAGACCAGCTCATAATTGACTCAGCATTCTGAGAAAACACATTTTTCTGCTGAGCAGCAAACTGTGTGGTCGCCTTTTGAAAAATCAATGTTTTTATTTGTGTGCGCACACTGCTTATTGCTAATATACGAAACCTCGGCCCACTTCGCAGCCACGTCAAGACGTATAATCTGACTGGACTTTTGTGTTCTGTCAGAGCTCTCGTGCACGTGTAAAACAGCTCTTTAGCTCTTGAAATGGGTTCAAGACCCCTGCGAGAAGGGAATATTTACAGAAAAAAACGTCACGTGAATTTGGAAAATGGTCAAAATCACAAGGACCGGCTGAATGTCTGACTCAAGGGAAGAAATGGAGAACCCTCATGAACATTGCACATTTTAGAGAATTCTGTTTACCAACTAGTTAGCAGCAGAAGCAGCTCACAAGATATACATTGAATAAAACAAAATACATAAAATACAGTACATAGTTACTTTTAATAATGTATTGTTATAAACAATGTCTGTAAAATCATTGTGGCATAAAACTTTAACAAATATAAATAAATAAATAAATCCCCATACGTTTTGCAGAGATACACATCTACAGTTTCAATATACAGTACTTGCTTGACCACGGTTTTTCCAGCCTTACCGGTCACTGCCGATCACATTCACCCACACATTTATTGCGGGGGCTGAGTGGTAAGAGCAGTTGTCCTCCAATGCAAGAGCTGGGGGTTCGATTCCACCAGCAGTCACATGCTGAAGTGTCCCTGAGCAAGACACTGAAGACATTGCCTCTGATGTGTGTCCCATCGGTGTATGAATGTGATAAACTCTGATTATAGACATACATGTAGTAGAATGCTGTATGAATGTGATAAACGAGATTACAGATTACAGAGATTACAGATTACGTACAGATTGTGTTGTAAAGTGTTTTGAGTATCTTGATAAGATAGAAAATCCTATATAAGTACAGTCTATTTACCATTTACATACAGATTGGTGTCAACCCGCGGTTCAGCGTCTTGCCCAGGGGCACTTTGACATGTGGGGGAGAAAGATCAGATTAAACCACCAACCTTCTGACTAGCAGATAAGCACCCGTCCCCTCGAGCCTCAGTTTCTGTAGGTGTGCATGACGTTCACCACCGTTTCACCTGCAAAACAACTGAGAGTGGATTATTTAAACCATTTGGGTGATGTTGAACTAAATAACCTTGGCTGCTTTTCACACGTGAGGCAGTAGATACATGCATGGGGTTGATAAGACTAGTTTTAAAACTGCTCTTACTGAATATATAAAGTTTCCTGAGTGTTGTTCTGCTTCAGAGTGGGTGTATAAATACAAATTCACACCTATCAGGAGCTGTCTGGGGGTTGCACACTGCCACCTTTGTTGATTTTCTAGCTTCCCCATCCATTTCACATGTCGCCCCGCAGCTGCCATGAACTTCTGGGACTTTGCCAGTGCTAGTTCTCTCATATAGATGTTGAGATTTTATTTTTTAAACCTCTTTCTCTCCCCTCTCTTACCCTGTCAGCGTCAGAATGCTGCACTGACATGATGCCATATAAAACCTGAATTTGCTTCCAGCTGAAAACATGCCTCTCCGGCTTACCGTGGGGCGCATGTGCCAGGCTGTTTACTCGTCGGGGGGAAAATCTTCTGACAGCAGTTTGCGATGCAGAACAAAAAAGGAGGATGCTTCAGTGCAGGTAGCAGCTAATTATATGCTGTATTTGTTTCAGCAGGCCAAAAGAAAATGATGTACAAACAAGTGGAACACGTTGCATGGGTGCAACGGTGCAGGACGATTTCATAAATCAGCTAAACCAGAGTAAATTTTACAAACATGCACTCTGAAATTATTGCACGGGTTTTCAATAGAGCTGTGCTTGGTTTGTGGCGATACAAGTTGTATCGAGTACCAAAGATCCGATTCGTTCAAAGTACATGGGCAGTAAAAATGGATACCATGTGATCAAGCTATGATTCTATTACTTTTAATCCTCACATGAAATACAATGTAACAACAAAGGAATTGTGCTTTGCCAGTTGTTGGGATGCATCATTTATCAGATTATTATCTGATAAATCGTACATAAAAAGGAGGCTTTGAGCAAAATAAATAAACCTGTCAGCAGCAGGTGTATCTATAGTTAACTCAGCAGTGCGCAACAGAATTTAAATATTTTTCAAAAAATACACAAGTTAACAATTTTTTTCTTGAGTTTTAGCTGTTCACGTTGCTTTGAGCACATTTTTAGTGTTTGTTGCCGTTTCCACGGGTGCTGCTGCAGTTCCTCTGCTGAACAGTAGGTGTCACTAAAGAGAAAACAATAGTGATGGACAGGAGGTGCAGCCTGAATAAAAGCCGTAAGAAATGGAGAGGGAATCTGCTCTAACTTCACTTTTGACTTTTTTTAATTAATATTTTTCATAGTGGATGTTTGTGTGCTGAAACAAATCTGCTGATTTTTGATGACACGTCGCATCGTGCACGCTCGTGACGTGTCAAATCATTTCTTTTTCATATCCCAGGTTCTTAATACTCAAAGCATCAGGCTTAAAAACAAATACATAAAGCTCATTCAAAGTGCGTAACCCCCCCCAAACGTTGCCTTTTCTACTTATCAGATTTGCTAATAAATGACACACCGCTTCATTTTAAGACACGTTCAAGGTCCTGCTTTGGTTGAGGCATGGGTTGTGCCTTAATCCACAAAGACGAGGCCCATCGACTCAGGTTCTGACAAAATACGAGAGGGGAATCTCATTCTCTGTGTGTGTGTGTAGATGTGTGAGGGGGTGTTTATTCACACTCTGTATTGTTAAATGAAGCAAATACAGTTTTTTTTCCTTTTGTTTAAATTGCTGTAGTCTTTTCCTTCAGGTAACCTGACGTACGTTTCCTGGGCAACACCCGCTGGTAGCAAAATGGTCTTGTTAAATGAGTCCACGTGATCTTGTATTTGTTTCTTACTTGGGCGTGTATTCACAAAATAAATCTCCTTGACTGTGACAAATTAGGTAATTAATATTTTCTTGTTCCTAATTGTTCATGTGTGGGTTTTTTTAATACTGCCCACCTTCAGCTGTTTGTGCTGTGGATTGGGGTTGTGAGGTGACAGACGTGCCGTGGTGTCCAGATCTGAGCTGGGTCCCCCCCGAAGTGTTTGTCACCATGGTTGTGCTTTTTGAAATGCTTTGCATAAGCAAAACACACACACACCCATACATATATCTCCTTATTAATAGATACATTTAAGGAAAACATATTCAATTTAATCACACCAAAAAAAAAGGTTAACTTATGTCATCTGGTCTTTTTGGGAGACACATTTCGTCTTTCATCCAGAAAGACGTGTCTGAGGCCTGCCAACAAGATCTGTCTTATTAATAGCACCTCCTGATGTGTTTCAAGCCAGGCTGCTGTGGAATTCCCATAAAAGGACTTTACACATGCATAAATGGGAAATCTGTCCAAAATGGATCATTCATTTTGTCCGTTCATGTTTAACCTTTGTTTGTGATTTATTTTCCTGGATGATTGAGCTTTCAAACCTTTTTTCCTGAACCATTTTGGTCAAGCATCCTCAGGCCGTTTCTTTGAGTTGCAGTTGGCCTTCTGGCCTAAAACATTTGATTGTTATGCTGATGATTGTTTTGGACAGATGGTCTCTTTTTTTTTTTTGCACGTGTAAAGCCAGTAACTGGGAATTCCACAGCAGTTTGACTTGAAACACATCAAGGAGTTGCTATTTATAAGACAGATCTGTGCTGGCAGGCCTCAGACTGACGCAGTCTTTCAAATGAAAGATAAAACATTTCTCCCTAAAAGAAACTGCCCAGATGACCTGATTTAACCCTCTTTTTTGTGTGTGATTTGTTTGTCTGTATGATTGAGATTTCAAACCTTTTTTTCTGTATTTATTTTAACTTTTTTGGTCAGATTTAAGGAGCTGGAACACAACTGTACCTGTTTAAGCAGAAAAGTCTGTAAAAGGTCACAATTAGAAAGATAAGGTAAATTTATAACAAAAAGGTTCCATTTAATTTGTATTGCCTTCTTTAAATGTTTAACAAATTATTTTAAATGCTCTGTTTTAGGGATGCACAATATTGAATTTTTTGGCCGATATCCGATTTGCCAATATGTTAAAACTTATTTGGCCGATAACCAATATCGATATTTTTCCACCTAGACCTACTTACATAGACTACATAGCTTTCCCTGGTGTTGAATTAAAATACATTATTCTGCGTGGTCTTTGTCAGTTTGACCTGCTACTAAACGCATATTCCAGAAAGAGTGCTGAAAATGATGTAACACTTCAACTTGGATTATGTTTAATGTCAAATTTATTCACGACATTTACTCTATAACACAATGACAACACTCAAACAGTGCAAATTTGTAAATTTTCACAAATCCAAACTATACACCATATATATA
>JARVGS010000127.1:34299428-34315749 GCA_031762315.1 Hypsolebias antenori | reverse complement strand
TTTAACAATCACTTCAAACAATTCAATTTAAACAGAATTATCCATGAAGAAAAGAAAAAAATACTTAAAGTTACTCATCATACTGCCAGAAAATAATTTTTTCCTTTATGATACCAACCAATTTAGTTATCTGTTTCCAAGAACTTTATTTAATCATTTTCTCAAACAAAATCAAAGATTCTGCAGCTTTAATATTATTATCTGAACTATTCCACTGACTTATTCCATAAATTAAAGCACATTTTGGTGATTTGATTTCTGATTGATTATTTTTATGGCATCACATTTTCTAACCTAACTTTTCAAAAGGGAACCACATAGTATTTTACTGACACATATATATATATATATATATATATATATATGAGCATATCCTTTTTATTTAACGGTGGAACAAGAATAATATTCCTTCAAATAACGTCCTTCTTTTTCCACAGCATCAATATGTTATTAGCAGCATTTCTGTCTGTTTTGTGATTTAAGTTCATTAACAAGTTGTGTTTGTGAATTACATGTTTAAAATCTCTCCTGCAGGTGCTCTCTAAGAAAATGAAACCAAATCTGATGTCAGAATCTGGGATTATGGATCATGTGAAGTGTGAGCGTGGTGAGGCCTCCCTGTGGCACTGCAGGGCTAAACGTGGCCACAGAGCAACCTGCTCCACCGTCCCATACGTGGTCTGCGCAGGTGACATGTGGCAAAGGGATTTTAATGATCTGTTTTGTAAATGGTATTAAACAGAAATGAAAGAAAAAAGTAGATGTTTTGACCGTTCAGAATGTTAGACAATTGTTTTTAATTTTCATCGTGACACAGGAAGTGTGGATGTGAAACTGGTGGACGGTCCTGGAAAATGCTCCGGGAGGCTGGCAGTTCAAGACGAGGGCCAGTGGAAACGAGTCAGTTCTACTGGTTGGACAGCCGAAAGTTCAGACATCGTCTGCAAACATCTTGAGTGTGGAGATAAGAGTAGAAGGAACAATAAGGACAAATTCATAAAGGGTTCTGGTGATATCGTGACCATGACGTGCGGAAAAGACAGTTCTAAAATATCTGACTGTAAAATTAAACAAAACCCGTCGAGCAAAACCCAAGATCCTGTGGGAATAACCTGCGAGGGTGAGTTTCTGACCCGTCCGGGTCGTCTTTAACGTTTCCCTTCCAGTCTCACTCGCAGTAGAAATGTAAAAGTGAGGATGTGAATTAAATAGAAAATGATTTTAATTTGCAAAATATGCTGTAGAAGTTTACACAGAAGTCTATAGCAACATCAAACACAATTTTAAGCGGCCTTTTTTTTTTAAATAACAGAGCTTAGTTTAATGTTTCCATCAATCAGAAGGAATAAAAGACTGAAACACAAAATGTTGCATGAATTTTGCACAGAATAACAGATGACTCGACATTATCCTAAAGTGTTGGTGTAACAAATAAAAATATGTTTTAAAAAAATTTAATGTTTTTAACACTAATTCTTATTCTGCAGAATTTACTACATTTTCTGGGTTATCTCACCTAAAATGAATTAATCGTTATTTGTAGAAAAATAAAGTGGAAATGACTAAACACCTCATTTAAAAATGGATTTGTATGAATTCTGATACAGCATTTATTTTAATTAAATTATTTATTCATATAATTTTGGAGTCTATATATTTTGTACTAGTAGTTTATGTATTGAAATATTTATAGGTGTAGCTTTTATACTTTAAAGAAATAATTATCTACAAACATTTCCTCCACTGAATTGTAACTTTTTCACTTATTTCAAAATAATTGTTATTGTTTTTTTTATTATTATTAATCTGCTTTTTTCTTTTCCTGCTACCTTTGGCTTTTCGCCAGCCTTTTGCTACTTTTAGCTACAATTTGCCACTTTAGCATTTAGTTACTTTTTAGTTATTTTTGGCTTCTTGCCACTCTTTTTCTACTTTAACTTTTTAACTTGGATTTTGATACTTAATAATTTGCTACTTTAGGCTTTTAATTAGCCTTTTGCTTAAAATTTAATTTTTTTTTTCAGATTATAAGGTGCATTAAGCAAAACAAAACAGATAAGTCAAACTTTATTCAACTCATTCACAGTAACTCTCACCATTGTTCTGTTGTGTCACATAAAATCAGTTCGAGGTCATTAAGCACAACCAGAATTAATACATACGGTGCACCGGATTATAAGGATCACTGTCTATTTTTGAGAAAATTAAAAATTGTAAGTGCGCCTTATTGTTTTAAAAATATATAGCCTGTAAATATTTTGTTTAAGGTACCCTTTAGCCATTTCAGCTTTTAGCCAGCCCTTTGCTACTTTGAGCTTATAGCAAGTGTTTTGCTGCTCTCAACTAACTTTCTGCTACTTTTAGCCTTTAGCTAGTCTTTTTTTAAACCTTTCGCCTCTAGCTACGTTTGTTATTTTTAGCTTTTAAATAGCTTTTTGCTGCTTTTATTTTAATAGCTAACTTTTTTTTTTACTTTTATCATTTAGGCAGCCTAACTACTTTTTTTTTTTTTTTTTTTTTTTTTTACTTCTAGATCAATTTGGCCATTTCTAACTTTTTGTCTGTGCTCCATTATTTTTAGCTTTTTCACTGCGTTCTGTTAGTTTTGGCTTGCATTTCACAAATGTTTGGCTTCTTTTATCTTTAACAGCCTGGTTTGAACTTCAGTCATTCACTGCATGTTCATGCAAAAAGTCATGTCTCTCATTAAAGTTTATCTTGCTGGTTTCTAGCAGAAGACAAGTTTTAGCTCTAGACAGAATGAAAAATGATTATAATAAATACTCACTGAGTCCCTCCTTCTTTCCCCTCCTGTGCAGAACACAAAGTTATATTTCTGAACGGCCCTGGTTCGTGTTCTGGCAGAGTTGGGGTAGAACAAGGCGACAGAACCTTCTGGCTCTCTGGGTCCAATGAGACGTGGGACCGGCATGCAGCCAACACAGTGTGCCAGCAGCTGCACTGTGGGGAAGCTAAAACCTTTGGGTCAGAACCTTCCGGTGACACCGACGTATGGAAGGAGTTTTACAGCTGCTCATCCAACGACAAGTCTCTGTTCGATTGTGACAAAACTGCTCCTCCGCCTGACCACAACCGGACCATTGCCAAAGTGACGTGCACAGGTAATGTGAAACACCTGTCATGACAAAACTGAACTGAAACTGTGTTTGTGTTGCTTTTTCTCACCAGTCGTGTGCAACTTAACCGTCTAATGTTAACGTCTGTGAGCAAATTATCTCATAAACCGTATCACAGATTTAAATGAAACTTTTTAGGAAATAATTGTTGGATGTAAATCTACAACAGATTAACTTTTGGAGCAAATCCAACTTGATATGGCCACTGCATCCAGGTGAACTTAACCGGTATATTCTGTTCTATTTCACTGAAATGTTTATAAAACGTGGCGTGGTAGTAGCTAAGAGTCATTCACAACACATACTTTATGCATCACTCATTACACCACGGTGGCCAAAGTGTGGCCCGAGGGCCATTTGCGGCCCTTGGAGTGATTCTATGCGGTCCACAATTGCAGTTTAAGAATTACATTATTTTGGCCAGCAGGCTTAAGAGGTCGATGCAGACTTTCTGTAGATTTGTTGGTAATTATTTTTTATATAATTTTTAGGTTTAACAGCAAAACAGATGAAAAACAACCTTCTCCAAATGAGCAATATTAAACAAAATACAAACCTTTGGCTGTAATCTTTTTATTTTCACTTCATGGCACAAAACACCAAAAAACATTGACTGGTTTCTACCAGAAAGGAGATTTACGGATAATGAGTCATAAAACTTGGCTAAATATTAAAATAGATAAAATAATCAAGAGGGAAATTGAACATTTTAAATGAATATGATGTGGTATCATCAACATACGAGTTGATCAACTTTATAAAACCTTCTATGAATCTGTTGTTGCGACTGACAGCTGGACGATTTTTCAGATCTTCAGTCAGCCTTATGGGCTGTCTGTGGTCCAAAAAGCTGATCGACCCCCTTTTAAAAGGACTTTTAATCAAATTATACTTTTGTTGCTGAGAACAGACTAAAATTAAGTTTCCAAACACAAGAAAACAACACACATAGACCCAACAAAACAAATAAATTAAATCATTCTTAATAAAAAATATATAAGCTTAGTGTTTATGAGGCTTTTAATGTTTTAGATCTACAACAATTTAAAATTTTCTCCACCAAAATAAGTAAATTTGTCCTTTCTCCAAAATGTTGTTCACATTTAGAGTAAAATTCACACGTAATTTTATTTTGATATGTTGGGCCAAATTATGAAAGCGTTTGGACATAACTGCATTACATCAAACCTTTGTGAAAACTTTGTCATTAACTTATTGTGTTAGCTGTTTGTCTGTTAGCAAAATATTTCCCAAACCCTGGACGGATCGTGTTAAAGTACCAGAAAGTAATAATTTCATGTACATCCAAAAATAACGGACATTTCAAGATGGAAGCCACAGCTAGTTAGCATTAGCCACAACAAAAAATGGCTTTAGTTCAGTCAGTTTCACAGAAAGGAGCTAAAATTTGACGTGGTAGTAGCTGAGAGTCATTCACAACTCATGCTTCAAACATGACGGGTCAACGTTTTGCATGAAACTGATATTTTCAAGGTTTGACTAAAACAGCTGCCGTAATTTTCTGACTATAAGGCACATTAAGCAAAACAAAACAGTCAGATTTCAAACTTTATTCAACTCATTCACAATAACCACATAAAATCAGTTTGAGGTCAGTAAGCACAACCAGGATTCATACATAAGGTGCAGCGGATTATATGGCTCACGGTCGATTTTTGAGACAAATTAAAATATTTTAAATGCACCTTATAGTCCGAAAAATATGGTACAGCTCATTTTCTGTAAAGGATGAGCTCTGTCATGAAAGTAAAGCCAAGTTTTTGTAAATGTTTTATATTCTGTCCCTTTCTAGTATCAACTTTTGGACATCTTTAAACCCAAGCTAACTAATTTTAACATAGATTAACTGGATAATAAAACATGTTTTAGTTGTTTTATTCAAAATGTTTTCTAACGAGTTGCTTTTTGGTCACAACAGAAAAAATCAATGTGAGCCTGAAAAATAAATGCTGGGGAGACGTTCACATCTCTGCAGCAGGGAAAAGTGGGGGTGTGTATGCAGAAGCCTGGACAGCAGATATGTCCACGAAGCTGTGTGAAGAACAGGGATGTGGGGACACCATCCAAAGCACGAGCAGCACGTCGAAGGGAAGAGATGTCATATTTAAGAGTTTGCACGCCAGAAGCCAAACGTCCCCTCTGAACCAGTACAGCTTCGTGATAATGGACGACGACAACGCTAAGATCACATCCGCAAATAAAGCCTATGTTGTCTGCAAAGGTACCAGTTTTATAATTATTCTCATAAATATGTTTTATTTTCCTCAACCTGAAACAAAATTTACATTTCAGTAATTTTTTATAGCTTTATTGAAATTTTTAATTTTTGTTTCCTGAACAACACAAGAAAAAATGTCAGCGAAAAATAAAAACATCTGACAGACTTTTTAATGCTTTTCAAACAAGGTGAAACTGAAATGTTAAAGTTCAAATTATAAGAACACAACGCTAAAACTAGCAGAACAGTAGCTAAAAGCTCCATTTAGCGAAATCGTAAATAGAAGTGAAATTTAGCTAAACCGTAGCTGCAAGCTAAAAGTAACAAAACAATAGCTAAAAGCTAAAACTAGCAAAACAGTAGCTAAAAGCTCCTTTTAGCGAAATTGTAAATTTAAGTCAAATTTAGCAAAACTGTAGCTATAAGCCAAAAGTTACAAAACAATAGCTAAAAGCTAAAACTAGCCAAACATTAGCTAAAAGCTCCAGTTAGCAAAACCGTAAACAGAAGTCAAAATTAGCAAAACTGTGGCTCTAAGCCAAAAGTTACAAAACAATAGCGAAAAGCTAAAACTAGCCAGACATTAGCTAAAAGCTCTATTTAGCAAAACAGTATATAGAAATCAAAATCAGCAAAACTGTATAGCTGCAAGCTAAAATTAACTAAACAATAGCTAAAAGCTAAAACTAGCCAAACAGTAGCTAAAAGCTCCATTTAGCAAAACCGTAAATAGAAGTCAAAATTAGCAAAACTTTAGCTCTAAGCCAAAAGTTACAAAACAATAGCTAAAAGTTAACAATGAAGTATGCAAGTACAAGCATGCTGAAGTAAATTTCAAAGAGAATAAAATATTTAAATAATTTAGGGATTTAAATGTATTCCTATTAGGAAAAAAAGTTGAATAATTCAGAAATTATAAAAGCTACAGTTAATCAGAGCCCTAATATTCTACACGAGCTGAAAGTGTGCTCTGTTAATTAGAGGTGACTCAGCATTCCCACTAAATTAGGGGTGATGTTTTAATTATCTCGTACTTTTTACTGATCTGATAAATAATAACTATTAATGAGAATTAGAAAGTTTTTCCTTCCTGCAATCAAAGTTCTGACGTAAAAGTTAGACGTCAGAAAAAAGAAAGAAATATTTTTTAATCAGAGAGAAACAGAGTGACGCTAATTCTCTTCCACAGAATACCAACAAAAATCAGTTGGAAGTTATTTAGCTATTTTCTTTTCAATAGTTTTCTTGTTTGTTTTATAACGCTCTTAAAAAATCAATTAATTATTTGACAACCGCCACGATTTCTATGGTTAATTTTGTGTTTGTACATAACCGATCTGGATTCTTTGTGTTCGTGGTTTTGTCTAAACCTTATTTGGCACTTCTTTTCTTTGTTGCAGGCAGCGTCAAGATGAGATTCGCGACGACTCGGGACAAATGCACCGGTAATATTCAGATACTTTATGAGGGCCGGTGGCTTCCGGTGCGCAAGAGTTCTCTTGAAAATACTCAAACTGGAAACGCCATCTGCGAAGAGCTGAAGTGTGGCAATGCGCTCACCGTTAATTCTTCCTTTGGACCGGCACCAACTGAGAGTCATATCATCAGCATAACGGGGTGTTCTACAAATAATTTCTCATCTTGTCAAATAACTCCTGAGAAAGCAGTATCCTCACATCAGCTTGGCGCGCTCCACTGCTCTGGTCTGTGTCATCATTTCTAGTCTTCTTTATTTTATTAATTTTTAATCATCTTGAACAAAGTTTTTACCCACATATAGAAACTTTCTATGCAGAAGTAATTTGTAATTCTGCCTAAAATGCTATTTTCAGATTCTCACTGAGTGTTCAATATGAAATAATATGTGCTCTGTTTCATGGCTAGATAAAGCAGAACATTCAAGTCTGGACAGATGTTTTTAGATTTAGTGCTTGTATTCTCTCAAATAATCTACAATAGTTCTATGATAAATTACTGTGTTTTTATCTCTACGTCCTGATGGATTATTTTTATTTTGAATACATTTCTAAACTTTAATCTTAGGCAACAAAAGACCATTTTGTTTTAAATTTGTACCATTTAAATACATTTTCCCCTACCACCTGATTTCCCTTAAATACATTTTCCCCTACCACCTGATTTCCCTTAAATATGCATTAAAAACAAGCATCTGTCTCAGGCTATAAATTTAACTAACATAGATTATATTTAATTTGCACAACAAATTAACGCCTTTGTCATAAACTTTTTTCCGTTGGCTTTTAGTTCGCTGCAATCGTTGTCCTATGTTGCATATTCAGTATTGATGATGTTACATTGTACAGCCATCAGCAAGAATCTAAAAAAAAAGTTTTTGAAAAAGAAATATATTTGATGTATCGGTACCACCTTACAATAAGGCTCCCCCTATAGATGCTAACAAATACTTTATTGATACGTTATTAATTCCTCTTTAAACACTTTATAAGTCATTAATAACTGTTTATTATGCATTAATTAAGGGTGACAGAGACAAAACTAACCAGTTTCTTCCTAAATACTAAGCCAAATCTGTTCACCTATATATTTCATCTAGAGTTGATATATTAAATGTTTCAGACTACCATATTTTCCGGTCTATAAGTTGCAGTTTTTTTTTTTATTTTTTTTTTTACATGCCCTGTGACTTATACATCGACGCAATGTATTAATGGATTTTTTCCCATATTTATAAACCAATTTTTGGCTGAGATATGACCGTTCTCATTTATTCTGACTGAAAATATTGAACACTACCATTTTCAGCCACTAGATGGCACTCCAGTAGTATGGCATGCCATTGTGTCATGCAATAGGTAAAGTGACCACTGCACTGGCGAAATGCAGCTAATATGACCACTGAAGTGCATTTATTAAGTAAAAGTTCATCTGAGATACACCTTTGCTATAAAGTCAAGCATCCAAATAATTGACCTGATTGAGAATTATCAGACATCCAAATAATTGTTTTAAGTCAAGTCAAGTCAACTTTATTTATAGAGCCCAGTTAAAACAGATAAACTGTTATCAAGGTGCTTAAATTCTTGTTAAAGTTCTCCCGTGCACGCTCCCACTGCCACCATTTGGCAGCCAATTGATTTTTGGCACATCATCGGCCCACATTTCTGGGTTGTCAGCAGTGATGTGTAACAAATGCGACACATCAGTGGTGACGCATAATATATGCAACATATACGGCAAAGCGACATATCTAAAGTTTTTTTTTTTTTGGTTTGTTTGTTTTTTGTAACTTTATTAGACACATTTGGACTGATGTGACTTATATAACTGTGAGACGTTTATGACGTAAAATATGGTAAGTTACTACCTTGTAAGCACAATAAGCATTTATAAATCTATTTCTTTAGCATATAATATTGTACTTTATCACTGCATTATAAATATCTACAACTACTATATCCTAAAATATTAGGTTTACAAATGCTTATTGTGCTCACAAGGTAGTAACTTAGTCTGAAATGTTTAATATAACAACATATAGGTGGCAGATTTGGCTCATTATTTGGCAACAAACTGGTCAATTTTGTCTCTCTGTCACCCTTATTTAATGCATAATAAACAATTATTAATGATTTATAAAGTGTTTATAGAGGAATTAATACGTATCTATAAACTATTTATTAGCATCTATAATGGAAACCTTATTGTAAAGTGTACTGATGTATCTTTAAAACAGTTTGGAGCTGAAAACTGATGCTCTGATGCTGTTTTTGGTCCTTCTGCTTGATATAGGCTGGAGGAAGATGGCTTTAGAAGTTGATCACGCCTGTAAAGGTGAAGTAAGTATTTACTCTGAAGGAACCCCTGAAGACAAAAGAAGTGTTGTTTTCAGCCAAGACTGGCACGAAGCTGAAGGGAAGAGGCTGTGTTTGGATATGAACTGCGGCAACTTCAAGACACTTAAAGAAATTCCTTTGGAAGCGTCTGAGACCGTCTGGAACAAAAGCTTTACTTGTTCTTCCAACGCTACCAACATCTGGGACTGTGAAAAAGCTGCTACTCCCACAGAGCCGAAAAAGCTCTACATAGAATGTGGCGGTAAGATTTATTTGGACAAGCTGACTCTTTGATAACCAGAACTAACACATTTACAAATTGTCCAACAAACAAAATCTGAGTACTGTATTTATTTGATGTTATTATGTGAATGTTCATGAAGCATTCACACTATTGTTTTGTTTCTCGTCCCGCAGTTTTCAAGTTATTTCAACAAATCATAAAGCAGAACAGCTCTTTCAGGACAATCCTTTTAGTATTGGTGCAACTTCAGCTTTTTGAAATATTTAGCTTTTTCTGCCATTTTTTTCTCATAGAAAATGAATTAAGCTCATTTTACATTCTTCATATTTTTAGATGTGTTTACAACCTTTGACTGCCCCTTTCATATTTTGTTCTGCTTCAGCTTCTTTCAGCTTCCTTCTGCAAACTGAAACTTTTTTCAGCTACTTTCAGCTGTTTTTTTCAGCTGTTTGTGCTCTTTTCAGATCCTTTCTGCTAACTACAACATTTTTGTGCCTCCTAACTTCTTTCTGCTATTTTCACCATGTTATGCTCCTTTCAGCTTATTTCTGCTAGTTACAGTTATCTCAGCTGATATTTAGCCATCTGATGCTAGTTTAAGCTTTATCCGCTCATTCCACATTTTTTGCACTCATTTAAACTTTTTTAAGTCTAGTTCAATAAAAACTTGCTCTGTCTTCTTCCTTTTGGTATAATTTAAGCTTCTTTCTGATTTTTAGCTGTACTTTTCAGCTGTCTTTTTTTATATATATATTGTTGCTAATTTCAGCTTTTTTTCAGCCTAATTGGGCAAACATGTTCTTTCTGCTTTTTTCTGCTAGCATTTTTATCTACAAATTTCAGCTGCTTTCAGAAAAATTCAGATTTTTCATGTCAATTTCTGCTGCGCACAGCCTAATTAACTCCTTTCTGCTAATTTCCACTTGTTGTTCTACTTTCAGATTTTTTCTAATAGTTTCAGCTTTTTCAGATATTTCAATTACTATTTAGCTGTTTGTATGCTCATTTTAGCCTTTTTAGCTATTTCCACATTTTTAGCTAATTTCAGCTCTTGCCACTTCCTTCTGGTACTTTAAGCTTCTTTCTACCTTTTCAGCTACTTTTCAGCTTTTTTTTGTGCTAATTTCCAAATTTTTGTGCTAATTTAAACCAAATTCTGCAACTATATGCTCTTCTTGCTTTCTTCTGCTAATTTAGGCTTTTTCTTAATTTTGTCTAAATTTCAGCATGTTTTGAGCTAATTTCAGCTGTTTTTCAGCAATTTAATGTACTGTATATAGTAACCTTTATTTAACCAGGCAAGTCCCATTGAGATCACAATACAGATCTCGTTTACAAGGGAGGCCTGAAGGCAGCTAACATGCATGTTTTTTGGTCTGTGGGAGGAAACTGGAGTACCCGGAGAAAAACCCACGCAAGCACAAGAAGAACATGTAAACTCCACACAGAAAGACCCCAGGTCCAACCGGGGATTGAACCTAGGACCTTCTTGCTTTGAGGCAACAGTGCTAACCACTGAGCGATCATGCTGCCAATAATGCAACAAGCATTCACACTGCATTTTCACAGGAAATGCCATTTCAAATTCTTAAATTCAATGTGTGCAAGTAGGTTAATTTTTTATGATTTTTTTTTTTTTTTTTGCTATGACCACCACATCTGCAGTGCATGCTCATGTGCACCACGTGCGAGTCTTTCTTTAGCTTAGGATAAATGCAAAAAATGCAACATTTGTGGTAAAAAAAAAAAAAAAGCAAACCTGACATCTAAATTTGTAAGCTGAACTAAATCAAAATCTCAAAAGTTATTGAGATTTAGACATAATTTATAAATGATCAATTTTACAACTAAAGTTTCTTTGTTACAGGTAAGTTTAATCTAACAAGGTTGAGTCAGGTCCACTGGACGGGTCCTTCTTTGTTGAAATGTTTTGTCTTTAACCCAAAAGACTTCTACCGTCAAAAGATGAAACGTTTCAACAAAGAAGAACTCGTCCAGAGGGCCTGACTCAACCTTGTTAGACCTTAATGTCTGTTCCTGACTGATCCTTAATCTGTAAGATGATCAATGTCAACTTTATATTGTTTTCTTCCCTAGCTGAGCCGAAGGTCAGTCTTTCAAAAACGTGCGCTGGAGTAGTGAGTATAGACGGCGTCCCAGTGTGCGACAGTCAGTGGAAGCTTGAATATTCGCACAGGGTTTGTCAACAACGGAACTGTGGCAATGCCATCGAGGGACTTTTGGAAAGTAGACCTGCTTCAAACCAAGAATCTTACCACGTCCGCTGCGATGAGCACAATTACATCATCAGCCAGTGTGACAGAGTCAAAGGACCGTGCCAGAATGTTGTCTTTATTTACTGCACTGGTAAGTTCAAGTTAATCCTCCTCTCTGAAGCCAAATAATTCATAACTCTAAATATTAGAGAAACTGCACAATATCTATAAATGTATTTTAGACAACAGTACTATAGAGCAGTGTTTCCCAACCTGGGGGGCCCGACCTCCATGGAGGGGCGCTAGAGAGCACGGGGGGGTCGCATAAATATGTCTGCTCAGAGATTGTAAAAATATCAATTTATTGTCTGTGTAACAACTTTAGAAAATATCATTTTATTTATAATTATAATGTTTGAAATGTCACCAAATCCTGATTAACACTGAATAACCCTCTTTTTGCTTATGTATTAAGCATTTTCTATAACGTATTACGTTAAAAACTAAAGTCTTTTAAGAGCGCTTTGTTATGACGTCATACTGTGCGCCGTCTGGATCTCTGAGAGGAGGCAGGGTGTCATCGTCGCACTTGGTTAAGCTCATGTTTATTAAATATATAATATAAATGTAAGCGCACGCAGCTGTAAATGTTGAAATGTGTAAAAACACACATTTTTCTGACAACATAAGAACAGTGTTCCCTAGTTTAGAACAGACATTGTTATTGCTGTTCAGGAAGTGACGTGCACAGAGCTACACAAGCATCTTTTGAGTGTTCCCTTTTAATCAGTAAGGCTAAAAATCTGCACAATATTACCTGCCTGAGTTGATGTGTGGCGCTCATGCAGTGGATCAAATGAAAACTGTCCCGCTCTCCAACACTGTCAGAGTTTCTTTATTGTCATTTTTTATTTGTTTATTGTCATTTCTTTATTGTCATATTGTCAAGGACATAATAGCTAAAATAGCTGAAAATTGCAAAAATCAGCTTCATGACAGGATCAGGAAGATATCTTGACAAAACTTTTTTTTTTTTTTTTTTTTTTTTTTTTTAAAGATTGTTTTTAAAATTACTCTGTTGTTAGTTTTTAAAGAAAAGTTATGCGAGTACGTAATTCTCAAACCAGTGTTCTGGTTTCTGTTGTACAACTACCAGTTTATACCTTTTACACATAAAAGTTTGTAACTTTTTTTAAAAATTATTATTTACACTACTATTAATTATAATAATAATTATAATACATACTCTATTATTTTAATAATTTCATGAAGAGAGATTAATCTGATAGTCTTTTGAGAGTGGGGATTGGGGGGTCCCAGATTGGCTAGGAAGTAAAATGGGGGGGTCTTTGAGGAAAATAGGTTGAACCACTGCTGTAGAGAACAGTATCAAATGTGTTTTAGACTAATGGTTTCTTTCTTTCTAATTATTCATAATTTTAATAATAAAATAAAAACAATAATAATAAATAATAATAATAATAATAATAATAAAATAATTTTTCCACATATCAAATGTTTGTTAGAAGAAGCTCTAAAATAGTCAGTCAAGAAAAGGGCAGAATAAAGACTCATAAAATGAACCCGTTAAAATCCATGGAGATCCCCAACCATCATTTGTTCTTCTTCTACTATGGATTAAATTATAATCATGTCTTAAGCACGTTTTTAGTTTATAAAGAATATTCACATGAATCAATTTGTATCACACATCAGGTCTTTTTGATAAACATTCATACAGAAAATAGTTTTGACCGGAAGTAGCTGAGAGATAAGAAGTTTAGCATAGAGCCAAACTTGGCAGAATTTAATTGTACAAAAATTTGCTGACCAGGACGGACAAAACACATAAAGTCTCTTATTTACTACACGTTTGTTTACTGAAAAACAAACAACACGTCTTTTGTTGTTTCGGTGTTTTTAAGCAGTTAGCCTTTAGCTTCCCAGACAGAAAGCTGATCAACCTTTGCCAAATTGATCACATTGCAAATTGTTTTTCCTGATATCTTCTTCACGTTACAGGCAGCGTCTCGTTTAACACCACGGAAAAGTGCAGAGGTCAAATAACGATCAATTACGACACAAACAGAAACCAAAAGTTGTGCATAGCCAATGTTTCCGATGCGTTATTGAACAACACGTGTCAAAGGAATGGCTGTGGCTCTTTCACCGGAAGACAGCTGTCCAACTCAGACAAGAAGGTAAGACTTTATTTTTAATTGTTCAACTTTGTTTTAAGTTCCTGTAAAGCTTTGAACCATTTTTTACAGCGACTTTCTGCAACAAATGCAGTTTCAAACAAAAACTCCTTCAAAAATCAAATTCTTAAAGAGATTTCAGTTACATTAAAAGCTAAAAAGAGTTCACGGACTTAACGACCTAATGTGTTTCCCGTCTGCTTTGCTGAGCCTCTACGTTTCATCCACAAACTGTTCTTGTCTGAACGTTTGTGAAGCATTCACACTATTGTGATCCATTTTTCTTCCGTACATTTTTCGGCGCAATTGTCGTCCTGCAGATTTCAACAAATCGTAAATCAAAACGTTCGGCTCGTTCAGGACAACCCTGCTGTGACTTTTTGTATTGGTGCAAACTAAACATTTTTAAACATTTAGCCTTTTCTGCCATTATTTTTTCACAGAAAATGAAATGGGCTCATTTTACATCCTTCATATAGTTAGATCTGTTCATAAACTTTTACTGCTCCTTTCAAATTTCGCTCTGCTTCAGCTTCTTTCAGCTTCCTTCTGCAAGTTTAAACGTTGTTTTTCAGCTATTTTCAGCTGTTTTTGTTCAGCTGTTTTATGATCCTTTCAGATTCTTTCTGCCAACTAAAACATTTCTGTGCTTCTTTCTTTCTGCTAATTTCAGCTTGTTGCTCTTTTCAGCTTATTTATGCGTTTTAGCGTTCTCTGCTATTTCAGCTATTAGCTGGTTTTTGCTAGTTTTAGATAACTCCACATTTTTTGCAGTCATTTAAACTTTTTTCAGCCTAATTCAGCAAAAATGTGCTCTCTCCACTTCCTTCTGGTAATTTAAGCTTCTTTCTGATTTTTTTAGCTACTTTTCAGTTGTTGTTTTTTTGGTTGTTGTTGTTGTTGCTAATTTCGGCTTTTATCAAATTATTTCCAATTTTTTTGCTAATTTCTGCTTCATTTAGCCTTATTTGGCAAATATGCTTTCTTTCTGCTTTCTTCTGCTAATTTAAGATTTTTCTACATTTTCAACAAGATTTTTAGTGTTTTCTAGATAATTTCAGCTGTTTTCAGATCTATTACAATTTTTTAATGTTACATTTAGCTACTTTCAACCTAATTAACGTCTTTATGGTAATTTCAGCTTGTTGTGCACCTTTCAGGTTTTTCTGCTATTTTAGCTACTATTGAGCTGTTTTACGCAAATTTTTACCTTTTAATTTATTTCCACATTTTTAGCTCATTTCAGTTCTTTCCACTTCCTTCTGGTAGCTTCAGCTTCTTTCTGCCTTTTCAGCTATATTTTTCAGTTATTTTTTGCTAATTTCAGCTTTTTTTGTTGCAAATTTCTGCATTTTTGTGGTAATTTCTAATTATTTACATGTAATTCATCAAAAATGTGTTCTTTCTACTTTCTTCTGTTAATTAAAGCTTGTTCCTTCATTTTAGCTACAATTCAGCATTTCTTTTAGCAATTTCAGCTGTTTTTCAAGTTCTGCAACAATAAGCATTCACACTGCATTTTTGCAGGAAGAGCAGTTTCATTATTATTGTTTGGCATGTGTATTTAAACTTGTGTAAAACTATGAAATTTGAATTTTATTAAAGGATAATGTTGAAGTGAGCCTGCATTGTCCAAGCATCTACAGAGACATGAGGTACTGTGTCAAAAAGGAGGCCTGTGAAACTCCGTCTCCATTCCTCATTGAATGTAAAGGTAACCAAACCCTTCAATAAACTACAGCATGTCCATTCTTTTGTTTGTGCAAAGAAATAAAGTTACTCTAATTTGGTAATAATCCAACTATGTGTAGATTAACAAGATAAAATTGAATAAATGTCCAACTTTTACTTTTCTGTTTTGGATTTCAGAATTTGTGCCTCGTTACAACGTACCACAGCAAAAACCAATAAACCCAATTCCTATCCTGGTGGTAGTGGGAATTGTTCTCGTCCTTGTTATGTTGATTGTGATATTTATCCGTTATCGCATAATCTTGAGAAACCGTAAATCCAGAGTTTTGTGTAAGTATTTTTATTCCAGTTGAACACAAACTGATAATTAATTTGATTTTCAACCAATTCCATTTGTAAAAGTGTATCGTCACTGCAAGCTCAGTCTGCTTCAGTGCCCTGAAGCTTCTTTACCTGTAGGGGGAAATCGTCACTCAGTCAGTGCTGGGTTTTATTTTCCTGATGTGCACTGAAACCCTGCGCGACAGATGTTGTCCCAGTCTGTGTCACTGAATATCTTTTTTCTATTTCAATTCAGCAAATATGCTGCCAGAGCAGGAAGGCGAGTGGGAAAGTGGGGACTATGACGATGTGGACAAAGAAGATGAAATCGAAGACTGCAGTCGTGACGGTGAGTTTCAAAACATCATAATTAATATGCTTCCTTTAAACAAACTCTAAAGAATATTTAGAAAAATTGTAACTGTCCTTCATCCTTCCTGGTATTTCATATATATATCT
>JARVGS010000127.1:34198751-34210387 GCA_031762315.1 Hypsolebias antenori | reverse complement strand
ACGTTACGGCCGCCATGTGCTTTCAGTTTCGGTTTACGTTCAAATCGGTATACGACCGGGTCGTTATAACGGAACTCGAACGTAAACCGAGGACCACCTGTAGTTAGAGTTGGCTTGGGTTTCTTGAACTATCCATTAGTTATGCTGCTTAAACAACTGGAGGACAAATTGACCACACTCCTCACTCTGCTGCTTCTTTACTTGCTCTACCTGTTTGTGTTTGTAATTATTTATATCTTAACATGTGGTTTTTGTTTTTCCACCTATAGAAAGTTCAACTGCGCTCGTCATTCTGTGTTTGTTTGTTTCTCCCTCATGTCCTCTCAAACCCCAGCCGGTTGAAGCAGATGTCCGCTCGTCCTGAGCCTGGTTCTGCTGGAGGTTTCTTCCTGTTAAAGTGAGTTTTTCCTTTCCACTGTCTCCTTTGTGCTTGCTCAGGATGGGAGACTGTGATGAAGTGAAGATTCAACACAACCTGCTGCTTCCTTACATTGATAACTTTTATTAATTTATTTGTTATGTGTGTGATTGTTTCAGTTCGGTGACCTGAGACGACTTCTGTTGTGACTTGTTGCTATAAAAATAAATTTAATATTTTAAGAGCTGAAGTTTCAGTAACAGAATTCTGTGAAATGACCACCACAGTCTGGATGTAATTATCAGGTTCAAGTTACTGGAAACGTGAAGTTGTTCTTATATAGAACTGTTGTCAATTGAATCAGTAAAAGTTTCAAGTCATGAGTTTGCAATTAAACTTTTTTCATGTTTGATGATTTAGTTTGTATTCCTGTGTTTCAGACTTCTTAATTTCTTGTTTATTGGTATGTTTCTGTTCATTTCTGCCTGTTTTTCACGGTAATTCTCGTCTCACACACACACCTGTGTTTCGTTTGCAGTCGGTGCACCTGTTCTCAATCAGTAATCACGTCTCCCAGCAGATAAAAGAGCTCTTTGTGGTGTTTCAGCCTCTGTCAGATCTTCAAACTTTAACAGTTCGTCTCAGTTTTGTTGCTCCTCTATGTCTGAACTGTAACTGGATTTAAATCAGGATCTGAACTGGCTTTATGATTTGAACTTTTTCATTATAGTTCCCTGAAACAACTTTAATGTGAATTGGTGTTAGAAAACAAATGAAATGTAGGAATCACAAAAAAAAAGCAGGAAATGTACAGTTGCTAACAGATTTGTGCATGTGGGCGTTTAGGATGAAGGCCTTTATGGAATCTATATTTTTGTAACATCTGTTTTCCACAAATATACACTTTCACTAAAGGCTTGAACGTGCTCACCACATGGACGCATCCTTCCCTTCCCCCGTGCTTCAAGCTGAGTGTCTTTGCACCGCACACAATGCAAAGCAGTAGTTTTATATTCTGGGACATGAAACTTCGTGAGCTGTTTACTCTGCCCTCTTGTATCGGCTCTCAGTTTCTTCTGTTCCATCCCTGACATTCTGCAGAGAGCACGAGGTGACAAAACTGTTCATGATGTCAAAGCTTTTCTCAATGGATTTGTCTGAGAAACGGCTAAAGACACATTTTTAGACTAGTGCTCTATTTTCTCATTTTAGCTTTATTTTTACATTTACTTTTTCTGTTTATGATATGAAGCTTTTGTAATTATCTTGCAGCGACTAAAACTATAGAAACTGCATTTTCTGCAAAACTGCAGTGTGCTGAAGAACTTGCTAAAAACAGCTGAAAAGGAAGAACAAGCCTAACTTTGGCAGAAGGAGGCACATTTACTGAAATTGATTTAAATAAGCAGAAATGAGCACAGAAAATTAGGAATTTATCTAAAAAAGCTGAAATTAGGAAAAATAGCTGAAAAGGCAGGGGGGAAAATGCTTAAAACCACAAGAAGGAAGTGGAAAGAGCTGAAAAGAGCTCCAAAAATGTGGAATTTTATGAAAAAGCTAAAACTTGCATAAAGGCAGTTTAAAAAGCAGCTGAAATAGCAGAAAAATCTGAAACTAGCAGAAATAAACTGAAAGGAGCACAACAAGCTGAAAGTGGCAGAAATTACCAAAAAAAAAAAAAAACAAAACAAAACTTGAATTTATCTGAAAACAGCTGAAAATAGCTAAAAATGCTAAAACATATAAATAAATAAAAATAAAAGCTGGTAGAACAAGCTTAAATTAGCAGAAAAAACATGTTTTATTTAGGTTGAAAGAAGCAGAGAGGAGCACAGAAAAAGTGAAAATGACAGTAGTCCCTCGCTACCTCGCAGTTTTTCACTTATCGCGGGGGCAGGATACAGAATCTCCCACGATAAACGACAAACTACTGTATATGAAAAAAGAAATTGGCAACAACAAACAAAACAGCTGAAAAGTAGCTAAAAAGCAGAAAGAAGCCTAAATTACCAGATGGGAGTTGAGAGAGCACAGTTTAGCTGAATTAGGCAGAAAATAGTTGAAATGAATGCAAAAAAAGTGGAATGTCCAAAAAAGCTAAAATAACATAAAAACTGCTAAATATGCTGAAAAAGCTTAAACTTGCAGAAATGAGCTGAAAAGAGCTTAATAAGCTGAAATTTGCAGAAAGAAGTTAGAAGAAGCAAAAAGATGTTGTAGTTGGAAAAAATCTGAAAGGAGCACAAAACAGCTTAAAGTAGCTGAAAAAGTTTAAATTTGCAGAAAGAAGCTGAAGCAGAACAAAATGTTAAAGGAGCAGTAAAAGGTTGTAAACAGATCTGAAGGATGTGAGAAAGGAAAATGTCAGAAAAGGCTAAATATTTCAAAAAGCTAAAGTTGCACCAATACCAACAGTCATGGCGGGATTGTCCTGAAAGAGCCGAACGACTGTTTTTATGAAATAGCACAAAATTGTTGAATGAGAAAGTACAGAAGAAAAATGGATCATAATCATGTGAATGCTTCATAAACATTCACAATATTTTCTTTTCCACCATTTAGGCTGCATTAGCAGGAGGGTGTGGCGTGCATCTGTGCACGAGCAGGAGAGGATCACAGCTGCCTGTCTTTGGTTGCACCACCGTGCTCACATCCGATAGTCTTTGTTTACACACGTCTTCATCCTCCTGCAGCTCCACACTTCCTCTTCTTTCTTTTTTTTCAAGCAGAGAAGCTTCACCAGCAAATGACCAAGAAATCCTCACAAAATGACAAGTCGTCCTTGGCAAACTTCTTTGTCTTTTACCGTATAAGCGCGTTGTCTTCATTCATATTTTTTATTTCTACACAGACTGACAGAATTATTTCAACAGCGATGAATATTCACTTCCCTCTGCCCACACATCCTCTGCTCCGAAGCTCAGCATCCTGCAGCTTCCTGCAGCTTCCTGCCTCGAGGCCCAGCATGACGCTGGAGAATAGTTGCAGCGATCAGTGTTAGCGAAACATTTGATCAGCTGCTCCTAACTCTAACAGTAAAAAAAACTCAGGAGTGTCACCTTGATGTGCCACATTTAATATGCAAACAAGAACTGTGTGCCGTATCTTTATCTGGAACATTTTTTTGTCAAGGTACAGCAGATAGAGCTTTCCTGACCTGTTTTTGTCCTCAGTGCTGTCTAGAAAACTTCTATGCATTTACTTTTTTTCCCCTAGCATTTAAAAAAATAAATAGAGTGAGACTGGTTTGCAGCTACAAGCTAATAATGTGACGTAACAGTTTCTTTTTTACTTGCAGTCAGACCTTGATCACAGTGAGGTTTGAACCCTTGACAGTAGAGTGCAGGTTACAGGGACAAAGCCCATTCACCCAGCTTTTATTTTTATTTTAAATACTTTTATTGTTTTAAAAATAACTGCAACCATTGTGTGCAGGTTGTTAAATGTCGTTCTGGACATTTTCACAGTTGTAACAATTCAGCAAATGTGCAGGAAAATAACATGTTTATTCTGAACAGATGCTTTTCACCAAGAATAAGCAACGAAAACGGAAACTAAACTAAAATATCGTCCATCCATTGTATTTACCCGCTTCTTCCTTTCGGGGTCGCGGGGGTCACTGGTGTCCATGTCCAGCCAGCAATGTGCGAGAGGCGGGGGACACCCTGGACAGGTCCCAGTCCATCACAGGGACATAGAGACAAACAGTTCTCTCTCTCACTCACACCTACTTTACAGTTAATCAGTGTAACATGCATGTTTTTGGTCTGTGGGAGGAAACAGGAGCACCCGGAGAAAACTCACACATGCACAGAGAGAACATGCACACTCCACCCAGAAAGGTCCCCAGGCCGGGATTCGATCCAGAGACCTTCTCACTGAGAGGCGGCAGCTCTACCAACTGAGCCACCGTGCCGCCCACTTAAATCTGTTTTTAATAGTTAATTTTTGTTTCTTCAATTTAATGAAAATTAACAACTACTACACTTTAGGAGCTTTTAATAATTGAAGTGGTTATTTTAAAGTGTAGTCTACCTCCACATGTATGTGTATATATTACTGTCCGCAGTTTATCCAAGTCCAACCAAATACCTGATATTCTTACAATCCTTTCAGAGAGGCTAAAAGAAGCGGGATGCTAATAAAATGCATGTTTTATTATGTAAAAATATGCTTTTTGAAAATGTATTTCTCTAAGAAAATGTGTTAGAGCTGCAGGGAATCTGACATCATTCGAACTTGATCAATTTTAAACAGAATGCATGTTTTAATTAAAGCCCTAGCACTGAAAACATGCATAATAATGCCTGCTGAGTTTTAGATGAAGATATGTTGAAAAACGACAAGCGTTTCAACCAATTTTGTTCGGATCTGGTAAATAATGTTACGCAAACACTGAATAAAAATTACCATGTGTCACAGTCGGCGATATGTGAAGTGAATGACTTTCATCTAACAAGTCAGTTCATGTGTTTGACTGAAACGTCTGTTTTGTAAGGTCACTGAGGAGTGGCAGCCATTTTAAATCGAGTTGACCCCAAAAATTAATTAGTTGTAGACCTAGTTGTACTTCCTGGTTGTTGCAGATAAATCCATCCAGTGGTTTATAAGATATTTTGGTAATAGCACTGACAAATGAACACAGACAAAAACTGAACCTAATCCAGCAGGCAGTGAGAGGAGGCTGGTGCTGGGGTCTGCAACCTGCGGCTCCGGAGCCACATGCGGCTCTTTGGTCCCTCTGCAGTGGCTCTAAGTTTTGACCAAAACTAACATAACTGAAATTTACTGGTTGTTGTACCAAAAACAAGAAATGGCGAGTTTTTTTAGCAGTTTTCCAGTTACTTGTTTTGCCAACATATGAATTATTGTAGCTACTAAAACAAGAAGTAGAACTTGTTTACATCATGCTAGCAGTTTTTTAGCCACTTCTTTTAGCTCACTTCCAGTCTCACCATGTGATATTTTTCTCAAATCCACCGCTTTTATTCATTTTATTTTTTGGGGGGTGGGAGGATATCTTTATAAGGCAAGTTGATGAGAAATCAGGAGAAATACGGTGAGTCAACTTGATGACAATAAAAATTTAAGAAAAGAAAAAAGTCAAAGTAAAATGAAGTATTTATTTTCATTTGAAAATTAAATTATGTATCCAACAAACTGGCCCAGTTTTTTTTTTTACTTCATGCTTCATTACTTCATAATAGAATACTTTGAAATTTTTCCACAATTAAAAAGAAAACTCAAACCTGCATACTTGTGCTTTTAATAAAAGAAAATTGTTAAAAAAAAAAAAAAATTTTAATTGATTAAAAAAAAAAAAAAAAACTTGTTTCTTGTTGTATAAATCCAGTCTTTTCTTTTGCCCTAAAATATAAAAAATATCAATTAATGAAAATTTGATATTTTAGTTTCATAATATCACACCTACCGGTGGGAAAAGCCCCCTCCAACATGCTTGAATTGGCCCATGGGCCACCAGTTGATGCTCACAGTTTCAGCAGGTTTTGCGGCTCCATAGACGTTTTATTTCTGTGCAGAAGTGGCTCTTTTGATGATGAAGGTTGCAGACCCCCGGGGTGTGTTTGGGCTGTTAAAGCTGTTTATGATGGCATCAAGTATTTTAAAGCGTCTATTTTCATTCAGAGCATCCTGGAAGGAACAAGGAAGGTGGTTTGGTTGTTTGTTCAGCAGCGTCGCTCATTTCTGGCCTGCTTATGTCATGGATCTTCTTACACAGTGGAAGGAAGAACAAGGAAACCCGCTTTGTTTACTCCAGCTTTCATCCTGGAACTCCCCCCCGAGGTGCTCGTCATGACAATAACGTGAGATTATGTAAACAAACGGAAGCAAACGTGCATCCATTTCTGCGTGGGTTTGGACATTTGCGCCCACGATGACAGACAGATGTTTGTACACAAACGCACGCGCGGGGAAGCGAGCTTTTTTTCTGCTGAGGTCACGAGTTCAGCAGCGTTTAAGTTCCCCTCCTGCTCCCCAGTCAGGATGTGGCAGCGACAGACCGTTTTCCTGTGGACACACGAAGACAATGTCAGCATGAGTAGCTGTTTACCTCTAAGCCCCATTCATAATTTTTTTTTTTTTTTAAAACAGCCGGTCTTTCTCCACTGAATGTTTATCTAACATGGCTAACAGGACGGATTTCACAGCAAACACCAGCTGTGTTTTTTACAACACTTCCTCTCTGCAAGTTGAGCAAACAAACTGAAGCGGCAAAGTTCTTACAATTTGCCAGCTGTCTATTGTTTAATATCTCATACAGACCACTGGACAGAAAGTAATCAGTGTGTGTGTATATCTACAAGTGAATACATTTTGAAATCAACCCAATTCAAGATGGCTGTCACAGCTGACATATTTCTGCTATAACTTGCTCAAAATTACATCTAATTCACTACGTGAATTTATGTTAGAAACAACTTATCTAAAAATGATGCAGAAAAACTGGTTCATGCATTTGTCACGTCTAGACTGGACTATTGCAATGTTTTTTTTTTTTATCTGGGTGTCCAAATTCTTCTTTTAAAAGTCTTCATTTAATCCAAAATGCTGCTGCCAGAGTCTTAACTGGAGTTACTGGGAGAGATCATATCTCTCCAGTTGTAGCTTCTCTCCATTAGCTCCCTGTCAAGTCCAGAATTGAATTCAATATCCTACTTCTAACTTACAAAGTTCTGAACAACTTAGCTCCATCTTATATTTGAGATCTTATTATTCCATATTTTCCTTACAGAACACTTCGCTCTCGGACTGCAGGCTTACTCGCGGTCCCTAGAGTTTCCAAAGGCAGAATGGGAGGAAGATCTTTCAGTTCTCAGAGTCAGAGAGTCAGAGGGAATTATTTGTCATTCACATCTCATGTGGTTCATGTGGTGGAATCTGTCTGTGAGGCTGACATTGTTTAGTTTTTAAGACTGGGCTTAAGGCTTTCCTTTTTGAGAAATCCTATAATTAGGGTTGACTTCATATGCTGCTATAAGCTTAGACTACTGGAGGACAAATTGACCTCATTTCCTTGAATGAATTGTTAAAATTTAATAGTTTTCATTTTACATTATTTCTATTTTAACATGTGATTCTTGACCTGCCATTGTGTATCTGTTCCTACCAAACCCAGCCAGTCGAAGCAGATGACCGCTTGTCCTGAGTCTGTTCGGCTAAAGGTTTCTTCCTCATGAGGGAGCTTTTCTTTTCTACTGTCACCTTCATGCTTGATCAAGAAGAGAGTTCTGTGATGGAGTTAAACTCAAAGCAGTCTAATCCTCAGATAAATAACGTTTTATTATTATTTTTATATATGAATGTTTCTGTTCAGTGCCCTGAGATGACTTCTGCTGTGACTTGGCACTATATAAATAAACTGAACTGAATTGAATGCCCGTGGCCATACCTGGAGGAATGTTTCATGTACAGAGGGTGAAAAGGAGACAGGTCCAGATGCAAACTTTGTTTTATCTCTATTGTGACAGCAGCTTACAAGACTTCAGCATCTAATTTCAAAAATATATTGTGGTATAAGGGGTTTTACAGCTACCTGTGTGATATTGGTGTTTTATTGTTGTATGTATGGGTTATTAGTTTGGCTATGTATGAAAAGATCTTAGATATTGTCACTGCCATCAGTTTGCCAGGTACTAAAATAAGACAGAGTTTCTGAGCATCTGATAAATGTACTTTGAATGTAGCTATTATATACAGTAAATCAAACTGAATGTATTCTATTGACAACACACTAAAACATCAATTGGTTAAAAAAAATTAATATTCTCGGTAGTTTTAGCGAAGAGTATTTTGTACTTTTACTTAAGTATTTTTATAACACCATTACTTTTACTTGTAAGCGAGTACAATTTAAGCAGTGCAACAGCACATGTACTTGAGTACAAATTTTCAGTACTCTTTCCACCGCTGGTTGTAATACAACGACAAGATGGAAAAATATCAGCAATGACCTCAGAGAAGCAGCTGCTGCTGTCCATCAATCTGAGAAAGAGTCAAAGTTAATTTTCAAACTATTCAGAGTCCAACAAGTGGAAAATATTTTACAAATTCATCTCAAGTCACACTGTGCGACGCTAAGAAAGGACAAAACAGCTCAGTCTCAGACCGGGTCATGATGCAGCAGAACAACGATACTGAATCAAGGTGTTACACTGCTCCTGGAAACGGCCACGTCTGAATTGGCCTCAAATCTCTTTCTGTTTCTGAACAGCTCTTACAGTCCATCCACAGCATTTCACTGAATTGAAGCTATGTTGTAAAGAAGAGTCAGAACATTTATTTACTGCTACTTCTCTGTAGCAGGCCCAAGACTTTGGAACGAGTTACCTCTGCTCGTCAGACAGGCCCCCTCCCTCGGTTTTCAAACCTGTTTAAAGACCCACTACTATTCTGTTGCTTTCAACACCAGATGATCTGTGTTTGGTCATTATATTTATCATCTGCAATGTTTTTATGTCTATATTCTGTTTTTTACTTCATTGTGTATGTTGCCTATGTGTTGCCTGTTGTTTGTTTGTTTGTACTGCACTTTGGTTGGCCTTGTCACTGTTTTAAGTGCTCTATAAATAAAAAGGTATGGTATGGTATTTAACAAGCTAATGTATCAGGGGTGGACTCAGGTGGCCCACAGGGTTAGATTTGATTGATGTTAGAACTTGGTTAAAATAATAATAATAATAATAATAATTATTATTATAATAATAATAATAACAATAATTTTCATCATGTCCTGATTCTTTATAATGAAAGAGGCTGTACTTTCACTTTCCCCATGACTGTAGATTGTTCTCTTAATGTTGATTTTTGCAGTTTAATGTCATCTCATGTCAATTTAAACCTGAAGGATAAAATACCGTTACTGTCAGAAGTGAAAGCTCTCCTGACGTTTGGTTCAGACTCTGCACTCTGAAGAATGAGAAAGAAAAAAAAAAGAGAACACAACTACTGAATACCAGGTAGAGATGTGTCCAGACAGGTCTCACAAACAAACCACGAGTGAAATGAGAAGTTGTGTAAAACAGAGTGAAGGCATAACAAGAGTTTAAAGCTCACAGTGTCCAGAGAGAAGGGCGGGACATTCTCCTTTTGTTTCCCACAGAACCCGTCCACATTATCGTTCTGAGAGACCAAACAGAGCAAACGGGAAATACTTCACACATTTTTTGTTGTTGTTTTTCTTTAAGTTTTAAGCACAGAATACAACTGCTGAGGCTCCACTCACAGGAGCTTCTTGTTTGGAGATGGTGGCTTGGTAGAGAGCCATTCTGTCCCGAAGAGGAGTGGACTCAGCAAGACTTCCATCTGTTCAACCACAGACAAGAAAAGTTAGAGAAATACAAACACTGACTGTATGAAGAGAAAAGGTATTTATTTGCTTGTTTGTTTTGTTTTGTCTTGTCAGGCCCCAAAGCAGAAGACACTCAGCTCTGCAGTTACCTATTTTAGCAAAGAATAGAGTCCTATTAAACATTACTTCTGTATTTAAAAAAGGAAGAAAAAATATCACATCAAAATTGTGCTTTGACAAACTAAAAAAACAAAGAATTTGTCAATGTGAAAAAGGAAAGAGGGGGCAGATATCACTCTCGTTTTGAGTTTACTCTTTGTCGCTTGTGTACTGTGGGCAGTGGTGGGATGTAACCAAGTACAGGTACTTCATTACTGTACTTAAGTAGAGTTAAACATGGGTACTTTTGACATTTACGCCACTACATTTAACATTAAGTATCTGTACTTTCTACTATAAATTTCTATAATGCGTTGCGTTACAAGTTACATTCACACTGCACTTTTTTAAAATTTGTTTGTTTGAAAGTAACCAATGGGAGATGGGAGTTGGTCCATTGAATCACTGCAAAGTGGGCAGGTAACATTAGACCTGCCTTCAAGAAGCGAATGGACCAATGACGAATACTCTAGTACAGGTGGTCACCGACTTACGGCGCCCCCGACCTATGGCAACTCGGACCTACGAACACATCATAATTAATATGTACAGTAATTAATAAAAATATGAATTTTTTTAAATGCACTTTTTTCATGTGTACAGCACATTGTTGCAGCTGTGGTTGTTTTAAATGTCTTTATAAATAACGTATTCGTATTATTATTATTATTATTTTTTATTATTTTTAACCCTATTTAGCGAGTTTCCGGTAGCTTCCGCCAGTTTCAGGTGTTACACCAAATTCTGTGACCTATCATATTCTGTGACCACAGGGGGCGAAGCGCATTCAATTGATGTTGTTTAAACATCTAAACCCAAAATAGCTGTTTAATAAATCTGTAAATTGTTAATAAATGCTTCCAATGGCTTTGTTGGGAGGGAGATTGGGTTCAAAACGGCTTCTAACAATCTAATACCTTCTTTTAATACCTTAACCTTACTGTAATTTCCCATAAATAGTATCACAGTTCATCACAACTATGTTATGTTAAATGCCCCCAGATTTCGAAACATTTATCATTTACCGTAAATGTGGGTGTATAAGTGGCGGCTCATGTGATATCGACTTACGGCAAAATTGAGGTACGAACGGTCTTTAGGTCCGGAACTCGTTCGTAACTCGAGGACTACCTGTAGCTACATGAAGATCGGAGATAGAACATGTACTTTTCTAAGTAAATTAAGACATTTTTATTCAATAATAACCGTGATCCGTGCGACCCGGAAGTACACTACAAATTGTGGTTCCATAACAAATTGGGGAATGACATGCATGTTTCTCAGACTAAGACCTTTAATTGATCCCGGAACCTGATGATTATCCACTTAGCTGTGGGAGGCAGAACAAAAAGATGAACATTTCTCAGATAAGACAAACCTTTTATTATTCCAGATAGCTCGTTCCCATACATCGACTCAGACACTTGATCAGGACAGTAAAAAAGATTGTTGTTTGTATATGCTGGAACCCATAAGATAAGTTTTAGGGTCCTTCTTGAACAGAGCATTTCAGTTGCGTACCATGGGAAATGATAATTAGATGATCTCTGGGATCATTCCCATGACCTTTAAGCTCATTCTTGATTGGCGCCTGTCAAATCCAGGTTTGATGAAAGGTGGTGTATTACTTCTCTTGCCTGTGCTGAAACTATAGCTGTGTTGAATTTAAAATGCGGGATTATTAAATATGCTAGGAAGGTCTGACATCAGATTCTGCTACATCAGTTACTGCTATTCATTCATTCAACCTTTATTTATACAGGCTAGCCTCGTTGAGCCATGGGGACTCATTTACAAGAGGGACCTGTT
>JARVGS010000127.1:34091090-34105533 GCA_031762315.1 Hypsolebias antenori | reverse complement strand
CTAAATCAGACGTTCAACATTTGAAAGCCTCTAAGGACACAGATGGGTATTACCAGATGTTGTAAGCCCAGAACACAAATTTCCTCACTTTAGCCCACCATTTTCTCCCATGCAGCTCAAGTGTTGGCCTGTTTTTGCTCTCCGTCTGTTTTTGTCTGAATTTTCTTCCTGTCATCTGCTGCTGAGTTGGTCTCATTTCCCCTCGTAACCATGGAAATGAGATCAACATGCAAATACCTGAGCACGCTCAACGGCCTGCGAGATGGGAGATGCAAATTGCATCCGCTTGTAGGATTACACACCCACGCACACACGGATGCACGCTCAGTCACAGGCGTGCATGCACGCGCAAACGTCTGCGTGACGGCAGACGTAAGCACTCCCACCTGCAGTCCGCCACAACAACAACATGCAAACTGAGGTGATGTATGGAGGCTTCACTGGAAAGGATATCAAGCATCTGAATGGAAATACACTGCAAAAAATGGCTGTAAAGTTTTGTAACAATATTACAGTAAATTGTTTTTAATTCAGAAACTCATTGGTTTTTATAAGAAATATTTTATGGATGACTCTCAGTTACCACCACATCAAATTCTAGCATAATGTCTTCAAATCTGATGTAGTTAGAGCCATTATTGGGTCCACAAATGTTGATTGTGGCAGCCATCTTGGATTGGATTGGATTGGATTGATTCCAGATGTTAATGAGATGTAGAGGTGCAGTAACTAGTGATTATTTCCTGATACTTAAAAAAAATCAATGGGTCATGAAACATTTTACTAACAGACAAAAAAAAAAGTTGACACCAAATTGTGAAAGTCAAAATTTTAAACAAAAATCTTGCACAATCTGTTTGCGCTCATAATTTGTTTTAGCAACAACCACATGAAAATAGAAGTTAAGTCATGGAAAAGTGACCTAGTTAAAGCCACATTTTTCTTTCTTTTTTTTTTAAGGTCAGGTGGTTGCAACAGCCATATTTAATTTATCTGACTCTAAGGTTAGCTATAGATATTCATTCAACTTTTATTTATACAGGTTAATCCCACTGAGCCTCCGGGACTCATTTACAAGAGAGACCTACATTTTAACAAAGAGCGATGACAACAACGACATCATGAAACATACGTACAAATTAGTTTTTTTTAATATATATGGAATTATTATTTTATATATCAGAGTCAGAGTTTCTAATTGTCATTCACACCACATGTGGTGCATGTGGTGGACCAATCAATAGGGTCCCAGTTACATCCAACCAAAGTGCTGTACAAACAAACGAAAAAAAAACAAAACAAAAAAAAACAACAGGCAACACATAGGCAACATACAAAATGAAGTTAAAAAATTGAATATAGACATGAAATTGTTGCAGATAATAAATATAATGACCAAACTCAGATCATCTCTATACATCTATATATACATCTATATCTATATATATATTGTTATATATCCACCCAGTGATAGTTTCTGAGTGTTTCATAAACTAAAACATTATTGCCTTTGTGTACGGTGGGCGATAAGGTTTTAAATAAATTAGGGGTGGTTTAAAACCTCACAGATGACCTAAAGATGGAATCATGAAAAGATAAACAAAATGGTTAAATTGTGCTCATAGCGTTTCTTTAATTATGTAGAGTAAAAAAAATATATATATATAAATATGTGTAAAACTTCTTTATTGAGCTGGTGTTTGTTGGGCTTGAATCCTTCCTGTCGCCTCCACTTTCATTGATGTTTGTCCTTTTTTTTCATGAATGAACGACAGAGGAGGAGAGGGCGTGGCGAAGCTGGACGCCTTCTGATTGGCTGAGGCCGGTTGACGTCACCTCCGCTGTGACGCGATGCGCCCATTCATTAAAAAAAAAAAAAAAAAAAAAAAGGGGCAAAAAAGCAAAAGGAGAAGGACGCGGCGACATACCGACAGGAGAACGAAGAGATGCGCGGATAGAGAGGCGCGTGAGGGTTAACCACAGCCGAACACGAGCGAACAAACAATGGAGGAGCTGCGTGCGATGGACTGCGCCATGCTGAGGCGGCTCCTGAAGGACGACGGAGCCCACAACAAGTGCCTGCTGCTGGACTGTCGCTCCTTCCTCGCCTTCAGCGCGGGGCACGTCCGCGGCGCCGTCAACGCCCGCTGCAACACCATCGTCCGGAGGCGCGCGAAGGGCTCCGCGCTGAGCCTGGACCGGATTCTGGCCGGGGACGAGGAGGTCCGGGGCCGCCTCCGCTCCGGGATGTACTCCGCCGTGGTGCTGTACGACGAGCGGACTCCGGACGCGGACTCCGTGAAGGAGGACAGCACCGTGAACGTGGTGCTGCACGCGCTGCTCAGAGACTCCCAGGGAACACACATTTACCTGCTCAAAGGTAAAACCCTTTATTATTTACACAGTTATGGCAAATTATTACTATTTCTAGGATGGGTCGAATTGAATAAGAATAAAAAAAATAGGGCAAAGATAAATTATTTAGGCTTTAATTAAATGCAAGTATCGTCCGGCAATGTAAAACACGACAGTTTAATAAAAACTTATTGTAAAAATAAAACATTTTTATTGCACAAAACACAATAAATGTATTTGTAACGTGAGCAAATATCACTATACCTGCCATAAATACAAAATCAGTCAGTGTGGCTATAGTTTCCTATAAAATAATGCAAATTTTCTCATCAAAAATTGAATAAAGATAAAATATACAGCTTTTTGTAATTTTATTTTTTTTAAATAAGCAAATATCTACTACTGGTCTGCAATGTAAACATATGCAATTCGCAGCTAACTTGGCTCAAATTCATTCCAAAATGTGACATTTTATTGGTCAAAAATAGAATAAAGATAATTTATATGCCTTCCTACGTCAAGTAGTTAATCAGCTAAATGGAAACAGTTAAGTTAGTTTGGCTAATTTTTTTTTTTTTTTTTTTTTTTTTTTTAAATTAAAGCTATATTTATTGTCCAGAATAGGGAAAAGCTAAATTATCTTATAGGCAAATTGTTAAACGTACATTCTTGTTCTAAGAATTTCAGACAGGCATTTTGTAAAGTACTTTATTGGTCGAAAATGTGGTAAAATATAATATGTTACAATTTTAATGGCTAGTAGAAGACCAACACAATCAGTAGATGGCCATATTTGCCTATACATATCATATCATTTGTCATAATTATGTTAAATATTCACAATTTGGGATTCCAAATCATTCAATAGACACAGTTTGTACAAAATGTCTTATAAATGAAGGCATCTATTAATCAAAACATAGGATAAGAATAAATTACATGTGGTAAACTATTATATTTTTGATCAGCGTATTTTATCGACTTTGAGCTTGAATCTGGTTCACGTTTGGTTTAATTTCCATTAAGGAACCACAGAAAGAACTGAATGAACCAGAGCTTGAGATATCGGACTGTGGTTTTTATACGTGCTGTTGCACGTCTCTTTATTTGACAATACACACTTTCACTCTATCACAGCTCCACTCACACACATGGATGGATGGGAGCTGAGTGAATGAGGTAATGCTGATGCTTACTAAGACACTTGAACGCCGAGTGACATACAGCTCTGCCATGATTGAGTCCTCTGCGGGTAAACCACCAACGGGAAGGTTGAAACTAAAGTATATATAAAAAAAAAAAAAAAAAAAAAAACAAAAACAAAAAAAAACAGCCCTGGTCTATATTTAGACTGTGAAGTCTCTGAAAGCTTCGGGCGTGAGCTGTGGCGCATCTGAATGATGCAGAAGCCTCGAAGCACCAGAGTTTGCATGAATCCTTGTTATTGTGCGTTGCTATTTAAGGTGGAAGTGGTCCGCCTGCAGACAAGTTCGCATTAACAAAAATCCCACAAGAAAATCATGCATCGCATTACGATATAAAATCTTTTTTCTCCTTAAAGTGGCTCTAATGCCGTGATTAAATCAACATCTTTTAAAACCCTTTGATTTCTGCAGCATCCTTCTTGCCTCCTCATCATATATCATGTTGTTTGTTTGTGTCCAGGGGGATACGACAGATTTTTCTCAGAGTATCCAGAGTTTTGCTTAAAGACCAAATCCATACCACCCCTCAGCAGCCAGTCCAGCGTAGACTCTTCCTGCTCGTCGTGTGGAACGCCGCACAATGACCAGGTAATGACACAACAAACGTGGTGAAAATATAAGAGGTACAATAAAAGGACCAGCTGCATGGCTCATGAACTGGACGGATTAGCATTTTCACAGATGTTGGCCTAATATTTTCTGGTAGTATCTGAGAGTCATACCTTGAGTCTTATTGCAATGTTTGATAATGTTGTTTTCAAGACTTGACCAAAAGTCGGCAACTCCCTCCAGTCTCATCATAAGGTCTAAAACCTCTGGCATGAAAGGAGGCGGGTGATATGCATTCCTTCACTTAATGCGAGGCCATTTATTTTAGTCTTAGATTGATTGTTTTTACGTTTCAATCAATCACTTTAACACGTTTTCTCGAAGCATCGATTTGGTTCTCGATCACTTCCTGTTGACCTGACTGGCCTTGTTTAAATCAGACAGCGATCTGTTGTTTGAGCCAGCAGATTTTATGCAACACTCACAGCAGTCACATGTTTTTTTTTGTTTTTTTTTGTGGCCTAATAGAGAAATCACGAGGGCACCGACTCAGAAAGCCCAGCCTCCTCCGTCTGTGTGTTTTCTGAGGATAAAAATGCTTCGCTGTCTTCCGGTGAAGCATTTTCAGGTGCACTTACCATTCAGAACGTCTTCAGTTTCCTGTGGAAGCATAGATACCATACGCTGAGAGCTTAGACACCGCCTCCCCCCACACCACTACCCCAGTTACATCTCTTAGTGGTATTGAGCATTTCCTGACTCCGAGCCCGTCAGCAGTGATGACATAAACAGACAGAGCTTTTTGTCAATAAGTCGAATTGGACTGCCGGGATGGACTGCTGCAGACCAGTTGACCTCTCAGTTTCATTAAAAGGCTTCATCCCACTGTCTGTGAGTTAATTTGTTGACTTAGGGTTCAGAGTTAAAACTTAAAGCATCTCTGATGCCACCTGAACTTTTTAATAATCTATAGCTTCAAGCTAGAGAGGTCTGGACTAGGGATACACAATATTGGATTTTTGGCCGATATCCGATATGCAGATATGTTAAAACTTATTTGGCTGATATGTCGATATGTTAAAACTTATTTGACCAATATCCAATATGCTGATATGTTGAAACTTATTTGGCCAATATTCGATATGTTAATATGTTGAAACTTATTTGGCCAATATTCGATATGTTAATATGTTAAAATTTATTTGGCCGATAACCGATAGGCCAATATGTTAAAACATTTGGTTGATATGCCAATATGTTAAAACTTATTTGGCTTATGCCGATATGTTAAAACTTATTTGGCTTATGCCGATATGTTAAAACTTATTTTGCCGATATCCGATATGCCGATATGTTAAAACTTATTTGGCTGATATGTCGCTATGTTAAAACTTATTTGACCAATATCCAATACAGGCAGTCCCCGACTTGCGAACGGGTTCCGGACCTAAGGATCGTTCGTACCTCGATTTTGCCGTAACTCGGAGCGCCGGCCACATGGCGGCCGTAACGTCTTTTTAAACACGTTTTTTTTTTTAATGTAAAACAACAACAGCGCACTTAGAACACCGTTTTAATGTGTTTCCAAGCAGTTAGCTAACAAAATACCCTAAAAAAAAATCTAAAAAAACAAAATGCTGCATAAAAAAAGACAACGTAAGGTGTGACGACGTCACTGGGGGCGGCGCCGTAAGTCCGAGTTGCCGTAAGTCGATGGTGCCGTAAGTCGGGGACTGCCTGTATATAACTTGTTATTAACAACATACAAACACAAAACATTGCTGCTGCTGCGGTAGCACTTTTTTTTTTTGTTTTGTTTTGTTTTGTTTTGCGACCTGTCAATCAATCCAGTAGGCATGTCAGCAAATGACCAATCGGCAAACTCAATTTGTCCAGAAGGTAAACGCCCCCTGCCTGCGGAGCTGGGCTGCAGCCGATCAGGGTGTACGCTCAAGTATGAAGTTTCAACCGTCTGTGGACAGTGCGTGCAGTTTCCACGCAGTCTGAGGTCCGGACGAGTGTGTGGGAGCCTTAACCTGTATAAATAAAGGTTGAACGAATGAATGAATAAACTGACCTCATCATGAGTACACAAAGCTTTTGCTGCTAGCCATGCTTTCCGCTCTCCAAACAAATATTTACACTCTACACCCGGCATGGCAACTACAGCGGACTCGGGGAATTTCTGCAGTTCCATGAAAACACCGAATGCCGTCCGTGTAAATGAGGATTTTTTCCCCCAAATCAACATACGAAAAGCACGTTTCTATTCTAGCAGCTGTGTCCGTGTAAACAGGGCCGAAGACGAGTGACGCAGAATGAGTCAGTCGTCTCAGCGTTAGCTTTCGCTAATTAATTTTTTAAACCCGTTGAACAAAGCTTTTTTTTTTTTGTTAGCGGTTAGCAAATCTTAGTTTTCAGTTAGCTGTGCTCACTGCTGCTCTAGCAAACACTACTTGAAATCTAATTTTTATTCTTGACAGCTGTCACAGTCTTTTAATTTTACGATTAGCAACAGATTCACACACATAAAGATAAAAAAAAAAACTTCAAATTTCCATGCTTGTTCAGTTGTGCTATAGCTATATGTTGGCTAACACAGACTACGGCCTAATGTAGGTCAGTTACATGACTCAAGTTTCCATGTGGTTTTCGGCACATTTTGTTGATTGCTTTGTTTTCCTGGACTGTGGACCCACAATCCAGAACAGCAAATCAATACATCTGGAAAGCTGCTGAAGTAAACTCTTTCAATCGGCACCATTTCAAATATCAATATCATCTTTTTTCATATACTTTGCGATTTGTACCTTTAATTGTACAAGTTCGTTTGAAAGTTCATCAAACACAATATACATAGCACAATGATTTTTGAAATTTCTATGTAAAAATCACTGCAGTGCATCTGTTGAAGAGACAAACCCGAAAGGTTGAACAATAACAAGTAGCTACTTAATTTTAGGGGGTTATTAAAGAAAAGACAGGGATTAAGTGAGTCAAAGCTTCTCAAGAAGATCCAAAATTTTAATCTGGATTCAGAAACAGCAAGTGGCCTCTTTGTCTCAGGACCTCATGCTGAAGACCGTTGAGATTTAAAGGTTTAAAAATAATCAAGACCTGGGCAGCTTTAATGACACAAATGCGTATGGATTACATATTGAAATGAAGGGTAAAATCTTTAAAAATAAAAAAGAACGCCTAATTTGAAAAAAAAAGCTCCTTAAGCCAATTGTGCCCAAACAGCAGATAAAATAGTCTAATTTACCAAAAACTATGGCTAATGTTTACATTCTTGCATAAAGAAATGACGTGTTGACTGCGCACCAACCTGCGCTCTTATTGCCTCACTTTCTATAGGAATGAGGCCACATTCCTTTAGAAGGGTCTGATTTAAATATTCTCCTCACTTTAAACCCTTCAGGAATTTGCCCAGGGCATTTCAAACTCAAGTATGAACAGTCCTCTTCTGCAGTTGTCATTCCAGAAGGCCACGATGACCTATACAGACACACCGAGAATTGCTCCACGGACATTTTTTTTTGTTTGCGTTTCACAGTGCTCGCATTTTTGTGCATCAAGCAAACAGATAACGGCGCTTTGTTTACATTGAGCGCATGCCTGCATTTCAGAAATGCACGTCAACATGTCTGCGGGAGCAAACTCCTTCGAACTGCACCACTTGGCCATTATTACCACGACGCCTCGTGCATATCGTTTCAGATTGAGCTGTGTTCTCAGTTTGCGAACGCCACGAATCGTCGTGAAGACGATTTGCAACTTTTGGCGTGAAAATGCAAAGGAAAACAAAAGGTAAATTGAAGCAGGGGGTTGGGAAAGGAGGGAAGGAGCATGCCATTCAAACAATACCCTGCGCGGGAAAATGAGGGCGGGGAGAGGAGGAGCAGAGAGGAGAGAAGGAGGGTGGAAAGGAGGGGGTAAATGGAAGTCTTTTTATCTCTAGTTTCCCACATCCTGCGACGGGCTGCAAACGCGGCCACCCAATTTGAAAGAATGAGCGGAATGCGCCTTTTCTCCCCCTGCCCTGCTTTGATGCAGCCAGTCCACATGCATGGGCAACAAAAAAAGAGCTGCAAACCTGGAGCTCACAATCAAACCAGGGCCTGATCAGCTTTGCTGTTTAAACAGATGGAATCTAAAAATGATTATCTCACTTTGTGCAAAGCGTTTTATTTTTACTTTAAGTCTGAGCGCAACTTTGACAGCAACGGGCTGTTTCTGTTAATGCACGTATGAAATATAAAACCCAAAGCACTAAAAGCACGTGTGCACTTTTAAAAATAAACAGGAAATACTTCTGATAGTGTGCGCAGCATTCTCATAGTTTGTGGTTTAGACGTTCTTGACTATAATAATAATCAAAAAAAAAAAAAAGCTAAGTCTGGTCCTCTGGACATTCAAAAAAAACAAAGCAAAAAAAAATTTTAGATTTTTCTACCTGGATTATTGAGCATGCATCAGGGTATAATAATAATCAGTTCATAATGTCAAGCAAGTTTTTTTTTCTTTCTATATTTAGAAATCTCACAGTGCTGCACAATCTATTAAATATATATTCGGTACTAAATATAAACTAGAATAAAGAAAAAAATCTTTTTAGCCGCTGCCTCCTTTACATCACACTTGGCTTTGAATTTGAATTCCCCCACACCCAACGTGAATTCATTATTATGCTTTATTGTAAACCTCCCTTTTTTTTGGCGCGTTTTGATTCCCGCCACGTCTGTCTGGCCCGGCTGATTATGAGCTTCTGTCTATTTTCATTCTCTGATTGACGGGCGATTCAAATGCGTTCCTGCGCTCCTATTGGTGCAGAGAGCGGAAGAGGACGGACTAAGATTCAGACGTCATCGGCTACGCGACCGCCCCCTTACTACAGCCTTATAACCGTCCTACCCCCAGCTTCTGTTTTCAGAAGCCGGTGTCTGGACTGGGGCATCGGTCTGTTTACGTCTTTGTGCTACGCGCGCATTGTTTTGCTCGTCTGTTTACAAATATCACCGGGAACGGCGGTTGTTTGGCGTTCAAGAATTCACAACGAAGCACCGAGTCGAGATTTGATCTCGTCTTTTTGCGTTCCTGGAACCACAACAACGACGGATTTGTCTTTTCTTTCTGGATGAAAGGGTTCCTGCCGTGTCGTCCTTCCTCCAACGTGGACTTTACGAGCCGTGAGCCCGGGGAGAGAGTCACGCTGTGGGAATAAAAAATCGGGACGACGCTTCGCTGACCTGCTTGAGTGGATTAAAGGAATGCTGCTGTCGAAGCTGGCCCACATCTCCGCCGTGGATATGCCGGCGAAAATCCAGCTCCAAGTTCAACAAGGTTAGACGCCCTTTTTTTTTTTTTCTCCCGGCTTCGCTGTTGTCTGGGAGGACGTGGCTCCCACGAGAGCTCGCGTGTATTTTACACGATAGTATTTGTTTAAAAAAAAAAAAAAAACGCGCCGAAGACTGGATTTTTGATCAGGCGTTTATCAGGTTTTCTAAAAAAAAAAAAAATGTTTGTTGCAGTGAAGGAGAAGGAGCCGTTCGAGAAGCTTTATCAGGTCGGCGCCGTGATGGGCAGCGGCGGCTTCGGCACCGTCTACTCCGGCACGAGAACATCCGACGGAGCTCCGGTTGGTATAATTTGTACGACTAAACCTTTTTAGAAGATAAATAAATAAACACGTTTGGCTCATTTTCGTGTGTATTTTCTGCTACGCTAGGTTGCTGTCAAACATGTAGCCAAGGACAGGGTGACGGAGTGGGGAGAACTGGTAAGAGACATTTTGTACTTCCGCCCTGATTTACGCAAAACCTCATTTAAATCGTTCAGAATCTGATCCGAGTGTTTTATTTTTAACAGCCTAACGGCGCCCGGGTCCCCATGGAGATCGTGCTGCTGAAAAAAGTGGGCACGGGCTTCCGCGGCGTCATCAAGATGCTGGACTGGTTCGAGCGGCCCGACAGCTTCATCATCGTCATGGAGAGGCCCGAGAACGTCAAGGACCTGTTCGACTTCATCACCGAGAAGGGCGCCCTGCCGGAGGAGCTGGCGCGGAGCTTCTTCCGCCAGGTGCTCGAGGCCGTGCGCCACTGCCACGGCTGCGGCGTGGTGCACCGGGACATCAAGGACGAGAACATCCTCATTGACCTCCGCACCGGAGACATGAAGCTCATCGACTTCGGCTCCGGGGCGCTGCTGAAGGACACCGTCTACACCGACTTTGACGGTGAGCTTCACGCACACTTGTTCAATTCTTGTGACTTATTTCCCCTTTAACCCAAATACCTTGTGTAATAGAAATCTCCCAGGTTATGTCACCGCCCTCTGTAGTTTACATTGGGATTTGTCGCCCCCTGCTGGCGAGTAGAGGCATTTTTACAACTCAAAGTTTGTAAACAAAGTCACATGTCTGCTCCCCCCTCCCCCACCTCACACACACGCAGCACTGAGCCCAGATAAAAGATTTCAAACAAGCTCAGCTGGTATTCTTTTATTAGTTTGGAGTATAGGTTAAGACGGCTCTTTTATTTTCGACGTTTTCAGCTTTTTTAAAGGTTGATCTCCCTTTTTGTCTTGTAGGCACAAGAGTGTACAGTCCTCCAGAGTGGATCAAGTATCACCGCTATCACGGGCGCTCGGCGACCGTGTGGTCCTTGGGCGTCTTGCTGTACGACATGGTGTGCGGGGACATCCCGTTCGAGCACGACGACGAGATCATGAGGGCGCAGGTTCTTTTCCGGAGGAGAGTTTCTGCAGGTGAGCGCAGGCTGAACCTCAACGCGTTTGCATTGTTTATGTTCCCTGCTGTCCTTCAGGACTAACTGGTTTCCCCTTCCTCCCCCCTCCCAGAATGCCAGCAGCTGATTAAGTGGTGTTTGTCTCTGAGGCCTGCTGACCGCCCGTCCCTCGAGGACATCCTCAACCACTCGTGGATGCAGAACACGTCCTCCTCGGTCGTGCCAGCCACGGTGCAGACCGGTGCCGCGCAGACTGAAAAAACGACCACGGAGATCAGGCTGCACAGCATCGGCCACGAGCCCACCGCCTTCACGCCCACCCCCGTAGCTGTGGCTCGATGATGGCGGCGAACTGGACTGTACTGACTCAAAAAAGAGACTGTTACAAAAATAAAATCTGCAGAGGTAGACGTGCACAGAACTGCACGTTCTGGAGGGGCCATCACACACAAGTCACCTTGTGGTTTCGGCTGATCAGAGCCTCTCCACGCTGCTTGATCGATCACTGATCAGTGCCGCGGCACCGGACTCCGCCCGACCGGACTCCGATCCAGGCGGCGGGTGCTCCAACATCTAAGAGGGCGAGAATGGACACCTGCAGAGCGTGCTGGCCGTACAGCGAGTGGACCGTGACCGTAACGCTCTCCTCCTCGAGCTGTTTGTCACAGCAGAGGAAAGAGCGGAGGCGTTAGTGAAGAGATGCCTTCGTTATTTTTTTAAAGTGCCTTCTGTGAGATCATTTAAGGGGGGAGGGGGCCTGAAAATACTTGAATTAGTGAAATCAAAAAGGCAGCAACCTTTTTTTGTTTCCTGCTCTGTAAACTTGTTTGTTGACAGTTCTTTCCTCTCGTGGGCCTAGATCAGTAAAGCCCATGTCGTGTACAACCACTACTATCACCACTACTCCGACGTCATTAGCAACCAGACGACCTCATCGCTCCGGCAGCGACTCGCGCAAACAAATCATTAACGAGAAACACTGGACTTACCTCGGGTCTAATTGCTTTCAGCATCCACCTCTACTCTACAAACCTCTGCTCCCTTCTGTTCTCGTGCACGAGCACGCGCACAGACTCGTCAACCTGAACGCACACAGCAATGCAAACCTAATCGTACCGAGATACAAACATCCTCTGCTCTTTAAATGTTCATCGTCGTGGTTAAGCCGTGCCTCACACACGTCTTGAGAGCTCAGTGGGGACAGCTGTAAAAGATATTTATTGTTGCTGTGACTCTCACAAGCAAAGCGTTGTTTTTGTTTTGCAGAGTTAATTTATTTATTTATGAGAGAAATTTTGGGCTGTCTTATGAGCTGATGTATTTCATTCCTCAGTCACTGAAGGACCCACAGATTATTTAAGAGAAAACCAAAGGGGGATTATTTTGTTATATTTATGGCTTGAACTTTTTTTTAAAGAGCAAGATGTGTGTGTATTGTTTGTTTATGTAAATAAAGTGTAAATAGTCCTAAAGCACTTCCATCTTGATGTATGTAAACATCTAACGTCTACTGATGGTGACTGGTTTCGTCATGCTGTCGTCTGAATGGTGTGTGTGTGTGTGTGTGTGTGTGTGTGTGTGTGTGTGTGTGTGTGTGTGTAAACCTGCTGCATGATCGCAGCTTGGATTGTCTGTTTTCATTCACTCAAACTAGAATTGTAAATAATGTTAGAAACTATTTTTATATGATTTGAATAAATATTTTTTTAACTGACTCTTGACTCCTTTTGTATTTTTCTCCATAATTCTGCTCATAGTTCTGTAAACGGTTTTCTGTGGAACCCATTCAACGCCTGCGGTGACTTTAGTGGGTTAGAAGGTTATACAACTTCCTGTTTTGACTTGTTTTGTTGAAAAAAAAAAACAGCTGTGAAGTTGATGAGATAAAAGCTTCTAGAAGGCTGATGGTTAATAAAAAAAAAAAAGTGAGGTGACGTAAGGACAGAAATTAGATGACAAACAGATTAGAGCTTAACTTTCTACACAAAAACAAGTTTAATAGCTGAGAGTCATAAAACAATTGAGCATGACATCTTGTAAGGTTTGATCAAAATGGCTACAAATGTCATATTGGGACTTTAGTTTTCAACAAAGTCAACGATACATCTACAAATGAATTTTTATATCTAAAAAAAAAATATATATATATATATAAAGCCAAGTCACAGCAGAAGTCTCAGTGCACTGAACAGAAAAATTCATATTTATGAGAGGAGCAGACTGCTTTGAATTTAACTCATCTTGAGCAAGCATGAAGGCAACAGTGGAAAGGAAAAACTCCACCAGAACCAGGCTCAGGACAAGTGCCATCTGCTTCGACAGGCCGACTGGGTTTGGTAGGAACAGAATGGTGGAACAGATACACAATGGCAGGTTGAGAATCATGTTAAGATAGAAATAATATCAAATTAAAACTATTCATATGTAACTATTGGTTTGATGTAATGTGGTCAGGTTGTCCTCCAGCAGTCTAAGGTTGTTTTCACAACTGATAGTCCAGTAGACTCGATTCGATTGGGGACCAAAATTCATAACATTTTACATTTTCAGCTGGTGCAGTTTGCATTCACACTGCACTGAGTCAACCTGTTCCCCCACTCGCCTGTGGTGGCGCTGCACCAAGAACTACTGAAGGAAACGACACAAAAACCTCTGAAGAAGACACTTCTTCTTCTTCTTCTGGAAATAAAAACAAAAATGGAATGGCGTCAAGTTTTAGCAGTTTCAGGAGTTCTATTTTGTCATTTGCAACATTGGACTCATAAGTGGAAGATGAGGCAGAAGATCATGGACAATGTTGTTTTTCACACAAGACAAGCTGATGGCTCCATATGAGGTAAAAGAAATGTGTGTTTGTCTGCCCTGCGCTGTAGTTCCACTTCCTGCTTGCAGAGCGGTGCCCGGTCTGGTTGCATTCACACTGTACTCGAACCGTGCTCAAGTTTTCTTCTACGGGACAGAGACCAAGGTTTCTAGGCGGGTCAGAGTTCACCTGTTTGTTTCCTGACAGTTCGATGGCACGTTCACACCTCCTGAACGAACTGGACTTCCTAGGCAAACGGGCCAGAGTTGGAGACAACAGCGCTGGTGTGAACGCACCCTAAGTAATGAGAAAGACTTAGCTTGTGCTCTCCTTGTTTCAGCCTCGACGCCTATGATTCACCTGATCCTCGACTCCTCTGTGAAAACCCTGAGATCCTTGTGGACCTCCTCAGCTGTCTCCACCACCTTCCAGCCACTTGTCAGACCCACATGTGACACATCCTACGCCTCCTTCCTCTGCGCTGGATCCATTGGACCCTCAGCCCTCACAACGATCCATGACAGCATCTGTAAGGACAGAGACGCATTACTCACCATCTCCTGAGTTCCTCCAGACGGACCCCGCTCTTCATCCTCCAGAGCTCCAGATACTCCCCTGGACATTTTGATGAACTTTCAATGTACAAAGTAAATAAAACAGCTGTTAATTGTTCTACGTCTTGGAGTCAGTTTCTCTTCAGTCCAAACTCTGTCCAGTTTTAAAACTCTTCTAAAAACACATTTTTACTCACTGGCTTTTAGCACAGACTGAATTTGTTCTGCACT
>JARVGS010000127.1:34068457-34084487 GCA_031762315.1 Hypsolebias antenori | reverse complement strand
AACCATCCATCCATTATCTTCCACTTCCTAGGGAGGTGCTTCCAGCAAATCGAAATAAATTGTACTTACTGGTGTATTTTGGTTTCTAAGCACAGTATTATACCCACTACAAAAATATAGACTACAGCCCTGGAGTGAATGGATAAAAGTAAACACAGTCAGTACAATGTATACTGACGTTGAGCAAAAGTACATCACATAAAACGGGGCAGAATGCTGCAAGTTTTTAAAGATTTGATGGACATGTGTACTGGATGTTTGCCACTGGAGGTCCAACTGAGCTGGATGGATGGATGGATGGATGGATGGATGGATGGATGGATGGATGGATGGATTCTCAACATTTCAGTAAACAATGTGTTACAAAGGAGACGACAGTGTTTCAGTCTCTCTTTCACGTCTCCAGCTCGTCCAAAAATGCTGCAGCTCGTCTCTTAACAGGAACATGTAGGTTTGAGCTCATTTCACCAGTTCTGTCCTCCCTTCACTGGCTCCCTGTTCGTGTCAGAATAGATTTTAAACTTTGCATGCTGACATTTAAGTGCATAAAGAGCCTTGCACCTTCATACCTCTCTGAACTACTTCAACCATAAGTTCCTTCTCGGTCGCTGGGATCATCTGACCAGCTGCTTTACTGAAGCTCTGAGGAGATCAGACTTTTTTTTAGCTGTGGGCCCCAAACTTTGGAACAATCTGCCCCCAACATTAGACTGACCACTTCACTTCCTGTTTTTAAATCTCGCCTAAAACCACATTCACTGACGTTTAACACAATGTGATACGATGTACTATTTCATTTTTTGTGTGTTTTACTTTTACAGCTTGCTATCGTTTCTTTAATTACTGCCTTTGATCTTATTGTGAAGCACTTTGGTAACGGCTGCCGTTTTAAATGTGCTTTATAAATAAATTTGTTAGCAGAGCATCAACTCAAGAATGCTATATCACCACAGTCATCGGGGCAAAATTATAATTTAGTTGCGTTTTTTAAATAATATTAAAAGTTATCTGAAAGAGGTGAATTTCCATCTTTAGCAAACACTGAAAAATATTGATGTGTTTTGTTTCCAGGAGTTAAATCGAACAGTAGCTCTTGCAAAACGACTAACGCTCAGTTAGCCTTTAGCTCGACTTCACTGTTAAAACTTCAGCTTGAAATTTGCAAACACATTTACACCCAAGATATTGATTATTGATAATAACTTCATTTAATCTGCTCTCTTCCTTCAAGGTGTTCTCTTCTGTTGAGTCACACCAAAACACTATTTGTGTAGAGAACGTGACAGAATGTCCCTTTAACTTTACACAAACCTCAGTTAAAAAGCAGCAAAAAAAAGCTTGAGTTTAACATTTAATGATGTCACTCCAACCTCAAACAGGAACACATGCAGAACTAAATGTTTTATTGATGGTTATTGACTGTGGCCCTCGTTCCAGCAGATCTGAGGGTACGATGATCTGCGCGAGTCAAGCTGCCTCCTCGGGGAGTAACATGTTCCTGATGTCACCGTTTGGTCAGACCACCTCCTTTCACTGTTTGTCTGCAGCTGATTCATCCTGTATGTGTGTGTGTGTGTGTGTGTGTTTACTGGGGGGGTGTTCAGGCACCAGATTGTCGAGCCGACCTGGCAGCTCCGGTCAAACACATTCAGGCTGGAAGGAGTGCTTCCCTGTTGCCAGATTAATCAAATATTTTTGCACAGATCAGCAGCTGATGGAATTCAAACGCAGTAAAATGTGGTTTTAAAAATGTAACCGCGGGGGGGTCACCATCTTCTGACCATCAAACCCAATTAAGGATGTTTTATTGTGTGAATGTTTTTGAAGCATTCACTTCTATTGCGATCCAAACTACAGAAGAGCAGCATCAGTCTGCACTCATCTCCAGGCCAGAGGTCACGCTTTCAGGGATGAAGATGTTCACATCCTGGATAGAGAGGAACAGTGGTTTGAGAGAGGAGTGAAGGAAGCCATCTTTATGAAGAGAACTCAGAGGGGTGGAGGTCTCCACGTCCAACTGTTCCCCCTTTTACAATGCTGTTATTCCTAACCATAGGCGTGAAGGGGATGTGCCTTCATGGATTAGTGTCACTCATCTACTGCGCACCAGGAACTGGTTGAAACTACTGAAAGATACCAAGGTGTCACAGTCATCCATTCTTTCCAAACTCCTGCCTTCCGGTGCTCAGACTTCCTGCTGTGCATATTTCAAGGTATCGACATGGCTCATGCACCTGCACCGTGTGCATTTAAAGTTGGCTTGTGGGGTTTTTGACGTTGCCCTGCTTCACTCGTTTCCTGCGCAAGAGGTTGAAGTCCTGATGGGAACAGATATTGCTCGGGATAAGACTAAGAAAGGGGATGCACCCGGCAGCGCATGTGCCGAAAACAACAAAACCCATCCTAATGAGTTTTCACTTTGTGTCCCTCACCAGATCACAAACCCGTAAAGTGGAAGAGGCGAACTAGAAATAGACAGTAGTCACACCTCACTCCTGAGAAGAACGAAGCTGCAGTTGGAAATCGTAAGTGGAGCAGTAATTTAAAGCAGCCCTTGGCTCGAAATCAACACTTTAGCTAATTTGTTTGCATACGTGCGCCCAAAGATATAAGGGAACGTCATGATAATTAACTGCGCTGCAGTTTCAGTTAGCCCCACCCTTTGTTCGGGACCGAAACCAAAAAAGAAACAGGAAGCATTTTTTTTTTTTTTGTTTTGTTTTGTTTATGTGTTTTTATTTAATATTTACTATCTTTTTTTTTTTTTTTGGCTTTACTCAACTGCATTGTTAGTGGTCGCAACTAAAAACGGCAAAACTCCCGTAAGAGAAAACCGCAGCGCATAAGAAGAAATGGCACCGGCACGTCTTGCTCGGGTTTTCGCTGCTTCTTTGAGTCAAGAGTCTTGTCCTCGGTGTTGAGTCGGCTCCGCCCATTCGCTGAATCCTTCTGTGGGAAGAGCCAACAGTCACGCCGACGCAGCTTGTACTCACACGAGCGTAGTTCTGTTGTTGACTTTGTTTTCACATTTTTGTGAATGACTCAGCCTCCGAGAGAGGCGGGTGAGGCTGCGCAGCTTTCGGCCCCACCTCAGCGCTCTCTCAACAGGTATGAGGGATCCCACGAGCCAAGGTCGTCCGTGGTCGTGTTACACCACCGCGGCTAACAAGCCTGGGCACGGCGGAGGCCCACGCTGTGTAAACACACAGGTACCACCATACTGAGCGTGTGTTGCAAGTCTTTTCCCACACCGATCACCCAGATAACGCACATTCACACTATCCAATATGGGTTCTTTTAATATTTCTATGAAACACCTCAATCTGTGCACATTTGTCATGGTATACTGGTTTTATTTTTCCTATTTAAGGCACAATAAGCAATTTGTCCCTTGAATCACAGCGACAACGCTAAAACGCAACTTAATCGAACAATTAGCCCGATTGTGTTCAGCGCGCTTATTGTTTACAACAAATAAATTGGAACAAAGATGAGTTTACCTGAAAGGAACTTTGAAGGCTGTCAGCTTGTTGCACTCATCTGGGTTTGGTCATTACAGACAGAAGGATGGATAAAACTTGAAAATGATGTAACTAATCTTTACCTTTTTTTTACTCTGTAAACAGTTTTTTGTCAGTTTAGCAAGCTGTAAATGCAACACGGATGCTTTGCCGTTCAGATTTTCTACATAACCTGATGCCTGATGAGGGACGGAGGACGAGCTGACTGCAGGTTACATCTACTAGCATATTTAGCTACTTCACTGACTCAGTTCTTCTGATGGTGAAGGATGAACAACCTGAACAGCTCTGAGGTGTTTCAGTATCTACAGTAATAAGGTCGTGGTGTTTTATTAAGAGGTGGGACACAATCTTATAGATCTTAAAGCAGATATAGAAATGAAGGGAACGTCATGATAATTGACTGCGCTGCACTGAGCGTGGGTTCATTGCAGAGAAAATCATAATCCAGAAGTCCAGCTGTGTCCGCCATACACTTGAAATCATACCTGATGTTCTTGTCACCGTTTTCAATCTGAGGATCTGGCGTCTCTTCTCCAGCGGAGGCAGGATGCAGGTTTTCATCCGTTTTTCAACAAAGTGAAATGAGCTCACATGCAGAGTTTTGGGTGGTCTCTTCAAGTTCACATTTTTCAGCCACATTCTTCTTAATTCCTCGTCTGTAGGTAGGAGATGGAAACTATACCACTTTTCACAGGAGCACTCTTTTTGTTTTGGGTCCGTGTTCAAAACTCTGTTGTTGTTGCCACTGATTTAGTTTGTTCTGATCGTCCGTGCAGCTGTGAACACAACAGGTACCTGAACTCAGCACGGCTACTTTAGTGAACTTTACGGTTGTTAAATAAATGTGAATAAAACAAAAACAGTTTTATCTTCTAAACTGAATGCAAATTACTTTCAAATAAACCGTGGTCCATGCTCCGCTACCATGGTTGACCAATGTTTTCTGCAACTTCCTGTCTGACAGGAAGTAGTACCATAATCATTTATACAGTAGAGCCCCAGGAACAATGTGGATACTCTGCTCTTTGACCAATGTCACAGCTGGTAGGAAACTAACTACTGATAAAAACTTTGACAGACCATGACATCATAGTTAACTGGACCCTTTAAGGTGGTCTCTTACTGGGCTGCAACTAATCAGCGTTCCCATTGTAGTTGGTAGTTTCCAAAATGTCTTGATACTTTTTTGGGGGGTTCAGTTTCCTTGCTTGAGCGGCAGATGCGCTCAGTCTTGTCACGAATTCTGAGCATGTTAAAAGAAACTGGGCGACCATTTTTCTCTCAAAACGGTCAAAGTGTCGTCATGGGTGTCTGGAGCCCATCTCAAGTTTTCACATGGGCGTCTCAAAATAGTCTCGAGCCGGATTTTGATAACTCTTTATAAGAGTAAGAGAATTTACCCCCAACTTTAAGAGTCTTGTGCTCTACTTCACCTTTAATGCTCATCTGAATCATTATCAACCTGTTATCACCAATGTGCATACATTTTTATTTACTTACTTTTTTGTATCTCTACCTTATTTGTGCTTTTATGATTTTAGTAGCACTGTTAGCATTTGTTTTTGTATTTTAACTTCATTTTATTCCCTTTCATGTTTTATCCCATTAACCTGTCCGAGACTACAGATGAAAATTAGTCCCCATTTGGGTGAACCTGCATACTGTGTTGTCACTGGTTTCAGCAGTGGGCCACAGTGCCAGGCTTCCTACTCAATAAAAACTGCATTATTTATAACAAGTAAACTTTACTTATTAACACGGCACCAACAGCAGCAAGTTCCTTCTTCAATACGTTGCGTGAAAAAAAAGGACACAAAATTTCAGTCTTGACACAACAGTGAGCTAATTTATGCAGAATAACTCGTAAAACTGAGCAGAACTTGATTAAAATTCTTTGCATCCATGAAGGAGAAACGTTTACAGCACATATGGGTAGTTATCCCCTCCATTAACAGGCTTTATTCGGATCGGGACCGCACAGACAAAAGCACTCCAGCAACAAGGATGAGCTAAGCTTTCCTGTTCTGGCTGCCAGAAGACACAAATAAAAAAGGACATTCAAGCATAAAAAGACTTTTAGAATTAGAGCTTTTCATCAAGCACTCTCCAACAGCCTCTTCTCATTTATTTGCTTTCGTTAAAACCTTTTTTTTCCCGTGAGTATTTTTCCCAGGCCTGGCTGGGAACTGTGAGACTCGCTGTGGTTACCCAGCGGCGCTGTTTGTCTCCAGGATGCTTGCTGGGTTTCCAGGGTAGTGGGAGTAACTTGTCTGGGCAGTGGGTGACCCTGACTTTCTCCCCGGCTGTTTTCCCTGAGCAGCTGATAGGCTGCGGAAGGGGGAGGCTGCGGATCCTTGAAACTAAAAGGTTATGGGAAGGGAAGGCTTAGGAGCTTTGGGAAGAGTAGATCCGGACAAAAAAATCACCAAGGAAAGGGTCCCGCTCTGCATTCAGGAGGGTTGTTCTGAACAAATGTTCTTTCACTTTACACGGGCGACACAAAAAGATAAAATATGTGCAACCTCGCCCGTAAACCAGGCAGTATTCACCAAGAAATACGTGTTTACGTGTTAGTCAGTGAGTTTTACGTTCTTCTCAGTCTTAGCATCCTGTCCGTTATGTGCCAAGTTCATTGGTTTGTGCTTAGGGTCAGGGTTACGGGAGACACGGCTGGCGAAGCTGCCACCTCTCAGAGGGAAGGTCCCAGGATCGCATCCCGGCCTGGGACTTTTCTGGGTGGGGTCTGCATGTTCAGTCCACATGGGTTTTCTCTACTTCCTCCCACAGAGCCAAAAACATACGTTAGGTTCGATCAGTGGTGCAGTGTACGTGATACTCGGACATACGGCAAATACCCACTAGAAAAACTTGAGAATTTCAGTAGAACCACTTAAAAGTTAAAAAGCTTAAAAGCTGAGTTATTGTCATCCTTCTAATGTTCTGTTTAGTCAATTAAAATTACTTAAGTTTTATGATTTGGTGGATTATAATATTCTTCTACTTATGTTTAAGGCTCAGAATTGTTTGCTACCATCAAACATTCAAGCATATTTTGTTAAAAGGAAGAGTTGTTATAATCTGAAGGGAATAGAGATTTTTGTTAAACCTAAGTACAGAACCAGTTTGAAGGGTCGGTCTACTACTTTACAGGGAATGGGTTTGTGGAATAATTTGGAGGACGATGCAAAAATGGTGAAGTCAATGTTTATATTTAAGAAAAAGATAAAAACTATTTTGTTAGAAAAATATAAATAACCTATTGTTTAATTTTTATATGGAAAATTTTGTTGGGGTATCAACTTTGTTGCAATATATGTGGTTGACTTTTTGTTTGAACTGATAGTTGAATTGATCTGTTAAAAAGGGAGCAGATTTGATAAGAAATTTTTCTTCTTCTGCTTCCTTTCATTTTATGTTTATTTTTAAGTTACCTAAATTGTATTTGTGTTTTTTTATGGAACTGAAATGACTAAATAAATAAATAAATAAATAAATAAATAAATAAATAAATACATGTGATGCATACGAATTAAAACGATACAACAGAAACCTAATTGTTTTAAAGTGTCTCATTTTACAGCGGCTAGACTACGTGAACTACAAGAATGACCAGAACCGCTTGTTGTTTGTACAAGTTTTTATTGTATGCCGATCGATAACCCACATACTATTCATACGATTCTCCGGCAACACACATACTATTCATACGATTCTCCGGCGCTCAGTCTATACAGTGCACTTTATTACACTTTATCAAGATTTCGCATGTATCGTCCACGTAACATGACCACATAGAGAGTACAGCATTGAGATGATAATGAGCCCTTGCTTCGACGTGTAGATTTCGTGTAACATCATTCCTTTCCTGTGTATCTCCTATCACCGTGTTACCGTGTTCGCGTTTAACCTGCTTGTTAACACGCTGCAAACACTTCATCTATATATGCTTAAAGTTCTATTATTGAGCACTATCCCGGTACACCACATTGTCACTAGTTTCTTTGAGTTTTAGTTATTGCGTACACTCTCAGCTTGCATCTAGTAGAAGGTTTGTATCCCAACGTTATGAGTGTTGTGAGTCCTTAGGTTGTTTTCTTGAGCTCTTCGTTGTTTCTCGCGTGTTGTCTTCATTAGTATAGCAATACGTTCACGTTAACGTTCACATTTTTTAACACGCTCCTCGCGTAATCTTTGAACGTTTTCGATCAAGAGCATTCTTCTCACGAGTACAGTTGGTTTGTCGTCCACGGCCTCCCACTCTCCTGGGCTCTTCCGTTTATAGTTTCCTAGTGTTTGCAGATGACCTCTCTTAAACACGTATGGTTTCTCTTTGTGTAATTACACACTCGGTTCATTGTATCCAAACTGTCCCGAGCTGCATAATGTATGCACGCTTCGCCTCATCTATTTTACCCCTGCTGTCAGATGTACTGAAAGCGGTCCAGCGGTTGACTGTCAAAGTGACCGTTATGCTCATGTTCACACGTGCTATCGATTTGTGAGATTTTATCCATTCGTACACCAAAACTGTGAGTTTAATACAACGCGCTCCTTCGTTTTCATACACTCTGCGTTTAACTGATGTAATTTTGGGTATGTGTATACTGAGCATCGAAGCAAACATCCGTGGTCTGCACACACTGTGATGTGATGCAACGCACTCCTTTGTTTTTCTGTACATGCTCTGCGTTGAAGCGGGGCTCTTTTCTTTATGTGAATGCTGTGAGTGGAGGTGTGCGAAGCTGTATAGTTTGCGTTTATTGTAACGTACGATTGTCGTGACTTGCACTGTGTTACATAAAGGAACAGACATGTCAACGGTTTCAATCTGCTTTTATTGTAATGTTACATTGTCAATACTTGCACTGTATTCAATTAAAGAACAGACATCTCAACAGTTTTGGTGTGTTTATTATTCAGATACATGTAATTATCAACTGTGCCCAATGAACAGTATACATAGAGAAAGGTGCACATAAGCACATACGATGAGTTATTCGTGCTGACAAACGTATCTACATGTAATATCCCGCCGGCATATTGTAAGAGTTCACGCTCTTGTTCATTTGATCGTGAGACGAGACCTTATAACCCATCACGATGTCCGGGTATTCTGACACGGGTTGTCTTGCGGATATTTCGTGCGTTCCTTTCAGAATGGTCACAGTCAATATCATGCTGATCAAGTATAATACGTAAATGATAATATTGAATACAGCAATCGCACATTCCAAGGTTGATGTCGGTAGTCAAGGGTCGATACAGCAATTCCATACATCCTGCTATTATTGCCATGAAAAGCTCTACGTTCATCATAATCAGACACGTGAGCACGGTTCTAGTACTGCTCGATTCGCTAGAATCCGTTTTGCGTTTGCTTTTGGCCACAAAGTAACTGAGCACGATACTGACCATCATAGCGAGACACCCCAGAATCACCATGGCTATACCCGCGTGAATGTACGCGTACTTGATGGCGCTCACATCTTGCGTGTTAGGGCTTTGCGTCATCGTCGCACTTTGTCTGGTTTTGTGCGTGTCGTCGATGAAGTACAAGATGTTATTGGGTACGGTGAGAAAACCGACCATCAGCGACGTGATCACGGCTACACCCAGTTTCCCTTTGAAATGAACGGTGTTCAGAGTCATCGCCATGGGTCCGATTTTTCCGGTGAAGAATTCTTTACCCGTGGACATCATGGAATTCAGCTCCATTCTTTTTCTGTTCATTGCTGTACGCACTCAAATTTCACACACACACAGTTTACTTACGAGCGACGGCTAATGCGCGTTACATATACGAATGTTGCTTTGTAACGTCACTTGAACCGTGCGTCATTAATACAATGAAGCTTCCCGACCCCGTTATTACGTTTCATCGAGCTAAGGACGTGTTGTTGTCATGATCGGGTCTCTGTGTGTTGAACAAGAGGACGAGGAGGCTCCGATAAAATAAGTAAAAATGTTTATTAAATAATAAACAAATCAAAATACTGACGGGGCAGCAGACTTACTTTAAATGGATGAAACACAGAGGGGAAAACGAGCATGAAGCCTTGGACAGGACAAGGACAATCCAGAGACACTGACAAGACACCAAGGGGCTGAATATATACAGATACTGACAAGGTGAAATGACAGACACCTGCGGTGATTAGGATTAGACACAGGTGTGACAGTGGTGGATCACAGGAGGAGAAATGCTGAGGAGAGACTGGTAAACATGAGGAAAAAAACACAATATGCAGGACCAGACCCCAGAAACCCTAAGTTGTACGCTAAGTCTCACCTCGATAATTGTTGGTACGTAGTACAAGGCGTGACGAGAACTCTGTCGACATTGAAGCGTGCAAGAGCTTGCGACCACACGTCCAGTTATAACAAGATAGTCATGGACTTATACGTGAAGATGACGGAGTATCGTCACAGGCAAGCTCGGCATGACACAGATTGGCTCGCGGAGTACTTTAGGAAACATAATGTGCCAAAACACAAGACGATACCATTCGCAACTACGTTCGCAGCGTTGCTCACGCGTAAAATGCCTCAGAGTCTAACTGCATGTAAACGTCTGTGGGATACGCTCTGCGTCTCTCCCTGTATCGGTATAGCCGTCGACATCGAGTGTACAGTGTGTACAATGGCAAAAGCGAGACGGTGAACGTGGGGCCCGTGTCTCGGTTGGTTCTAACGCAGTTGGAAGGTTTGCTTTTGGTCCTGTTGTGTGTGGGTCTGAAAGTAGCCAGTATACCCACACCGGACGCAGCGCTCATCGCTAAGGGTCTATACACATATCACAATAGATGCAACGAGGGCTGCAAGTCACTCGTCGCACAATCTAGTTTGTACACAGAGATAGACATGGTAGCGTACAATACCGTCACCAAGTCTATCGTGTTACTAGAGCTCAAGACCAGACACAACGATTTGTTAAACAGAGCCATGCTGTTTCGCTACAACACTCAACTGTGGCTCACTTGGCTGATGTTTTCGCTCACGTGTCCGAGCATGGCAGAGTGCATGTCCGTTTATCTAGTCGTAATCCATCCTGGAACAACTCACGTAACTATAATACGTTGTACGCAACTCAGTTTAAGTCATAGCCTACAATCAAAGTTTCCCTTGCTACGCTGTTTCTGTCCGCGGGTACTCGGCGCATTAGCGCCTACTTGCAGCAATATGAGAGTGGACCAGCGATCGCGCGCCTGCTCGAAGCCGTGCGCTTCTTTCAACAAAACGGATTTGTGTTACAGAAATATAGGATTTAATCAACGTAAACACTGATCTGTATACAAAAGTTCCATCGCCACGGACGCAGCAATGCGTCCGCCATACGCGTCTGTGACACGCCGAGGGTTGCGCGCACGGTCGTGCGCTTTGAAAGTGGCAAGCAAGCGACTCAAGTCAAACCCGTCGGCATCGACTCGCGTATAAAGGCAAAGTACACAAGCTCCACACGTCTGTTAGAACAAGCCTATCTACTGTACTACATACGCGACCATGGGACTACAAAACAGAGCTTTGCACATGATGCTCGCAAATCTAACGTTTTCTCCTTTCGTACTGCTCGAGACACAAAACTATACGATGTGATGGACATTTGTGGATCATCTGGTGATCGTATACAAATTAAAAGAGAGCGACTATGTCGAGCATGATTTGAAAGTGTCCGTGAACAACATGGCACGAAGACTGACCGCTTTGTACATGGCGGAATGCGAGAGTTTGGATTATCTCATGCTGGTCAAAGACGGTCATGGTGCGAAAAAGTCATCCGTTAGCAAGGGCCGCAATGATCGACAGATTCCTCCTCAGATCACATTCTACAAAAACCATTCCGCTGTGATAGAATACGCAACGCTGTGCATGTTATGCGACGCAGGTCTGAAAGATTGAGTGTATTTCGTAACCGGCTCTGATCAATCTCATCTCGGTGATAAACACGCGAGTTACATTATGCTGCACCATATGCACTTAGACAAACAAATGGATCCCGACGATGACGTACGAAAAGCTTTGGACGAATCGTCAAACCTCTCATATCACCAGATTGTGTGCAATCGTAAACCCCTAGGAACACACAGTGTGTTTACGTTCACGTTCGCTGACCCGGATAGTTGCGAGTGTTCTACCTTTACAGATGCTTTGGCGCGATGCGTAAGCACAGAGGCCGACATGCTCATGGTCGAGCTGGCAAATGTGCTGCAAGGTCCTACCATGATTTGTACGCTGGATTCAGACTTGGTCACGATAACGACCGCCATCGCGCGCACAGATGTAATTCTCAGGCTGGATAACATGAGTTACACGCACGGGAAAAGTATGTTTCTGTTGCACTTTCAAGACCTCGTACATCAAGCGGCGGCGCAACCTAGGGATACATCTGGCCAACTCAATCTTGGGTCGATGGAAACCAGATGGTACGCGTTGTGCGACGTCGCACCTGAGCAAAGGTTTCTCGTGAAGGACACGTACCAGTTGCACGAGCGCTGGGAACACACGATAATAAGTTTGGCCAAAGCGTCCGAACGCTTTGTATCGATCAGGAATACAAGGCACGTTATACGCAGAATTGTTAGACTGCGTGTTTAACCAACTGGAGCTCAACGACACGAGAGAACTTGCAGAATACATAATCGACGTCTCGGCCGATTACAAATCCGGCGTCCTCGCGTCCGAGTTAGTGTTCCGACGCATATTCGAGAGAATCGCGAAGGACGACCGCGTAACGAGCATCAAACGTAAAAGCGACTCCTCGGAGCGCAGCACGGACGATGCACATAGACTTAACGAACACCCCTTTGGACGAATACAAATCTAAAGATTACGAGGGAAGGTCATCTCCACGTGTCAGTTTTACTCGCTACGCTCACGTCAATAAGCTGTACAGAACAAATACGATGCCCTCTTACACATACGGTAGATATCTGAGAGTTTGCATGTCGGGGCCTTATTTCTACATGAGCGTTAAACCGGAATTGAAAGAGGTTTCTACATTAAGGACCGCTCACCTTATGTTCATGATTTTGTCCGGTACGGATTAAAGGTACAGGTATCCTGGATTGGCTTCGAGTAAGTTGATGAGAGCGGCCGCCGACCAGGGCTTCCGCGAATGGTGTACGGAGTTGATTTCAATGTGGTCTCGAGATAGAGTACCGACGGACACAGAGTTACACACTCGCGCCATGAAACTTGGCGCCTTGACGGCCATTCCTGAAAGACAGCTGCACGCATGGACCGAGACCAGCACAGTTGCGTGTATGAAAAGTATGAAATATGTTTACGAGTTGTGGACGCTGCAGAATCCCATGTACGAACCCGATTACGGGTTTGAGGAGTGTTGACGCACGAGTCTGGGGTTATTGTGGCGCAGCGCTCTGTTACGCCTCACGGTTTGACTACTCGCATTATTTACCCCCGTTATGGGTTTCGTTTTTACTCGTACTCCGGACTCAAACCCGTTTTGTTACACTGGCACGATACGTTTGCTCGATGCGCTCTCAGCGAGATGCGTGAGACACGAAATAGAAGTTTGCTACGAAGACCCTTACCCGACGAGCCATCGGCTACATCGATTTCGAACGAGACGTGTAGCAAAAATATCATAAACACTCTCAAGCGAGAAATTCACGAGCTCAAGCAGGCATTAGTCGACGAGCGAAAGTCTGCACGAGCAAAAAACGAACACGTGCAAAAGCAAAGTTGCGTACAATTCGACTGTAAAAGAAACAACGAAAGGCACGTGGTAACGTGGCACGTGCTTCAGTTACCAGCGACCTGAGAATCAAGTGGGTCGGAAAACACTATCTCGCGGTCACTTTACCAGAAGACTACATGTTCAGACCGTGCGAGTTCATCACATCATCTTGCGTGTTATACAAACTGTTCGAAGTGCGGGTGGGTGCGAAGATCACCACCAGCTTTACTGTGCTGCTCGAGAACACTCACATCTTGCTGGCCAGCATAGAGCCTGAGTGGTACCAACGATACTTTGTTCATTCACGCAATGGTTCGCCTCGAACGAACGTACATCGAATCGACGGCGACGAATTCGCTCGGTTGTTGTTTGATTATGGCGCACATTCGCCTATGATAGAAATCCTGGCCACGCATCAGTCCTTGCTGATGAGCACTGGTAAAGGAGGCGGCACAACACTTGCGTTGAACACGAACAAGACCATGTACAGTTCGTACGTTTCGATGTTCAGGGAAACCGTTGCGAACGCTCACCCGCGTTTTGTGAAAGTGCAGATCGGGCATACCGGGCGTATCAAGACGAAAGCGGCTGTTACGTCCCCGTCAACATAGGTTTGACAGAGCACACTGGACCCGAGCCCGATCGCAATGTTTCTGCCATTCGTAGCAAGGCATTACGTTTCGTCCTAGAAAACATCCAGCTGCCAGCTCACATCAACGCGCCCGCTAGTTCACGAACGAACTTGTACGACACTGATCTGTTTAGACTGGGCGCATCTCTCGAGGATTTTATTAAAACCAGAGAAAACGCAAGTGTGCGTGCAACGAAAACTCCCTACACAAAACGAGAAGATCCTCAACCGTATAAAAGACAAACGCAAAGCGATAAGTTGCATAAACGAATCACGTCCCAAGAACCGTAAACCGGTGACGTAGGCTGCGCAGATCCGTATCCGTACAGCTATGGATTCCGTTGACGAATGGCGCACGAGAGCTATGTTGGCGATGTCGACCTACGGCCAGACCAAATGGGTGCGAAGGATGATCGAATTGCACGTCACATGAGGATACGATATGAAAATAGCGCTGCTGTGCAGAGACGCCGGTTGCGGTAATTCGTTCGCCTTGTCCAGGCTGATGGAAAAACTCAAAGAGATGGAAGTGAGCGAAATCTTGTGCGCTACGACGAACAAAGCGGCGTCTGTATTAAGAGAGTCTTGCTCTTTGGATACCGTCTTAACCTCGCATAAAGCGATGGGGTTTAAGAAGGAACTCCTCGACGACGCTCTTAAACTTGACGCCTTTGTATCTGCGTACCAGAACATGTACGCTTTACCACTGGCGCGCCACAAAGCGTTATGTGAACGTTAGGACATTTGCCAACGCGAGCCGTTAAATCTACGCCATTCGTGTGCGACGCTACGCCCTGAGGCATGCACCGTGTGCAGTAAACTGTTTTTGAAATTACGTTCTTGAAATTATCGTGACCAGGAGCCCTTCGGCGAGGCGACCCCGTTACTCGGTGTCAACGACATGATTGTGGACTAGTATGGACTGTTGACATTCACTCATGTAGAACGTATGCTAGCGTCCGTATGCTTGTTTTACAGACTTCGCAAAGGTCCTCTGATAATATTCGCGGGAAGCGTGTCTCAACTACAGCCCGTCGGTTCGCATCCCCGTTTGTGGGAGAGCGAGCTCTTCAAACCCATGCTCGACCCTTTGACGCCTTTGTTAGTCAACAGACGCCAGTTCGGCGATCCCGGATATGCCAAAGCTGTCACGTGTCTACAATACAACACCTTAACAGAAGAAACGGAATTGATATTCGCGTCACAAGTCCGAGTCGATGAGCGCAACATGATGAACCCCGCGTACGAGCCAGACAAAGTGTGAATATTCCACCAAGACAAGCAGCAGAGGGAGTACACCAACGCGTATCTGTGACGAGTCGAGGGTAGAATCGAAGAAACGTTCCTGAGCGTCGAGAAAACCCGAAACGCGAACAACGGAATCCGAAGCTGGTACAACGTGCTGAAGCAGGCTGAGCAAGCTCACCCGAAACTATTCGCCGTGCCACCGCATCAAGAGGGTAATCGTTCCATGTCACGAGACTACATGACGATCGATAGACTTTGGGTCGGTTGTAAAGTTCAACTGGTGTGGGGCATGGACGTGAACGGTATATGACCCATCGCCGATTCGGGTGCTGCGCCTTTCGTAGCGTCACGCAAGGTCCCTAGGTTGTGCGACTCGAATGTCGATCATTCTACAAACGATACGGAAGGAACTGTGGAATCCGTACGCAAGACCAAACGCTACAACGAGTTCTTTGTGCGCGGCTCGCAAAGTGGTAAGGTTTACAAAGTCGGATCTTTGAAATGGTTCTGTGAGGATTGGACCGTGTCCACACATCCGCTGGCCTGTCTGTTAGCCATGAACACGTACGATTGTCAAGGATCCACTGTACAAGGTTCCGTACTTTACCATCCACCCAGACACTTTCATCTGTCGCCCATAAAACCATCCGTGTACGTGGCTTTGACCAGAGTTACGACGAGAGACGACATGGATCTCACTAACAACAATTTTGCAAATGTGCCCAGCCGCATACATATGTAGTGTATGTACCTCCATGTCCATCTTGTCCCAGAAGACCTTCTGAGAGGACAGAACTTATAATTCCATTAGTTTTAATCTAGAACACAAATTAGCTCATCAAGAGACTTTTTTATTTTGTTCTAAGTCAAATAATCAAAGAACAATCTTAATTTACTTTATTATTTCATATTTTGATAATCAAAGACTCT
>JARVGS010000127.1:34047126-34060471 GCA_031762315.1 Hypsolebias antenori | reverse complement strand
GAGGATAGGCTAAGTGCTTGGTAAAAATACAGTACTGTATGTATGAGGTGCTTGGATGTATGAGGTGCCGTTTGGACATATTTTCCGACTTATGTCGATTTTCAAGTTACGAACGGGCGTAGGAATGGATCTTGTTCGTAAGTCGGGGACTACCTGTATTATATACAGTATTTATATAGTGTTACATCATTTTCAACCCCCTTTTTGGCATCGTCATTTGGTAGCAGGACAAAATGACAAAGACCATGCAGAATAATGTATTTTAATTCCACAGCAGAGAAAGCTGTGTTGTCTCTGTAAGTAGGTCTAGGGGGAAAGTATCAGTATCGGTTATTGTCCAAATAAGTTTTAACATATCGACATATCGGATATCGGCCAAAAATCCGATATCTAGCATCCCTACTTCAAAGTCATACCGCTTACGGGACATCCATCCATTCATCCATTACCGCTTCTTCCTTTTCGGGTCGCGGGGGCCAATGGTGTCCATGTCCAGCTATCAGTGTGCGAGAGGCGGGGGACACGTCTCCAGTCCATCACAGGGACAAAAACCTAGGGACAATTTAGAGTTACCAATCAGCCCAGCATGCATGTTTTTGGTCTGTGGGAGGAAACTGGAGCACCTGGAGAAGACCCACACATGCACGGAGAGAACATGCACATTCCACCCAGAAAAGGTCCCGGGACTGGGATTTGAACCAGCGATCTTCTCGCCGAGAGGCAACAGCTCCACCAGCTGAGCCACCGCGCCACCTTTTACGGGACATTATAACCTTAAATAATTATTTATTTGTGACTTAAAAAAAAAATAGGATTTACAATCATTTTCATCACCAATCAAAAATACTGATTAAATGTAGATTCAAATGGACTTAATGACTAATTAGGATTTTTAAAAAGAGCCCTTTCAGAGGTGTTTTCACCTTTTTTAAACTTGAAATTCCATTTATATCTTGCTGTGGCTTTTCTCCATGTCACTTTCATAAAAACATGGAGACACCCCCCACCCCACCCCCACCCCACCACCACCAATGATCACGCCCGTTCATTGAGCTTTTTCTTCCTGCTGTAAACGCTCCAGCGGCAGATGAAACAATGCTATGAAAGTCCCTCCGACTCGCTCGATGGCGGGTGCTGGCTTTCCGGTTTCCGGCTGATGGTAAAGTGCTGAGCAGGGACGGACTGTCAGCTCCTGCTGCCCATCAGTTCAATGAAACCGACCCCGGTGAACTTTGTAACGGACGGTTTGTTAATCAGTCTTTTATTAGCAGAGGGCTTCTGCTGTTTACAGTAATGAAGAACTTGACAAGGGACAAAACCAGGAACTGACCTTGACGCTTCCTGCAGAGTATTTCTGTTTGAGTGTGTAGTTTTTTATGTGTGTTTGTGTCCTCTGAGTCAACTCAGGTGGACAAAAAGTTTTAATGTGCTTGTTTTTGGCTGGAATGTACAAAGGAGTCATGGGAGTTAAGTGTTGACACAGTCTGTCAGTGTCTTGACTGTTTCTGACATCCTTCAGAGCGGCAGGCAGTATTAACATTATACAGCGCTGGTTGAAGGGAGGGGGTGATTATCACCTTCTGACAAAGCAAACAGCAAAGATAACATCATAAACACTAAAGACTTATCATTTATTGAAGGATGCAATACTAATAAATCCTTCAAGATGTGTTCGCTTTCAGAAATTGCTGACGCTTCTCAACCTTCTCCAAATGTTAGTCCAGTATCTGCAAAACCACCAGTAATGTCCCAGTATGTTGCCATTTTTGTGTTGACTCAGTTAGCTGTGGCAGCCATCTTGAATCAGGTTGACTCCAAGTGTAATCAGCTGTAGAGACACATCTAATGTTTGTTTAATGAAAGTTGAATTAAAGTTGATTTAGTTGTTGAATCGGGTTCAAGATTAAAGGGGGATGTAAATATTTTGTTTATTGCACCAGGAAGTGTAGCTGTAATCAAATCTGTTTTGTTAGGAATATTTTGCCAAAGCAGCAACAAACCTTAAATGTAGTTTTGCAGTGTACAGGTGCATTTTAAAAAAATTGGAATATCTTGAAAACGTAAAATAAAAAAAAAAATTAAAAAGTCATTTCAGAAAGAGAAATTTGTGTATTAAATACATTCATTACAAGCAGAGTGAAATATTTTGTCTTTATTTCTTGTAATTTTGATGATTATGGCCTACAAATAATAATAATAAAAAATAAAAATAAAATTCATTGACTCTGAAAATTAGAATATTACAAAGCTAACTTTTGGTACATTTGACCATGTGGGCAGGTGCCAAGTCCTGCTGGAAAATTAAACAAACCAACTAAACCAAGCCAAGTCAAACCAACCAACCAAACCACCAACCCACCCACCAACTAACCTATCAACCAACCCAACCAACCAAACCAAGCCAAGTCAAAACAACCAACCTAACCAAGCCACCAATCAACCAAACCAACCAACCAAAGCCAATTCAAACCAAACAAACAAACCCACCAACAAATCAAACCACCAACCCAAGCCACCCACCAACTAATATATCAACCAACCCAGCCAACCAAACCAAGCCAAGTCAAACCAACCAACCAAACCAAACCAACCAACCAGTCAAACAAACCAACCCACGCACTAACTAACCCAACCTACCCAGCAACTAACTCACCAACCCACCCATCAACTAACCCAACTAAATCACCAGCTAACCCAACAACCAACCAACCAAACCGAACCAACCACCGACCGACTGACCAACCGTCCATCGGCTCCCAGTTTAACCTCTTGCAGAGTCTTAGCAATTCAGTTCAATTCAGTTTATTTCTATAGCACCAAGTCACAACAGAAGTCATCTCAGGACACTGAACAGAAACATTCACATACATTAAAAAAAAAAATCAGTTAATAACATTATTTATCTGAGGAACAGAAGCTGTGAGTCTTTGCTTTGTCACAGTCTCCCACCCTGAGCAAGTATTGGGGGCCAAGATGAGGCAGGGCAGCCAGCTTGGGACCTGAAAGTCCCAGGTTCGATCCCCGGTCACTGCATACCTTGTGGTGTCTCTGGGCAGCACATCCCATCCCCATATTGCCCAGCCTTCAATAGCTGCCCACTGCACCACCTGGTGGTGGATGGGTTAAATGCAGAGACTAATTTCGTCAATGTATGGAAACATACAGTGATGACATTGTGTGACATTATTATTATAAAGGCAACATGTGGAAAGGAAAAACTTAGAAACTTCCAGCAGAACCAGGCTCAGGACAAGCATTTAAACAACACATCCAGTGATTTCAGTTAGAGCTGAAAACACGTTGTGCTACATAGACAGAAAATGCAAGTCATGTTGTGTTGTAATCACATGTCTCATGACCCAGTAGTTCAAAATTAACCAGTTTCAGGTTGCAGAGTCTTGTGCCTTAGAGTGCTGGGACACGATGACTTGCAAAAAGATAGAAAAAAAAAACCTACAACTTTGAGAGTTAATATGTAATTTATTTGCTATGTTGCAAATTAAAAGTCACTGTTCAGATTTTTTAAAGTGGTTTTCTGTTCAGTGCGTAGTCAGTATCTTACCTGCAGCAGACAGCAGTCAGATATATTGGAAAATCAGAAAAAAATCTTATTGGCAAGTCCCAATGAAAGATTAATTCTAACCAGATATCTGTCTGAAACAACTCAAATCAGAGAAATTTGACTTAATGACTTTGCTGAAAATTGCTGAAACTAAATTGTTAAAGCTTAAAGAAGCACAACACTAGCAAAAAAAAAAAAGTTAAAAGTATGAACAGGCTAGCTAGAGGCCAAAAGTAGCTACAATCTTAAAGTGGGAAAAGCCTAGCTAAAAGCTAAAAGTGTCAAAACACGGAATCAATTCATAAAAAGCTAACTAAAAGTATCAAGACAGTAACTAACAATAGATAAACACCAGCTAAAGCTAGTAAAAGACTAGCTAAAAGAAGCAAATCACTAGCTTAAAGTAAACACATCCTAGTTAAAATAGACACAAGCTAAAAGTTTAAAAAAAAGGCTAACTATAATAGCAAAAGCAAAACAAACAAAAGTTGGCTAAAATCTAAAAGTAGCAAAACACTAGCTAAAAGCAGCCAAATGTTAGCTAAACGCTACAGGTAGCACAAGGAACTGAAGAGATCTCAATGTGTTTCTATGGGGAAAATATTTGTAAATTAAGTAAATATTTATGAAAAGTATAAAAGTTACAAAAACTACTAGTCATAGCAAACATCTCCTGAATGAGCTGAAAGTTTATATTATGTATGTTTTTGTCTAGTTCTTCCTACTTTGGGATGTTTTATCCAACAGATCTTTTAAAACAAGAAACCACACATGTTAAATCAGCGTTCACAGAATTACTGTGAAGTGAGCCAAGATGGTTCAGATCATCACGCAACCAGAAGAATTGAATTTTTTTAACCACAGGATTTCCTTTTTAATTTTAACTGAAGTAAAAAATAGTCTTAACAAAGCAGCGTTCGTTCTCGTGGAGCGTTTTGTTGGAGCCTTTATTTGATAAAAGATGTCCCTGGACAAACTGTGTTAAAGGTACCTCATGTCAGAGGATCACTTTGTTCTTAAAGGGAAAAAACAACGCTGGTGCCACATTGGGCAACAAGGAAGTCAAAGGTACATCCAGAGCCAGGAGACACGCGCTCCAGTTAGTGACAGTTGGACTTTTACTTCCAGCTATTCTCACTGAAAGGATGCGGCACCAAACGAAGCAGCGGCTGCTGAATGTCATCTCTGTGTCTCTGGTTTTAAAACGACAGGATACGAACAGAGACACACAACTACATTCCACGAAGCGGTCGTTGATTAGGCCCACACTCAGATATCCCACTTCCTGCTGACACGACACTCCTCGCTCTTCCTCTCTGCAGCACCGAGGAGCAGGGTGACTGTGACCCACTTCCATCCTGCTGTGACCCACATCCTGACTCCCTGCCTCTGTCGTCCGTCCTCTGACCGTCCAACGTGCTCAAACTAATTCACACTCTCTGCTCACACTGAGCACACACGCATGTCACCGGCTAACTGGGCCAGTGCTTGTGTAACGGCTTTATTGTCGCCTGTTGCAGAGCGAAAAAGGGGAATTGGAAATACCCTCTGTCCGTCTGTGCGTGCATGTTGTGACCTGGATAAATTGAAAAAATAAGTGAGGTACGACTTCCACTTTAGCGTGTGGCTACATCTGAACGAAATAAATTTTCCTTTCAAAAACCCGGCTGCCATAAGATGGACGCTGCCATATACATGCAATCCTAGTGAGCTGGATAATTAAAAAAATTTAAAAAGTTACGCAAACGGCTAACTGTCTTTTTTGCTGGGTGGCTGCATCTAAATGTATTTATTCCAAAATCCAAGATGGCCACCATCATCCACACGTAAACTGCCCACCCCCATCATTAGAGGAGACTTCTAGTTCTTATACATTAGTGTGTCGCTACTTCGCGGTTCATTTTTCGCAGACTCACTCTAGCGCAGATTTTCAAAATAAGATTGGACATGACACACAACTGGCTGATTGACGGATGAGCCGCACGATCAGCATGGAATTTTTTATTTAAAATGAATTATTTTAAATTATTTAGCACCTGCTGCACCTGTGTGCAGCCCACACTGCAGGCGAAACGTCCTCCCGCAGCTCCTCCTCCCTCCTCTGTCATCTTCGTGCTGCAGCGGCGGAGAAGTGGGCGCAGCAGAGAGCAGCAGTGGCAGAGAGCAGCCGTTGCCGAGAGCAGCAGTGGCAGAGAGCAGCCGTGGCAGAGAGCAGCAGTGGCAGAGAGCAGCCGTGGCAGAGAGCAGCAGTGGCAGAGAGCAGCAGTGGCAGAGAGCAGCTGTGGCAGAGAGCAGCAGTGGCAGAGAGGAGCCGTGGCAGAGAGCAGCAGTGGCAGAGCGCAGCAGTGGCAGAGAGCAGCAGTGGCAGAGAGCAACCGTTGCAGAGAGCAGCAGTGGCAGAGATTAGCTGTGGCAGAGAGCAGCAGTGGCAGAGAGCGGCCATGGAAGAGAGCAGCCATGGAAGAAAGCAGCCATGGAAGAGAGCAGCAATTGCCGAGAGCAGCAGTGGCAGAGAGCAGCCGTTGCAGAGAGCAGCTGTGGCAGAGAGCAGCAGTGGCAGAGAGCAGCCGTGGCAGAGAGCAGCTGTGGCAGAGAGCAGCAGTGGCAGAGAGCAGCTGTGGCAGAGAGCAGCTGTGGCAGAGAGCAGCTGTGGGAGAGAGCAGCTGTGGCAGAGAGTAGCAGTGGCAGAGAGCAGCCGTGGCAGAGAGCAGCTGTGGCAGAGAGCAGCTGTGGCAGAGCAGCAGTGGCAGAGAGCAGCAGTGGCAGAGAGCAGCAGTGGCAGAGAGCAGCAGTGGCAGAGAGCAGCTGTGGCAGAGAGCAGCTGTGGCAGAGAGTAGCAGTGGCAGAGAGCAGCCGTGGCAGAGAGCAGCTGTGGCAGAGAGCAGCAGTGGCAGAGAGCAGCTGTGGCAGAGTAGCAGTGGCAGAGAGCAGCTGTGGCAGAGAGCAGCCGTGGTAGATTGCATCAGTGGCAGAGAGCAGCTGTGGCAGAGTAGTAGTGGCAGAGAGTAGCAGTGGCAGAGAGCAGCTGTGGCAGAGTAGTAGTGGCAGAGAGTAGCAGTGGCAGAGAGCAGCTGTGGCAGAGAGCAGTCATGGCAGAGAGCAGCTGTGGCAGAGAGCAGCTGTGGCAGAGAGCAGCCATTGTAGAGTGCATCAGTGGCAGAGAGCAGCTGTGGCAGAGCGCAGCAGTGGCAGAGAGCAGCCGTTGCAGAGAGTAGCAGTGGCAGAGAGCAGCCGTGGCAGAGAATAGCCGTGGCAGAGAGCAGCCGTGGTAGAGTGCATCAGTGGCAGAGAGCAGCAGTGGCAGAGAGGAGCCGTTGCAGAGAGCAGCAGTGGCAGAGAGCAGCTGTGGCAGAGAGCAGCTGTGGCAGAGAGCAGCAGTGGCAGAGAGCAGCAGTGGCAGAGAGCAGAAATCATGACATTGTGTGTTCTTTTAGAGCGTTTAGAGTTTAGAAACATTGTTTAGAATATTTCAAGAGTCTGGGAAGTGTTTAAATAAATAAAAATAACAAATTTAAGAATAAATATTAAAATAAACTACTACTGTACTTACTGCTTGTACTACTATTCCTTCTTTGCTGTTTTACACTTATCGCAGAGCTTCAGGGTACAGCTCTGCGGCCTTGCGATAAACGAGGGACCACAGTATTGCCTAGAAGTATAGTTTCTTCAAATGAATGGGGTGGCTGAAGTTTAAGCTTTGATGGTCATGGCCACCACTGACCACCCCCTGGTTCCACCATTGCACCTGGTGGATAAAATTTCTCCCTCCTCTCGCCAGGATCTGTCACTCTGCACCAGCTTGGACTGGAAATAAAACAACGTACCTCTGTTCTTATCCAGGTTTACTTCATTCCCTGTTCAATTCCAGTCTAGAAAAACACTCATCTCGAAAACTACAAGCCTTCACTTTTTAAACCCTTCAGCGACTGTGTGCCGCTGTTTACAATGTAAACTGTAAACGTCTAAATGAAGCTAACACTCGTGGATGGATTTTACAGCAGCTCTCAGAAAGTTAACTCCGTTCAAGATGGCCGCCACAGCTAAGCAACTTCAGCAAATACACAAAATGAACATTGTGAGCTCTTTGTTAAAAACAAAACAACTGGCATGAAAGCAGCGGTGATTCCCTTAAAATAAATTCATCCCTTTGTCAGGCTTATACACAAAAACATGGATTTTATAAAGTTCCAGCTTGGAAAATGTTTGTAAAATTGACTCAAAAATGTTTTTGCTCAGAGATGAGCAATGATCACAACAGAGAGAGCCTGACTGACATGATGTTATCCTGTCAGGACAGCAGCTTCCTAAAACTAAACACTGTTTTTTCCTCCACAGCTCCTGTACAGTGAACGCAGCAGTGTTTCCTGATAGCCCTGGATGACAGCGACCGGCGTTCTGCTGGGTGACCCTGACCATCTTTACAGACATGTCACCCTGCAATAAGCACACAACTCTTAATCTGGAACAAAAAAAAAACAAAAACAGGAGGTTGGCTAAATCAAAAGGAATGTGCTGTTTCAGATATTTTGTAAAAGAATGAGCCCAGCAGGAAGTGAGTGCTGCAGGACAGTTTGGACTCTGGTGGTGTCAAAAGTCTAAGACATTTTATTTAGTCAGAGATGTCCTATTTATTTTTAAAGAAGAAATATCTCAAAATCTGCCAATAAAGTGTAAATGTAAAGTCCATACCTGAGCTTTTTGAAGAAGTGAGTTTGTTGTTCTGGCACAAAACAAAAAGTCCATTCTAAAATAAATCAGAACACTGAGTGTGTGTTCAGCTTTTTCTGTCATTTTGCACATTTTGTTTTGTTTTCCCACACACCTTTTTTTTTTGTCATTTCATCACTCAGCTGCCTTTTTGTTCACTTTATGAACTTATTGTTTAAAATATATATTTTTGAACAGAACTAGTACGGTAATTATAATAAAAACGTTGCTAAAATACTGTTTTTGTGTTGATAATGGGGCATTTTGTTGTTTTATACAATCCCTTTTAAAACCAAAGGCCTAGTATTCCTTTAATGCTGAGCTTTAGTCTTAGATCATATATTTTTTTAATAAATTACAAAACTGTAGCATTTTAATTACTTAAAATATCGGGTGTACACTCAAGCAAGATTGCAAGATGCAATGTAACTGCAGATATCTGTTGTAACGACTCTCAGCTACTACCACGTCAAATCTTTGCTCAGTAGCTGTAAAATGGACTGAGTTAAAACCAGTTTTGTCTTTGCTATTATTGGGAAACTGTAGAAAACATCTTGACTCAAACTGAGTTGATCAGCTGTAGCTGAATGTCCAGGGATTACTTTGAGAAAGTTTCTTCAACATCTGTCCAGTGGTTCATGAGATATTTAGCTAACAAACAGGGTTGACTCCAAGAGCAAAGATATCACACAACCTGTCAGCACTCAGAATATGTTTTGAATACAGTTTTTGTGTGTTTGCTAAAGTCACTTAGCTGTGGCAGCCATCTTGGATCAGGACCACTCCAAAGGTAGACACATCCAGTAATGATTTTCTGCAGTTTCATCAAATTTCATATGGTGGGAATGAAATATTTTGCTAACAAACAGACACAAGGCCAAAAAAAATATTATCTGCCTTCACTTTAAGGCAGCAGGCAATATTTATTTTGCTCAGAAACTAAATGTTCTGACTGATTAAACAAAACTTGAATGTTTTTGTTTTCTTTCTTGTACACATTAACTGTGAGAAAATCCTTTGCTGCCACCTGGTGGTTAATGTTTGTAACTGCAGGCAGGGAAACAACTGGTAAACTAATAGTGCTGCTTTTGAACTGTGACCTTGCAGAATAAAATGTATAATATAGCAAGAATAAATAATAATTATATAATAATGTATAATGTAGAATAAATGTATAATTCACGAATAGTAACTTTTGCAATTTGTGTTTGTACCAATGATTCTCCACAACAACGTTTAAAATTTCCAAAAGAGAAACACAACAAGACATCCACAATCATAGCGGACACATAAAATTATTTTTAAAAAGTTTGTGCAGAAGCTCATTTTAACATAAATCTAAACGAGGATGTGATTCAACTTCCCTACAATCTGATGTTTGCAGCTCCACCGTCAAATAAGCAGAGACTGAAGATCTTTACAGACATGCAAGTTATTGGTAGATTTTTGTTTTTTAGTCCATGGGGAGACATTTAAACTGTTCTCTCGTCATTAAATCAAATTTAAGCTTTTATTTCAACCAAAAATAAAATCTCTATAAGCATTTGGATTGTTACTCCGTGTCCATACAGAGTGGCCTGACTGTTCAATGGTGAATCTTAATAAATTTACTTTGTGGATGAGAGAATAAAATAGATTTTATTATTTTACATGTTTTATATCATAACTTGGATAAATAACTGTAGCATTTGATGAGGAAGTGTTCATTTTAAAAGAGAAAAACAAAAAAGTGACTTTTTCCCCCCTTTTGAACAGACTCTGTGATTCTCATATTGTCACCATCTTAACGATTAATTTTGTAATTTTTGAACTTATTTTGAACTAATAAAATAACTTTAAGTTACTTATATCACTTCTTAATACAGTCCAGCCCAGAAACATTACAGTTACAGCTGCTGAAAAAGTATGACAAGAGAAAAGTAATATTTTACTGCTTTTTAAGACAGTTTTTGTAAGGTTTGTGTTTCCTTGTGTCTGGCCCCATCTTGTGTTGTGTTTATGTCTTGCATCTTCCTGGTCCTCAGCCTCTCTCTTTGGCATCTGTGATTACTCACAGGTGCCTTCACTTTGTCTAAGTGGTGTTTCATGTATTTAAGCCTGTATGTTTGTCTTCCCTGTGTCCTGGCATTGTTATCTGTCTACTGGTGATAACCTGTTCTGCTCCCTGTGTACATCTGGATTATATGTGTAAGTTTGCTACCCTGCCAGCGTTTTTCTTTTGTAGATACTCATTTGATTATACTCCTGAGTCCTCGACTGTCTGCACCACTGGTTTTACCAGGCTTGATGTTTGATATTTAACTTGAGGTTTTCTCAAACTTCAGTCATCATGATGGATTTTTATTAATAAGTTTTCCAACAATTCTTCTCCAATGTAAGGTGGTTGCTCTGAGAGTCCTACAAGTTAAAGCAGCTGAACATCAAGAACCTGTTGATTCAGTCACACAAAAACATTTCAGTACAAACTGTTACAGTACTTCCCATGATGATGTTTAAATCATCTTAGGTTACATGCTAATCTGAAAAGTACAAATGGAATAAATTATGTTTAAATGTGAACCTTAAATAGAAAACCCAAGCTGCAGTGGCTCGGTGGTTGGTATTGTGAGGATGCAGGTTTGAGCCCTCCATCAGGAAGAACGTAAAATGTGAGTTTGTTCGTTGTGAAGGGAGCAGCCGAAAGACAAAAATACAACTTAAGAACCTAATCAAATGTTCCCCTAAAGACAAGCCTGTACAGCTTTAAAGTTATATAAATTTAAATGTTGTAAGATGCGCCATCATCAGTAACGAACTGATTGCCTCCTAACTTAGGGACTTGAGGTGTTTTTCTTTCATCTGCTCACTGCTGTGGGGGTACCACAGCCAGCAAACTCACATGAAATATTCTCATTTAACTTTCAGCCTCGGCATTAAAAACTACAGCTCCGACCACAGAGCCACTGCAGCCTCCCTGATTATCCTTACAAATAATTAATTACCTACATAGTTTAAATGCATTACTTGACAGTATCTGTGAGTGCTATTCAAACAAAATGTTTAAAATGTAAAATGATGATGCTTTCTCATGACCAGGCAGCAGGTGGTGATTTCGCTGACCAATTTGACAATTTTCTTTTTCTTTCTGAAGAGTCGATTGACGCGTTGGCGCACATGACCAATTTCAGTCGTTTAAGCAGAAGACACAGCCTCTCAGAAATTAATTTGCACCAAAAGTGCAGACTTTAAACTACACACCAGCTTTTAAATCGTGTTGATGGGACAAGTACAACCAAAGTTATGATAAATAATCCATGCCACATCTTTTATGAAAATGATTGTCATATGTTAAGCGCATTAGAGCGAGAGGCTACAGCAAAGACGGGCAGTCTCAGGGAAAAAAGCACCCCCATCACTCGCCGCTTTCACCTCCCCCCTACTTTCTGACGGAGGCTCTAGAGTTATTTGTCAAGCATCAAAAAATCTACAGGAAGATGATGAAAACGACGCAGACGTTGGAGTTTGGCGCGATAAAATCAGCGAGAGTGGGAGTGAGTCATGAGGTTTGAGAGATTTGTGATGTTTAGCATGTTTGGGTTTTATAGTTAAGGTGTAGTTTAGTGTTTAATCTGTTTTAGTGTGTTTGAGTCAAAACAATTAGATAATTTTTTAACATGAGGAGGATGGAGGACAGAGGAGAGGATAATGAAGGAGAAAACCGTCTGGTCGGGGCCAACAGAACCAGGCATCAGTTCTGAGCTCTGGAGAACTGAGATGGATGTGAATTTTGACCCAGAGGGCAGACTAACGGAGGAAAATACTTTTTAAATTACTGTAAAATAATTATTTTTGCCAATCAAAAAAATTAACTGTGTAGAGTTTTTAAACAAAAAAGTTCAAGCTTTAAAGTAAAATAGAACAAAAATAATTAACATTAGATTTTTTTTATTTCAGACTGAGACAGCTCTAAAAAAACTGACTAGTTTTTTGTGGAAAAAAATATTTAAAACTAGTACTTTGAAGCAGTTAAAAAAGGTAGTTGATTTTCCATGAGGAACATGAATCGTCATAAAGTTAAAGGGATAAAGCCGTCTTATTCAAATGTTCACAATCTGATGCTTTTGATGTTGATCAGATTTCCTGATCTTGTCTCTAGTTACAGAAGTGAAGTTTTTGAGCTTCATACATTCAGCTGGAATAAAGATAAAAGTCACTGTGAAATAATTCTTTATTAGGTTCTTGAAATGTCTCGGTTTACAAAATTGATTGACAGCTGCTGCTGATCATGACGTCATAACTCATTTCATGCCTGTGATGCTGGTAAGACTTGTTCATGAGTGTTTAAACAGTCTGTGTTCACCAACATTTGCACCACACAGAGCATCTATGCGTTGATGTTGGGACTCCAGACTCAAAAACTTATTAAAAGACTGTGACGAGCACAATCTTTGTATATTCTCTGAAATTACTCATAAAACCTGCATATCCCGAACACCAATACTTTTTACATGATTAAAAGGAAAAGAGTAATCTTTTCTGACGAATGTGACGATGCTTTAATGTCCAGGGTTGTGACGTCAACACTCCCAGTACCTCCTTCTGACACCGTCACGGTGTGACCCGTTTGGTTCCTGCAGGTTCTGAGCTGTTAAACCAGTAGAGGGTTGTCCAGCACAGCCACACCAGCTGCAACGCCCCCGTCTGAATGTTCTGAACTCTTGGTCCTCAGCAGATGACCCACACACTCGTTCATCAACGTTTCCGTCCCCCGCCTGTGAGCAAACACAACAAAAAAAAAAAAAAACATGTTTTACACTCAACAGGACCGGATCATGTTCTGCTGCCAGAAGATCAGGAATAATAACATGATGGTGACCATTTTCTAGTTTTGATTTTTCCTTCAACTAATAGATAGGGGAAAGAAGAGATGCTTTTTGATCCAAAGCAAACTGGAAACAGACTTCTGAAAAGTTTCTGCCTCTAATCAGACCTTAAAGCCTCTGATTGGCTGCCTGTGCATTTTAAAGGTCCACTGACATGATATTTGAACTTTGCATAAAATGGCACAACATATATATCTTGTATCATTCAACTATG
>JARVGS010000127.1:33991466-34008157 GCA_031762315.1 Hypsolebias antenori | reverse complement strand
AAGACCAGCCAAGAGATGTTGACTCTCTCGTGTGTCCTGGGTCTTCCCTGTAGTCTCCTTCCAGTTTAGCCCCCCCCCCCCCCTACACACACACACACACACACCTAGGAAGGCATCCAATGTGTCTCCCCTGCCAAATGTCCAAACCACCTCAACTGGCTCCTGTCGATGTAGAGGAACAGAAGCTCTACTCCAAATCTCTCCCGCATAGCTGAACTTCTCACCCTGTCTCTACGGGAGAGTCCAGCTGCCCTGCGGAGGAAACTCAGTTGGACTGCCTGCATCTTCATTCTTGTTCTTTTGAGCTCTACCCAGAGTTTGTGACCATAGGTGAGGAGAGGAAAGTATAGTTACCAGTAAACCGAGAGCTTGGCCTTGTAGCTCAACTCCTTCTTCACCACAACGGATCGGCACAGAGCACACAATACTGCGAAAGCTGCACCAGTCCGTATGTCAATCTCACCTTCCATTCCTTCATTTGTACAAAAACAAAAGCCTGAGATACTTGAACTTCTCTACTTGAGGCAGAACCTCACCCTCGACCCAAAGAGAGCAGTCCACCCGTTACAAACTGGACGTCCAACTCTACAAATGTCCGACTTGGTGCATGATCTTGCTTTGCATTGTTTTTATGCTTTGGCATTCTTTTCACAGCTGATCTTGTTTTGCAACGCTTAGACTTTTCTTTCTTCAAAAGTTGTTTTAAAGGGTTTATGTTGCTTTATGAATTAAAATCAAAGCAGTTGATGTGAAATGGGATTATCTCTCTAGGATACTGGCTTTAAAATGCAACTTTTAGAATTCCAGTGAGTTTGTTTTGTTGTTTTGTTTACTTGTTTGCTGAAGAGAACATCATCTCTAACAGTCCACTTCCCCTGATGTTGACCTTTGTCGCCCTGTTAGGCTCGTCGACCCCTCACAGGAGACCCTGGAGGCGGGGCTTACCAGGGAACTGTTGGAGGAGATCGGCGTGGCTGTGCCCGTATCAGAGGAAGATCACGTGGAGTCTCGATTTGCTCCTCCCATCTCAGCCGCCCACTCCCATCTCATCACTCACTTCTATGTGAAGAAGATGGAGGAGGAGCAGATTAAGGAGCTGGAGAAAGCGTCAGCGTCCACTGCAGTCGATCATGGCCTTGAGGTAATGCATACTTCCTGATAGACTGGTTGCATTTGGGTCAGAAGGTTATAAACACTTATCATGGGTGTGAATTTAATGGCTTATTTAATTTGTTTTTTCAGCATATAATTGTTTTTAAAAACAAAAATGGGGTAAAAGTTTGAATTTATTGTGGAAAGTTCTACGTTTGTCCAATTCTGCCATGTTTGTTTACCTATACTGAATATCAGCCAAATGTACAGTCACGTGACTCGAGCTTCCGTGTGGTTATTGGTGGATTCAGCCAAAAGCTTTGTTTACATTGAAGGCGTACCCGCGGTTCAGAATTGCATATCTGTTTATCTGGAAAACTTCTGCAGTAAACACTTTCAGACGTCATTATTTGATGAAGTACACATAAACATTTCAATGTTTTTATTCTATAGTTTGCAATGAGTACCTTTAATAGGCCTTTCAAGGTAAAAGGCACTTGAGAACCTGCAGCACTGCCTATTAAAAGATTTATGTGGATGTAAGGATGAGCCTGCATGGCTGTACCAATTTCTTGTTTTTAAAAATCGTGGACCTTATGTCGTATAATCATTACAGCCAGGAATAATGTAGGTTCAAATCAATCATTATAAAACCCAAAATGTTATTTACGTTAATGCTCATGATGACAGGATGTGAATCTCTGACTTCAACTGTAGCGGATTGAAGACTCTGCTTAGCTTCACCTGTGTTCTCCCTCAAGGTGTTGGGGATGGTCCGAGTTCCTCTCTACACCTCAAAGAGAGGAGGAGGCCTTTCCTTTTTCCTCTCACACTCCTTCATAGGCAACGCTCGCTCCCAGCTGATTAACTCTCTGTTGCGCCTCCACCTGGTCACCTCGAGGGAGTTACAGAAAGCTCTCGGGAACTCTCTGAAGATGCACGCACAGTCTGCACAGGACCTGAAGGCAGCCCTTGCACTGACAGAGGCGTAGGGGGAATCGGCTATAAAACACGCCTGCGCAGGCTGCAGCACATCCCGTCGAGCACGGACACAGTTTACCCCTCAGCTTTGCAATCGTTCAAATACACAAAAACATACATTAGCATGTTAATTTAGAACTGGTGATTTAAATAGCTTTCTGTGCATCAAACTCTTAGAGCCTTCTGAATTTCTTTACCTTTAAAATGGAAATAAATTGTTTTTATTCATCGTTCTCACCACTCATGTTGTTCATTTGAAGCTGTAAAAATTATAACTAGAAAAAAAAACTTCAGCTGAAAGTAGTTTAATGCTGAGCTCTGACTGGCTTTGCAATAACTGAAACTGAGCTAAGCTAGATAAAAGTAGTGAAATACTAGTGACAAAACTTAAAAGTGGTGACATGTCAGATAATATGAACCAAACCCTAGCTAAAAGCTAATATTAGCTAAATGTTAGCGATAAGTTGCGTAGCACTGTCTAAACACAAAAAGAGCAAATTACTGACCAGGTAAAAAGCTGGATAAAAATAAAAGTCAGATCTAGCAAATATTAGCAACATAAACGAAAAGCAGTAAAGCGCTTGGTAAAATTTAAAAAAGCAAGCAAAAAGCTAATAGTTTCAAACACACGCAACAGTAAGACAAGTAGCTAATTAAAAATTGCTAAGTAAACATAGAAATATGCTAACTAAAACCTAAAAATAGCAATTGTTTAGCTAACTGTAGCAGAAGACTGATTAAATTTAGCAGAACATTTAACTAAAACGAGCAATACCAGATTTAGCATTAAGAGATAAGATAGAACTTTATTGGTCCCACAGGAAATTATTGTGCCAGAGTTTCAGTACAAAGGAACATTATAAAAATAACAGAGAATATAAAAATGCCAACAATAATAGTAAAAATAATAATAATACAATAATAGCTAACAGTAGTAGACAAAATATTAGCTGCATTAGCAATAACATTAGTTAAATTAGCATTAGTAGAACAATCGTTAGCAGCAGTAGTAACTAGCATTTTTTGAGTTAGCATTAGCATAGTAGTAGTTGCAGTAGCCGATTTAGCATTAGCAGTAGTATTAGCAGGAGAAGGCCAAAATAGTTTTGTTATGTTTGGGGCGGAACGGTGGCTCAGTTGGTAGAGCTGTTGCCTCTCAGCGAGAAGGTTGCTGGTTCAAGTCCCTGCCAGGGACCTTTCTGGGTGGAGTCTGCATGTTCTCTCCGTGCATGCGTGGGTTTTCTCCAGGTACTTCTGTTTCCTCCCACAGACCAAAAACATGCATGTTAGGCTGATTGATAACTCAGTTGTCTCTGAGAGTGAGAGAGTGAATGGTTGTTTGTCTCGTTTGTCTCTGTGATGGACTGGAGACCTGTCCCGGGTGTCCCTGTGATGGACTGGAGACCTGTCCAGGGTGTCCCCCGCCTCTCACATAGTGACTGCTGGACATCTACACCAGTGATCCCCGCGACCCAAAAAGGAAGAAGCAGGTAAAAGATGATGGATGTTTTGTTTGTTTGTTTGTCATATGCAGGTTCAACAAGGTCAACAATGCAATGAAATGTTCAGGATGAGAAAAAATGATTTGACTTTCTAAAAATAAATAAATAAATTATGCAATAAAGATACAAAATAAAGAATCAAAAAGTGACAAAGATTGATTTGATAGATTTCAAAGAGCTTTATTTTGAAGGATTTGAAGCAATCTTGTATTTAATTAGAGAATTTTTTGTAAACACTATAAATAATTTTAAATGTATAAAAGCTGCAAAAACTAAAAAATTGTAGCACCCGTCTCTTGAGCGATTTAAAAACTCACAAACTATGCACAAGTATTAATGCTAATTAAACATATGGGGGCCTTTAGGAGAATAATTGTGAAAGCTGACTCATCATGCTCACAATAATTGTCAAATCCTTTACTGTTTTAATTATACAGTAATAGTAATTAAAAAAATACATACAGTAAGTTATATTCAGAATGTTTGAACAGGAAGTTTGACTCAAAATAGCAGCAGCTTTAAAAACGCAACAAACAAACAAAAAAAAAATAACCAGACTGAAAGACGAACACTGAAGTTGCAGGCCTGTTTTACCCTAAATGGTGCTGCACTGGCAACGCTGTGGTTTTCTGTATCTGACAGGATCAAAGGGGCACGATCACTATTTTCTGGGGGTTTTTTTTGTTCTCTAGTCTATTCTATTTTTTTTCCAGCTACAGTACAAGTATTTGTCTTCGAGCTGCTTTCATGCTTCACTTATGAAGTTACGGCACAGCTTGATCCCGAGGATTAATTATGTCCACGACATACCAGCAAGCCTGCAGGCATTTTATTCTGTTTAAGTGTACCCTCGGTGCACGTAACGGTGCCTGCAGCCGACGTTAGCAGCCTCCGTTTCAGACAGTATCACTGGCAGACAGGATGCTGCCAAATATTTTTGATACCTATTGTAATGAAAGTGCATGCTCTGTCTTCGACTCTCTGCACACAGGCAGCCGGAGTACACCAGAACACCAAACCGATGGCACGGCAGGTTCACTACACTGCATGCAGTGCAATAAATCTACTTCAGATTGGATACAGCGTGGATGAAAGATGGAGCAAAGGGATGAAAGATGCCCTTTTTTGCCCCTCTCAGCTTTTTAATGTAATCATGGAGACATTGCAGAAGAACAGGTGCATCTATTGATGAGAAGCAGATTGTTTTGAGCACGAGCTCATGCGATTAGTAATGCAGGTTGAATTCATTTAAGTAAGGTGCAGCGTAATCTGCACTCTCAATCAGCGTCGTTTCTTTCTCACAGCCGTCAGAAGATGAGAAAGGAAGGCAGGAAGCCAAGGAGACGGGCACACGAAGCACCATGTCTGTGGTTGTTTTTATGTGATGGCTTCGGTTTTGTTCGTTTCACTGTGCGCCTCCTCGAAGCGGCAGGGTTTGCATCTTGCATGCGATCTGGTGACATGGAAGGATGCTGTCGTGTGATAACGCAAGGTCATCAGAAACATGTTCAGAGCAGAGCAGCATGGATGGAGGAAGAGTGGTGCAGGCGAGGGATGGGATGGATGGATGCGCAGGGAGAGAGTGGATGCTGAGGGAAAAGGATGGTATATTCATAGCAGCAGCGGTATTTATAGCCGCCTGGAGAGGAGAGAGCGTGGGGGCGTGGCTTGTGCTGGGGCTTTCTCACTGCTGCGTACGGCAGAGGGAAGGGGAGGAGAGAAGCAGCTCTGGCGTGAGTGGAGAGTCTATCTGGCATATTTTGAAAGAAGAGGGGGAGGGCCGTTTGTGTGTGTGTGTGTGTGTGTATGTGTGTCTGAGAGAGGAGTATTGAGCTGAGAGAAATCTGTCAGAGTCATACACACTGCTCTGTGTGTGAGTGTGTGATAGAGAGATCCGGAGGATGAGAAGAAAAGAGCTGAGGGACAGATAAAACGAGAAAGAGGAGCACCATCACAAAGTGAGGTATGTGCAGCTGTCATGCTGCTCTTCAACCTCATAACAACCTGTGTGTGTGTGTGTTAACAGTGTGTGTTTATTGTGGAGTATTTTAAACAGACAATGATCACTTTGTGCTTGTAGACTGTTTGCCAATTATGTAATATGTGTGTGTGTGTGTGTGTGTGTGTGTGCAGCATTTTCAGGGTTGATGCTGTGCGTGTGTTGATGTGTATTTTATCCTGGGGTGTGTTTTTTTGTGTGTGTGTCCATTGTGTGAAGCTCTGCTCCCAGTTGCGTTTGACCGTGCACTCTTATTTACAGCCGCTGCAAATAGAACTCATCTCTCCAACTGTTGTTCTAGTTGTGGAGCCTCAAATCCGTCCCGGCGCTCGTCAGCCGGGCTTTTAAAGGACACGGACGAGCAGAAAGGAGCATCTGGAATGCATCTGCAAAGCTGCCTTTTCCAGCGCAACAATAACAAGAACTGATGATTAAAGATGTGGCAATATTTGAAGCATTGCACATCACCCAGCTTCATCATCCTCTGTTGAGAAATGACCCCCCCCAGAAAAAAAAAATCAAATTTACGTGCAGTCTCATACGATTTTTGGGATATTTTGTCTGTTGGCACTTACATTAGGTGTTGTGAGTGACCTTCAGTTACTACCACACCAAATTTTAGTTCAACAGCTCCAAAATTGACTCAGTTATTAGCTGTGGTGGCCATCTTGAATTGAGTTGAGTCCAAAAGTTGTAGAGGTACATTCAGTGATTATTTTCTGAGAGCTTTACTGAAATCTGTTCTGTGGTTTGTGAGATATTTGCTAACAGACAAACAAAGTTTACTCCCAATTAAAAAAAATAATAATAAAAAAGCATTGCACAGTCACATCCACTCAAAAGTAGGTGCTGACGTTGATCTGTAAAACTGAGTTGTAGCCATTTCTGCGGTCAGTCGTCTGTGGCGACCATCTCGATGTGGCTTAATAATTTTTCATACATGTTGATTTAAAGATTTAAACATTTACTCAGATTGTACGCCTTCAACGTTAAAGGCTACCACAGTCGGACTGTTTTTTTCCGAGAAGGATGTGTGTTTTCTGTGAATTTCATCTACATTTGCTGAATCGCCTGATTTATAACTTACTCCCTTTTATCCCGTGTAGCAGTTTGACTCAGCTGCGGTGGTGACTTCTGTGCCACAACGGGAACTCAAGATGATTTATTTTAGCTTCAAGTTTAAATCTGGAGTCATGGTTGCAACATGCATTTTACCAGAAGTGAAAGTTCCCCTCGGTGCATCGAACGGTTTAAGAATCATTCAGTTGTGAACGAATCGTTAGGAACTGTGGTGTAAAGCTGTCGGTTAAAAGTAGAGGCATGAAAGTACTGAATAAAGAGCTGGTGTGTCAAAAGTACATAACTTATGTGTGAGATTCACTCATCCTGTGACGCTGCTAGAATGAGAATGAATATGAGTGAGTTGAACCAAACTACGGTAATTCTGTTGTGTTTGAGGAAGTTTCGGTGTTGGAGCAGAAGCTGAGGTTTGATTGCTTCTGAAGGGCAGACTTTCACTTTGTACCGTCTTCTCATTTCCTTTTTCCATTTTTGTCCCTCTACTAGGGACTGGCAAGTCTGCATTTTATAAACACCACCTGCACATTATCTTCGCAACAAAACGTCCGGCATGGCATGATAACAGTGGAAAGCTTTTTTCCAGTTCTTTTTCCACAAGTTACGATCTAAAACCTCCTTTTTGTCCTGTGGATGATGTAGGACTTTGCTCGAATGACATGGACTTTTTTTGTGTATACAGTATACATTTAAAGCCCACCGCTAAAAGTTGAAGGTGCACATTGATGTGTTTGTGTCCATCCATCCATGATCTTCTGCTTGTTTCAAAGTCAGGTCACCAGGGCAGCAGCTTGAGCAGGGAGGTCCAGAATCTCATTCCACAGCCACCTCTTCCAGTTCTTCTGGGAAGACTCCAAGGCGTTCCCAGGCCAGCCTAGAGACATAGTCTCCACCGTGTACTGGTTCCTCCCTGAGTCCTCCTCCTAGTCAGACATGCCTGAAGCATCCCCCGAGACGCCCAGGAAGCATCTACCAGATGCCCAAACCACGTCAACTGGCTCCTCTTGATGTGGAGGAGCAGCGGTTCTACTCTGAGTCTCCCAGATTTCCAAACTTCTCACCTTATCTCTAAGGGAGAGTCCAGCTACCCTGCAGGGGAAACACATTTCAACCACCTGTATCCACAGTCTCATTCTTTTGGTCACTATCCAGAGTTCATGACCATAGGTGAAGGTAGGAACGTAGACTGACCAGTAAACCGAGAGCTTTGCCTTACAGCTCAGCTCCATCTTCACCACATCAGACCAGCACAAAGTCCACAATACTGTAGACGCTGCACCAATCTGTCTGTCAATCTCATTTCATTCCTCCCTCACTCGTGAACAAAACCCAGAGATACTTGAACTCCTCCACTTGAGGCAGAACCTCTCCCTCGACCTGAAGAGAACAATCCACCATTTTCCAACTGAGGACCATGGCCTCAGATTTGGAGGTGCTGATTCTCATCCCAGCCGCTTCACATTCGGCTGCAAACCTCTCCAGTGAGAGCTGGAGATCATGGCACAATGACGCCAACTGGACCACATCATCGGCAAAGAGCAGAGGTGGAATCCTGCGACCAACGAACTGGACTCCCTCCAACCCCCTGGCTGCACCGAGAAATTCTGTCCATAAAAGTTACGAACAGAATCGTTGCCAACGGGCAGCCCTGGCGGAGTCCAACGCCCATCACGAAGGGGTCCGACTTACTACCGGAAATGTGAACCAAACTCTCGCACCGCTTGTATAGGGGCCGAACATCCCGTAGCAACTGTACTCCAAGGAACACGGTCGAATGTCTTCTCCAAGTCCACAAAACACATGTAGACTGGATGGGCAAACTCCCACGACCCCTCGAGGACCCTAGTGAGGGTAAAGAGCTGGTCCAGTGTTCCACAGCCAGGACGGAACCTGCATTGTTCCTTCTGGAGCTGAGGTTCGACCAACAATCAGACTCGCTTCTCTCGCTCACTTGTCATGTTTGTGTCTGTTAGCAAAACATCTCATGACCACCTGGGCAGACTTAGTAAAACTTGCAGAAAGTAATCATTGGATGTGTGTCTACAAGCCAACTTAAAATGGCCGCCACAGCCAACTGACCTCACAAAGCACAGAAATGGCTGTTTCAGTCAGTTGTATAGATGAGCTAAGAGTTGGTGTGGTAGTAGCTGAGACTGATCCCCAACACATATTCTAAGCTCTAACATGGTGGGCAAGATCTTTCTTTGAAATGTTGCCATTATCTATTTGTAGTCAACTCTGTCTATTAGCAAAATATTTCATGAACTGCTGGACATATTGTAACAAAACTTTCAGATATTAATTATTGGACGTACTGCTACAGCTGATTAACTTATTGAGCCATAACAAATCAAGATGGCTGCCACAGCTAAGTGACCTCAGAAAACACAAAGATGGCTGTAACTCTGTAATTTGGTGCGGTAGCTGAGAGTCATCTTCAACACATACTCCAAATGCTACTCGTTGGCAAACATAATTGCTTAAGAATTTAGCATGAACTGTTGGGAGTCTACCCAATGTGTCTGTTAGCAAAATATCTCATGAACCACTGCATATATTTCAATGAAACTTTCAGAGGCTAATTACTGGATGAAATTGCTATAAAATGGCTATAAACGCCTATAACTCTGACACTTTTACAGATAATGAGCTAAAATTTGGTGTGGTAGTAGCTGAGAGTCGTCCCCAACAGAGCGTGAGCTCATGCATAACGTTATTTTCGTCATTTTGCTACGTAAGATGGTTTTAGTGTTAAACACGGGAAGTAAACGCAACGTGCAGTCTGCACTGAACGCCAGTCTTCATATATAATGGATCACTTTGAAACCTCCATGTTTTATTTTTCGTGTTGTGTTATGCAACCAGTCGTCCCCGTGGTGTTTTGGCGGTGACGAGAGGATCAGGCTGCAGCTAAAAGCGTGCAGGTACGCAGTGAGTCTCTGAGAGTAAAAAGTTGCGGTGGCATTCTGTTATACCGTTTCCTGTTTGCTGCAGCCGTTTAAAGACGCAAAGTGAGAACGTTCTCAGTGAACGTCGAGGGTGAAAACTGCTTGTTGCAGGTGAACGTTTGAGGATCTCGAGGATTCAGTCAGTGGCTCTAATTAGTGTTTTACTAACGAAGAGCAGATTGGTGCGGAGATTTGTTAATGAAAGGTTATGTAAGAAGAAAGTACCAGTTTACCTTTCATGGCAATCCAGTTCACTTCACTTCATTTAAAACCCGTTTTATTCCACTCACTTTTTTGGTACTAGCATTTACCCTTTTGCAACAAAACATTTTTTAAACTGGAAACAAATTGGTTGTATTAATACAGTATTTTTCTTTGTAATTCATAGAAGTCTAGAGATTTCTAGCTCATAAAAGCTTTAAAAAAATTTAGCCTGGAAGCTTTGTCAGCTGTCACAGATCTGGGTGATTTTCCCTTCAACATGCTCGCCTCGTCCGAGCCCTGAATGTGTTTACAAGAGGCGCTCGGGCTTGTCCTTCAGGCTGACAGATTGTCTCACCTGATCCAACCTGACTCAGTGATGGCACACGGCTGACAGCACAGATTAGCATGAGATCAAGACATCCTCGTTCATTCTGTGACTGCAGATTCAGCATTCACACTAAAGTTTCTCTTTTATTCGTTTGCTATCTAACACCGCTGCGTAGCTACCGTGTTCTGGTTTAGCCAATAAAAAAATACCAAAACGTTCAGCTTGGTGCAACAAGTTTTGGTTTTTCAAACTTTTATACTTTTTAAATATTTATCTTTATTTCAATTCAGTTCAATTCATTTGATTTATATAGTGCCTGTCACAACAGATGTTGTCTCAGGACACTGTACAGAAACATTCACACATTATAAAAGCCAGTTAGCAAAAGTTCTCTAAGGAAGCAGCAGGTTGTGATGAATCTTGACTTTGGCACAGTCTCCCATCCTGAGCAAGCACAAAGGAGACAGTGGAAAGGAAAAACTCCCTTTTAACAGGAAGAAACCTCCAGCAGAATCAGGCTCAGGGCGAGCGGCATCTGCTTGGATTCATGAACCATTCAGGAGAATTTCCCTAAAAAATTTTTTTTAATTGAATCTTTAAGCATCTCAAAAACACAGTTTTCAAATGCTAAAAATAACAGTTTGACTAAAAGACAATTGTATTTTAGCACATTTTTCTTTTTAAAATTTCTTTCTTCTGCAGCGGCTGCCACAGAAAACACACATATGTAAAAGATTTGAATCGTTTCACCTCCCTGACGTGTTCTGGGCTCAAACCCAAACCCCAGGATGAGACCGCAGCACTGACCGCCGAGCTACCGCGGCCACATTTTAGCACCTGAACTGTTAAATCAAATCTTTACATTATAGCATCATTCACGTTCTTTGCTACGGATTTTTAAAAGCTTGAAACTTTTTCTTCACTTGGCTTCTTCATTTGTGTGAATATTAGGCGCTTATTGTCAGGTATGGGACTAAAAATAAATTCAAAAGAAGCTTAAGTAGAAGAATCATTAAAAGACCTCATAAAATCAGAAACACTGATGAAGATTATTTAGAAATGGTAAAATTCAAGTCTAGGAAACAAAATACAAAGACATTAGGGATGGTTTAAAACTTTTGCACAGTGCTATAATTGACAGAACTTCCATCTATATTCATTCACAGAAAAAAAATATTAAAAATAATTTTTTGTGTGATTTTATTTACAGTGATTTTTTTTTCTGATGAGTTTTTTTCAAAACATTTCTTATAGACTGAAGTGTAAAAAAAGCTTTAGTTGTTTAATGTGCATTTCAGGTATAATTAGGACCCCCACTCCCAAAAAGCAATTTGATCAAGACTTTTTGAAGAAACTAAAAACTCTCGTGACTTCCTTTCTCACACATTTCTGGTCTGATATCTGTAATAGTGACTGCCTTAGAACCCTTTTTGTGGTGGCTAAGGTTAATTAGCTGTGGCGGCCATCTTTAATGGGACTTGTGTAAAAGTTCGGCTGTAGATGTTCATCCAGTTCAGCCTCTCACAGATTTCTTGCGTTCATTTCTTAAAACAACCGAATTGTTCGATGCGTTCTCTGGTCGTGTTTGCTGGACTCTCTGGTCTGAGGACTCTTGCACCCCGGCCTCCTGACTGGTGTCCACTTTCAGACGTTTGCATAACTCATTACCAGCTTTGTCCTGATAAATCCTGGAGGAGCCTCGCAGTCAGAAGCTCCAGGTCCAGATGTTCAGATCAGCTGGAGTTTTGGCAGCGAGCAAATGAAACGATTTCTCGTCGTGGGTCCAGCTGCTCCTCTGGCCTTCAGGCGTGTCAACATGCGACGAGCTCGTTTCCACTTTTCCACGAAGCGGCAGGTGGAGTGGAAATAAAGCTAGCAGGACGTCTGCAGGTGCTGGTTTTCTGGTTTCGGCTTGAACTGGGATTTGTTTTGCAGCAGCTGAGCTGCATTAACAATTGTGAGCCAGTAAAGCGATTGACTCGAGGTCTTGGAGCCGAAACTATCTCAACGCAGTGGGGTGGATGTGGCTAAGTGTTTAGAGCAGTCATCCTCCAATTCAAGAGCTGGGCGTTCGATTCCACCAGCAGTCACATGCTGAAGTGTCCCTGAGCAAGACACTGAACATTGTCTCCGATGTGTGTCCCATCAGTGTATGAATGTGATCCAACTGATTTTTTTTAATTTATTTATTCATTTTACATTAAAACCAAAAGATAAGGAAAAAAAGAAACAATTTTATCTAGTATATAAAGAATACATAAAGTGAAAGGTGGCAGAAAGAAGAAGAAATCTTATTTTATCTGCCCCTTTTATCAAAACAATCAAGTTCAATCAATTCAAACCATAAACGTCTATAAAAACCAAATCAAAAAAGTAACTTTTCACAATCTACAATTATCTAGAACATTAACACCCAAATAAAAAGTTTAGTATCTTAACAACATTCTAGTTTTAATCTTTTTTTTAACATAATCATAGAGTCTACAACTTTAACATCATTTCCCAAACCATTCCACAATTCAGCTCCCTGTGTTGAAATAACCCGTCCCTTTAAACTAGTTTTTTTTTTGTAAATGTATAGTAGAGTGCTGTATGAATGGGTAAATGAGGCCACATATATTGTCTTGTAAAGAGCTTTGAGTGTCTTGATGAGAGTGCAGTCCATTTACCATTAATGTGTGCAGAGTGACATCATAGGACAATGTGTCGCAAAAACAAAAAGACTAACAGCATCCCTCTGTTCTGCACACCAGTAAACTGCTGACGACCAAACAGCAGGTAAACACTTTGCTGTACCTGTCTCTTCTGCTGAGTAACAGTGGAGTTTTCCACTGAGACAATACACCGTACAATAATAAATTTAAATGTAACCACTTTGCTTTATACCACAAGTCTGGCAACATTTTTTTAATCCTTCACTTATGTCTGTCTTTCTAAAACTTTTTGTTCAGTTTGAGGCACCACTGGCCTTCCCGTTCATTTCTCCAAAACCAATATAATTCAGTGGGCTAGTGTTACTGTGCCTGCATGGATAAGCAGCAACAGGGGGACAGAACATCGGGTCAAGCTGTTTGGAATAAAATCATCCACTGTGTGTGTGTGTGTAAAAAAAAAAAAAATAAATAAATAAATTACATTTTCTGTCACATGTAAACCATTTTAAAAGCAGATTTCATGTGATTTAAGGCTATAACTGAGGCCAAGTATGATACATGCTCCTGTCTGATTATATAAAGGAGGCGGCAACGCTGATTACTAACTGACAGTAATTGTTGCAGAATTAGATTTAAATATCTTTGTAAAACTAAAAGAAAGCAAAAACGGCCTAAAGTGTACGTGCATTTTAATGTTGAAAGCTAAAAACCATCCAATAGCTTTATTTTGACAGTTTGATCTCATGTCAGCTACTGTGCAGCCATCAGTTCAGCTCCTTTCTGCCATCTACTGGTGAAATATTAGAACTGCAGCCTCCCTCTGAAACACCAGTGAGTTTAGAGAATTGTATAAATTATTACTAATTAATGGATCTATGCACTTTTTTATTAAATGGTAAGAAATATAATGCAAGCTTTTGTTACAGATTTTATTTATTATAAACTGCCTTTAAGTTGCAAATTATATGTCACACATGGAGCCATACTTTATAGGTTTAGTCGTTAAAAATATGTTATACACTTAATAAAACTGTAGAAAGTTCTGTTTTAGTCACTGCCGTGAAATCTAAGATTTGTGTGTTTTACTTTTTTTTTTTGGCTTATCTAAACCTTTTTTTTTTTTTTTTATAAAAAAGTTATATTGATTAATTAATGTATCAATAACTATTATATTACAACAATTAAAGGTATCAGTGGATTGCTGAGTTTGAGGAGGATGTTAAACTTTAAAGTTAAAGTTTAGTTTGGCTTATCAAAACAAGGAGTATTAAAATGTCTTTAAAACAACAGAAGGACAAACAGAACAAAACATGCTAAAATGTTACGTTTTGTGTTGATAATTTAATGTCTGTGAAAACATTTTATTTTCTTTAATTAACTATCTTTCTTCATAATGAATAAATTAATTAATAGGTTATTTTTATTCCATAAACAATTAAAACAGTTACATTGACAACATGAAGTAAAATATTTAAGTAAGGGGAAAGTCTTATTTACCATATTTTTCACCCTGTAAGTCAAATTATTTTGCATAATTTGCATGCCCTGCAACTTATACGCCAAAGCGACGTATTTATGGATTTTTTTTGCACATTTATAAAACTATTTCTGGCTGAGATATGACCATTTTCATTCATTCTGACTGGAAATATTGAACACTACCATTTTCAGCCATTAGATGGCAGTCGAGCAGTATGGCATGCCGTTGTGTCAGGTAAGCGTGGCTATTAACGACTCAATCGGCTTGCCATAGACTGACACCTTCGTCCAGCTCACTTGGAGCAACTGTAAAATCAGCTGCATTTTGTGGTGCCGGCCCGGTGAAATGAAGCTAATTTGACCACTAAAGTCCTTTTTCTTAAGTAAAAGTTCAACTGAGACACACTTTTGCTATAATGTCGAACAAACAAATAATTGTTTTTAGGTAGTTATCTTGTTCAATTTTAAAGAAATGCACAGCGAGTCCTCTCATGCACATGCTTACTTCCATGTATTGGCTTTTGAAATGCAGCTGATTTGACCGTCAAAGTGCATTTATTAAGTAAAAGTTAGACGGAGACACACCTTTACTATGATTTGAGCAAACAAATAATTGTTTTCAAGTGTTAATCTAATTTCAAGTGTTAATCCCGTGCACGCTCCCGCGTCTGCCATTTGGCAGCCAATCGATTTTTGGCACATGGGCCCACATTTCCGGGTTGTGAGCGGTGATGCACAATAGATGCGACGTATATGGTGAGCCGTATTTATGGATGTTTCCACTTTATTAGACATATTTGGACTGATGCGACTTACAGGGCAGTGCGACGTTTATGGCGGAAAATACAGTACACAGATACAAAAGTATAGGGAATTAAAAGAGACAAAGTAAGCTGTTTCACTTATCTTAAGCACATCACATTGAAATCCTTGCACAATAAAACCTATAATTAACCTGGATTTTAAATATTCTTTAAAGTCAAACATTAATTTCTTAATTTTTCACTAATCATTAAGACTTCGCCCGTTCACGCTCATATTCAGCTTTTAATCTGATATAAATTTGGCTTAAACTAAATTATCCTTGTTTCTTTCATGCTAAATCAAGTTTTTTTTTTACATATGTTTCTATAGTTATTGTCTCCATGTGAACTGGAGACCCAGGGGAATGAAGGAACATAGGTTTTGTGCGCTTCTATTTATAAACTGAACACAAGTCCTGATACAGCTTCTGCACACATTTACAGGTCTGTCACGCACACACACTCCGCTGACGTCACCCAACAACTGCTTTCCATAACAAGAGTTTTATAAATGTTGCACCGGAGTGGAAACATGGAAAGCGTTATCGCGGCAGCTGAAATGTGACAGAACGGGCTGTCATCAGCCGCCGGAGATGCAAGAATGCTTGTCAGATAGAGAAGCAGCAGCAGGTGGAGCTGCAGGGATAATACATCCAGAAGCAACCAGAAAACAGCACAGGAAGGGCATAAACTGAGCAAAACATCATCAGCAGTGCAACATTTTACTCTGAGTCCGTCATAAAATTATGTTTTTTGCTAATAAAGCACCCAAATTCTGTTATAGCTTGTGTTTTCTGTCCAAACTTGTGAATTTGGGGACAAATTTGCTAAAAAAGCATGAATTTCACTATTCAGAGATGCAGAAGGAATGATGATGTTTATGGTATTGCTTTAAAAAAATCCAATGGCGTTGAAGACAAACAAGTGTCAGGTGTGTAGTTCTCCGTCATCTGGGCCCGTCAGTGTGGCGCGTGAGTGGAAAATCAAAAACGTAAACGCTGAAATTAAAGCCTCGGCTTTGATGTTCAGCGTCTTCACCACAAAGAAGCATGTTCACTTCCATTTTTCTCTCATCGTAGCAGGAAGGATTTCTCTCTAAAGTTCACGCAGTTATTTAAAACTGTTTGCGGGCCCTGTGAGGCGCTGTGTGTGGCGGGGGGTATCATTATGATGGTATGGTGAATCCTACGAGGACAGAGATGCCATTACTGGAGGGAAACCCTGAAAGGGGCAACAGGCGGGTCTGGACTTGGAAAGACCACAGAGCTGTTGTCAGTTGGCACAAAACGTCTGTTACCGAGTCCTCCTTGTTGTCCATTTTCATCTGGACAGGTGGCGTAAAACCATCCGTCTCTCCTCGTCTCAAACGGGTTCCCCCTGGATATTAAATCTAAACTGATGCAAAACTTGTATGCGATTAAAAGACTGATGTTTTGTGATGGTCCAAGTTTGTCTTAGGCCAGACTGAGCAGAGTGAAGTTTTTTTTTTTTGGTTAATCTTTATTCATTTCAATTCCAATTTAAAAACAGAAAAAAAATAAATAAATAAACTATTTACAATTTTACGTAAATAAAAATCAACAGTAAATGAAATGAAAGGAAGCAGAAGAAGATAAAATCTTAT
>JARVGS010000127.1:33959880-33970724 GCA_031762315.1 Hypsolebias antenori | reverse complement strand
TTTACTAGAGTACATTTTTGTCTGTTTATTTGTACTTTTACTTAAGTACAGTGTTTGAGTACTTTCTCCACCACTGAAATTAACAAAACAGTAGCTTAAAAGCTAAAAGGAGCTGACTAAGACAGAATTAATGTTTTGATGCATGAATGATTAAAATGGCACAAAGTCTGCAGAAGTATTTTCCATTCTAAACAGGAAGACAGTTGTTTGACTGCTGACTCGACATTCACACAGTATGATCCAAAGTGTGCTCACACTGATTTCACTGATATGAGTTTTGTTGTTGTTCTGTTTATCATTAAAGGCTCTGAAGACGTATAACCAGTACCACACAGACTGTCTGATAGCTGAAGGGAAACTAAAAGAAGCTGAGCGGCTCGAGGAAAGACACACCGGCAAGTCAGCCGACCTCGTCCCGAGTCAACTGGGAGGGCAGAGACGAAGCTCCGTCAAAAAGATGGAGCGACTGATGGAGAAGGTGTGTGTGAGTGTGTGTGTAAAAAAGACACAACAAGCCACAGGAAGTCAGGTTTCGGTGTTTAAAACCACTTTTTTTTTATTTAAAAGTTTCACTGCCTAACATACATTAAAGCAAATTTGTGCAGAGTTAGGAAGTGCTTGTTTGGTAAAGGGAGTTTCTATTTGTACTTAAAAATAATGTGTTTATGGAACTGCAGAGGCACGGGAGGTTCCAGGAGACCCAGCTGAAGTGTACCAAGGCTCGTAACGACTACCTACTCAATCTAGCAGCATCGAATGCAGCCATGAACAAATATTACCTGCAGGATGTCAGCACTCTCATTGACGTAAGACACATTCAGTTTGTGTTAGCAAACCGTTTAGTGGACTTTTTTATAAAACTGTTCAGTGGTGTAAGTGCCACGTTTTGTGATATTGGATAACAGCACACCTCTGCTAACAGGGCCATGCTACTAACAGCATCATGCTGCTAGCAGGACCATGCTGCTAACAGCATCATGCTGCTAGCAGGACCATGCTGCTAACAGCACCATGCTGCTAGCAGGACCACGCTGCTAACAGCATCATGTTGCTACCAGGACCATGCTGCTAACAGGACTATGCAGCTAACAGCATCATGTTGCTAGCAGGACCATGCTGCTAACAGTATTATGCTGCTAGCAGGACCATGCTGCTAACAGCATCATGTTGCTAGCAGGACCATGATGCTAACAGTATTATGCTGCTAGCAGGACTATGCAGCTAACAGCACCACACTGCTAACAGGACCGTGCTACTAACATCATGTTGCTAGCAAGACCATGCTGCCAACAGGACTATGCAGCTAACAGCACCACACTGCTAACACGACCATGCTGCTAACAGCATCATGTTGCTAGCAGGACCATGCTGCTAACAGCATCATGCTGCTAGCAGACCATGCTGCTAACAGCATCATGTTGCTAGCAGGACCATGCTGCTAACAGCACCATGCTGCTAACAGCATCATGTTGCTAGCAGGATCATGCTGCTAACAGCATCATGCTGCTAGCAGACCATGCTGCTAACAGCATTATGTTGCTAGCAGACCATGCTGCTAACAGCATTATGTTGCTAGCAGACCATGCTGCTAACAGCATTATGTTGCTAGCAGGACCATGCTGCTAACAGCACCATGCTGCTAGCAGGACCACGCTGCTAACAGGACCATACTGCTAACAGCACCATGCTGCTAGCAGGACCACGCTGCTAACAGCACCATGCTGCTAACAGTATCATGCTGCTAGCAGGACCACGCTGCTAACAGCACTACACTGCTAACAGGACCATGCTACAAACAGCACCACGCAGGACCATGCTGCTAACAGGACCATGCTGACACCAAAAGTGTTTTTATAACTGTTTTATTTTAATTGCTTTTTATTGATGTCTGTCTAAAACAGGTTTCTATTAAAAATTAGTCCTTGTGACTACTCAGTGAGACTAACCTGTATATATAAAGCTTATATATTTTTTTCTTTTTTTTAATTCATGGAAAAGCTTATATGTCAGAAGAAGTTCAAAAAGCAGCCAGTCTTTGACCCATTTCTTCTACTCCATCATTATGTTCCCGTGTTGTTCCAGTGTGGTGACCTCGGCTTCCATCTGTCCCTTGAGCGAGTGATGAAGTGTTACCTGGCCAGCAGGTGGCGAATTCAGAAAACAGAGGAGACGGGCCTGAAGCAGCTGGAGACGGCCGTAACCTCCCTGGACCAGAGCGGAGACAGAGATGCGTTGCTACAGCAGCATGATGCTGCTTTCTGCCTGCCGTTCAGATTTAACTACCACCCGCACGAGGGAGACCAGGTACGTTTACTACACGACAGGTGAAGGTGTTTGACGAGGCTGGAAGGAGACTTTTCTTCACAGCAGATCACTCTTGGATCCACCATCAATGTTGTGTACCTGCAAACACAAACTGATCTGTTGTGCTGATTAAGCCTTTTATCATTTTAATATTGTACGAATACCTCAGCATCCAAAATGTTCAACTCATTCAGGAGACGGGTGCCATGACGTTTGGGTTCTGTAACTTTTATGTTTTTCACAATTTAGAATTTTATTAACAAAAAAAATGTCAGATTGAAATATATTGAGCTCTTGTGAATTCCTTCAAAAACATTTCTCATATTTACGGTTGGGTTTTAGCTAATGTTGTACCACGTTTAGCTTTACCTGGCCTTTTGTTACTTCAACATTTTGCACCTTTTAGCTACCCTTCTGCTACTTTCATTTTTAATTTGCCTTTTGTTACTTTTATCTGGCCTTTTACTTTTTAGCTAGCCTTTCGTTACTTTTCATTTTTAGCTACACTTCTGTTACTTTAATTTTTAATTAGCCTTGTGCTTCTTTTATCCAGCCACTTTTAGACGACCCTTTGCTACTTTTAATCTACGTTATGCTTTTTAACTTTTAAGTAGCCTTTTGCTTGTTTTAGCTAATCTTTCGCTGTTTCTACTAGCCTTTTGCCACTTTTACTTTATAGCTGGCCTTACTTTTAGCTTTCAGCTAATCTAGTGTTCTGCTTTTTATAGCTTCAACAACTCTGTTTCATCTGCTGTATTTAAAACAAATTTTCACAGTAAATGCAAATGTCTCATGTAAAATTTCAATCTGCATTAGTGTTGCATGTTTTTCTACCTGTCACATTTACTTATTTTTTACTTTCTCTGTATAAAAACACAAGTTTACCGTTTGTGTCTATGATTTTACTTAAAAAGCTCAGTTTGCTTTGATGGTCAAAATCTCAGGGGTCAAGAAAGTCAGTAAGGTTCAGTATAAAGGGTATGAGCGGTCAGTATCTTACCAGCTGTAGATAGTGCTCTGAACAGGCTGTTTGAAGAAACTATTTGTTGGTTTTCACCAGAGTGATGTGCCAACAGATAGTCCAAGTAGAGCCAAGAACAAAGTGAATGTTTATTATTTTGAAACAACGTGAATTCAAACTACAGTACTTCAATAATAATAATAATCGTACAAATGCTTAATTTTTGCATTAAACCATTGTTTAAACACGAAATCTGAAGTTTCTCGAAACAGAACGGGTTAAGCGTCTGAAAAACTTTCCTCTGCAAAAGTAGAGGTGTAAAAACAAATTTGGTGGCAATTAAAACATCCCTTTTTCTTCATGTTAAGCAGACCCAAAAGTGATTCTGTGAGGGTTTAAGTATTTTCTGTGAGCTGTACTTTGATATTTGTGTATTTCAGGTGTGCGAGGTGAGTGCGGAGAGCCAGGTGAGGTATGAGCTGGAGACCAGGTTCCAACAGCTTCAGTCTCGACTCGCTTCAGTTATCTTGGAAACAGAGGAGGTCAGCTGTTCTGTTTGTTTGTCCCTGGGCGGCCGCCAAGTTACAACTTTAAAATCTGAACGTGTCATTTTTATTATTTTGTTAAAACGCAAGAAACTGAAATAACAAACAGCCATTCCTGCTGCCTTTTTCAGATCAGTAAAACACTTAAAGCCACACTTGCAGCCCTGCTGGAGTCCATGTGCGACAGCGACTGTAACCCCTCCCCCGACGTTTCCAGCAGCCTATCACATGAGCCCGCTGGTGGAAGCTCCGCCCCTAAACTCGCACTTGCCAAGCGTCGAGCCAATCAACAAGAGACAGAGATCTACTATTTTACAGTACGTTAGCTCAAATTTAGACTATATCTATAAATTTATATAGATAGATTTAAATAATCTTACATTTTGATTTTATTTATTATTTTAGAAAGTGAAAGAGTTCCTCATCAGCAGCTCTCTGGCCTCCAAACTTCAAGCCAAACATGATCTTCTACAGGAAGCCATACAGAAAGGTACAGTTCTGATATGAAAATAAAAGTCAGTTTTTGGTAATTGCTGTTTAAAGGCTTTTCATACTCAAATTATTTGTTCATAACGTTCCCATAGAGCCTCACTTTATCTGAACTATGCCTTTCACCTGCCTTTGTGTGGCTGTTTTTTGCTCAGTCACGTGAAACAGCTTGAGAATGACAGGAAAACATTCAAGCTCAAGGTTCTTTATTCTCATTCACATCACATGTTGTACAAAAAGTGGAATGAAATTGTGGACTCAAGGTCCCAGTTACTCCCAAAAATATAAAAGAACAGTATGTAAGGATCTAAAATGTACACGCTAAACACTAATAATGTAAATAGGGTATATTAAACAGCATCCCGAACATGAGTCTGTAGTGAGCAGATGGGTATGAATGAATACAGCAGCACAAGTGAGTCACATCTCACCAAAGTGTCATTACAGTGATGAACAGTCAGTGCATTCGCAGTTAGGGACACGTTTTCTAAAGAAACAAATATAAATGACTGATTTTGGATCGTTCAATCCTGAAAAACAGTATTTTAACCGGTAATACTGTGCATTCAGCTCTGTTTTTTTGTTTTTCTTTGCAGCTGAGGCCATCGACAGCGACCCTTCCAGGTAAACCGTTCACTCACCTGAAAATCCAGTCAGAGTGTCTGGAAGAGGCTTAGAGACACGGAGAGAGCAGAGAGGACCAGGATGAACTGAACTAAAGCCCAAATTGTCATTTTGGATACATTAACTGCTTTATGTGAACAATCAAAGAGACAAATCTTTAACGACCATTGTTTTTAATCGACATTACCTTTAACCAGCCCTAAGGAAGGATTTTGGGTTTTATTTGTTATATTTCCCAGAATGCAATGTGCTCGGTCAGTGCGCATTCGGAAGTCCAGACCCGTTTCCCAATTCTGCCACACACTCTTCACCTCAGACATACTCTCCTACATACAGGTAACACACACACACAAGCTGCCGTTGTTTACATCCCTTCTTTGTTTGCTGCTCGACCCTTCAAAAGGAAATAATTTAGAAAATCCTGATGCAGGAGAGGGGGGTGTGTGGGGGTTTCTTGACAGTCCACCCCCCGCTACCATCATGTGTACAGTCATGCTTCCAGCTTATTGCTGGCTCCTCTCCTTTCAGTCCTCCTTTTATCTCTTCCCCTCTCGCTTGTGAAAAGGATTTAACATTTGCTGGCCTCTTTGCTGCCTCGTCTCGACTCCTCTATTGAGCGTGTGTGTGTGTGTGTCCGGTTGCGCTTCTTCCCACTTCCTCTAAATCTTTACTCCCCGTATTGTTGCTTTTTTCCGTCTCTTCTAATTTATGCTTTTTCCCCCCACCCCTGCTTTGCTGTGCATGTTTTGGTGCAGGAGGAGGAGGAGAATGTCTCGGACACAGGTACCGAACACACCGCCCGCGGCTGCTTATCTGCTGCAGAACCATCACCTGATCAGATCTTTTATTTATTTGCGTGAACGTTGATTTAACTATAATGCATTCATAACTGGTAAAGCTTTGAACAAAATTCCACAACCAGTGCAAGTCTGCACATAAACACCCCCCTGAGCTGTTTGCAATTTATAAACAGAACTTTTCTTAATCGGTAAGGACGAGATTATTTTGCAGAAAAAGGCGCTGATCCACATGGTCAGGAGTAAGAGCGCTGTCCTGCACCGTCAGAGTATCTGCTGCTGTAGAGAACGCACGTCCTGTGGCTCTTCTGGCGCCAGGGATGCACAGGTAGCGTTTAGCTAATCTAGACAGCAGAGGAAACTCTCCCTCATGAAACCTCCACCACTGGAGAGGGTCTTCTGAGAGAGTCTGCAGAGGGACTTTCAGGTACTTCTTGAGCTCCTCTTCAGCTGTGGTTCTGGTGGATTTAGGGAGCACACTGACCTGGTTAAATGTATTTCCAAAGAAATGAACCAGTGCTGATCTCTTTGGAGGAGGACCTTCATCTTGGCTTGGCTCCTGGCGACGTCTCTTAGCTGGCCTCTCTTCAACCTGTTAAAAAAATAAAGATAAATCAAATTGATTTAAAAAAAAAACTTGTATTTTTGTATAATATGAGGAAAAAAGTTACCTTTTGAGCTGCAGCTTCATTTATTACTTTCCTGTAGATCTCCCGACGTTGCTCTTCGGTGTGAAACGGGAGCGTTTTGAATCTCGGATCCAAGGTAGAAGCAGAACACAGAAGCGTCTTACTCTGCTCGCTCGTGTATCTCTCTGCCAGACATCGGTTGATCGCTTTTTTAACTTCGTAGACAACTGGCGTATCGCAGAAGTCCGCCTGCGTGTCGACGAGCAGCTGAGCGTGCAACGAGGCGACGACCGACAGAGTCGTTGTGGAGTCGTCTGACATTATGTCGGCGGCGTCTTTTATAGGCTTGAGTCGTAACTATTTCTTTGACGTGGGTGATGTCGGTCTTCTTGAGAAAGTGAATGTCCTCTTCCTGTACAGATTTACTCAGCTGGGGTGAAAGGAGGGCGGCCCATATTGCAGGTTGCTGCTCCAGACATCTTTCAAGCATCTCATAAGTGCTGTTCCATCTTGGAGTATCAGGTTGTAGCTTGTGTGCGGCGTTCCCAGAAGTTTTTGTTTCTCTCCCAGCATGTGGCTTGCACGTGGGCTGCGGTGAAAAAATCCAAAGACCCTCCTGATCGTGTTAAGGAGTTGTACCACAGTGTTGACGCTTAGAGCTCGCTGAAAAGCAAGGGTCAAGGAACGGGCAAAGCACGTGACGTTGTTCTCCAGAGGGGTTGCAGCATGATCGGTCACCATGACCACATCATTTAGTCTCCACTCCTCTGCTACGGCCTGAAACATGGCGTTCAGGCTTAACGTTGTGGGGTTTTCAACCAACGCTCGTGTCTGCAAAACACACGACTTCATCTGCCAGTCATCTGTGATGAAGTGCGCTGTAAATGTGACAAACCACCCGGTGGCTCTTGAAGACCAGCAGTCACACGTAAGCGCTACTCTGTTAGCGTTCATTAGAGCTTCTCCCACTTTTTTCTTGGTTTCCTGGTAGAGTTGTGGCACTACGGTGTCGCTGAAAAACTTGCGCGCGGGAATAACGTACCTTGGTTCCAGGGTGTTGACCATAAACCTAAAGCCCTCGCCTTCCACTGAGCTGCACGGTCGTAAATCCTTTATGATGTAGCCGGCGATGGAGCGGGATATCTTCACAGCCCTTGGGGAATCAGCTAGAAGTGTGTTGCATTGCCCCAGGGTTCGCTGGTCTGCTGCTTTTGGATGCTTTTCATCTAGTTCAGGGTGGTGTCTCGCCAAATGGCCCTGCAAGTTTGTCGAATTTCCCCTATACGGCAATTTCGTTTTGCACTCGTTGCAAACGATCATGCTCATGTCGACCTCTGTCTTCCCCGGAAGATAGCAGAATGTGAAATGTCTCCATATGTTGGCTTTTAGCAACGATGGGGCAGGTTGAATCACGCGGTTCACTCGCTCCATGCTAGCAAACTCTTCGAACTGGCTAGCTAGCTTAGCGCGCGCTTGCTGTATGGTGGCCTGCAGGGCCATTTTCTACGGTGGCCGAGTGGACACGTAATGCGAGTACGCTCTGTAGTAGAAGCGGACAAACTGAACGGCGTTTTAAAATCGATATGTGGACATTTTGAAAAAGCAAGAAAATATTGATTAAAAGCTAAAACAAAGCAACTTTTAGCTTTTGTCAATAATTTCCTGCTTTTAGCTTATGATTCATCTTTTGATATTTTTATCTGGCCTATATTGTTACAACAGACTAGATAAAAATTGTTCTTTTAGCTGGTGTTTTATTGCCACCTTTAGCCTTTAGTTAGCCTTTTGTTAATTTCATCCTTTTGCTGGCATTTTGCTACTTTGAGCTTTTAGTTAGCTTTTTGTTTCCTTTAGCATTTTTTTCTTCTACCTTTATTTAGACAGGTTAATCCCATTGAACCTCAGGGACTCATTTACACGAGAGACCTGAAGCCTTATGTAGCCTTTTTTTCTTTTTAGAGTTTAATTAGTGTTTAGCTATTTTTAGATTTTCACTGGCGTTTTTCTACTTTAATATTTTAGGACCATTCATTACTTTTAGCTTTTGATGTTCCCTTTTGTTACATTTTAGTTAGCTAGCCTTCTACTAGTTCATCATTTAGATACTTTTAGCTTTTAACTTGCCTTTTACTAGTTTTAGCATTTAGATAATATTAGCTGTTAACTAGCCTTTTACTAGTTTTAGCATTTAGATACTTTTAACTTTTAACTAGCCTTTTACTAGTTTTAGCATTTAGATACTTTTAGCTTTTTAACTAGCCTTTTGTTGGTTTTAGCATTTAGTTAACCTTTAGATATTTTAGCTAGCCTTTTGCTAGTTTTAGCTTCTAATTAAAGTTAAGATACTTTTAGCTAGACTTTTGCTAATTTTAGCATGTAGATAACCTTTAGATACATTTGGCTTTTAACTAGCCTTTTGCTGGTTTTAGCTTCTAGTTAACCTTTAGATACTTTTGGCTTGCCTTTTGCTAGTTTTAGCATCTAGTTAGACTTTAGATACCTTTAGCTTTTAACTAGCTTTTTGCTAGTTTTAGCTTCTAGTTAACCTTTAGATACTTTTGGCTTTTAACTAGCCTTTTGCTAGTTTTAGCTTCTAACTATCCATTTAAACCTTTTAGCTCGCTTATGTTTACTTATATCTTGTAGATGCCATTTTGCTACTACTTTTATGTTTTAGAAAGCCTTTTTTTCCCTTATTAACTAGTGTTTTGCTAGTTTTAGCTTTTAGCTAATGTTCTGCTTTGTCTAGATTTTACAACTCACTCTCAGCTCACTGTTTATAAATTTTTGTTGAGTTATTTAGCACTCAGTATTCATGCTACAATTTTGCAGAAAATGTCATTTTAGAATTTACAGTCCTGTAACAATCTAATATTTTGTTTTTCTTCAGTAATTTCCTTTTTAGTAATTTGCTTCAGTTTTGCATGTCTTAAATACCTATGTTCATTAAAATATATATTGTGTTAATACAAATGACTTTCCCCATTTTTGTTCTGCAGAGCTCTGGGCAGCAGATTCCTGTGGTGGTTGAAAGCTGCGTTCGTTTCATAAACCTCCATGGTGAGTCAGTTTTTTATGATATATCAGGAAACCATGGTGAGAAGGCTTTGGATGAAGAGCAGGTGGAGGAGCTTGTCTGTCTGTTTCAAACAGGTTTTGTAATTTCAGTGTGTTTATGTGTCCAGGCCTCCATCATGAAGGGATTTTCAGAGTTCCTGGCTCGCAGAGGGAGGTGAACCTCATCAGAGATGCATTTGAAAGAGGTAAACGTTCAGCGTTCACGTTAAAACACGCCTTTAAAATAAGACCTCAGCTGTTTTTTTAGACCTGAACAAGGTCTTGCAGGAGTATCGAATGAAATCCGAACAGCTTCTCATTGTAATTTATCACGGTTACAGTAGCACAGTCCAGTGAGTGTAATTAGGGGGTCAGTGAAAAGTTCACGTCCTTGTTCCTGCATGGCTGACGTCCTCTGAATGAGCACAGAACCTCCAAGCTTCACCTTTTAGACGAGGCTTTCAAGCAGAAAAATCACTTTAAAGATTTCAGATCAAACATTTCTATTGAATTGTTTGAGCAGAACGGACTGGCTCCACTTTGGCTCTGCAGAAGGTGAAATCTGTCCGTCAAACTCAAGGATGGCATTTTCTAATGAGTCATGCAACAGAACTGATTTCTATTAGAGAAGAACAGAACGGAAAACAATCTACGCAACACAATAATGAAATATTTTTCTTTGTACATAGTAGTGATTGTTGGTCTAATGTTTCTGTTTTGTCTGTAATGAGATATTCAACAAAGATAGTCGCTGTAGTTGATAAAAGCTATAACAGTATGAAGAGCTGTAAATGTAACTGGGTTGATTTTGCACCGGGAGCCTTTAGCTGGATTGATCCATTCACGTCTTGGTTCTGTTTGAATCCCTGGCAGGAGAGGATCCTCTGTCAGACAGCGAGTGTGACCTGGACTCTGTTGCTGGCGTGTTGAAGCTGTACTTCCGGGGGCTGGAGCCTCCTCTGTTTCCCTACGAAAGCTACGGTCCGCTGCTGGAGTGTGTCCGTAAGAAGCCTTCGTGTGACCTTCGTGTGACCTCCGTGTCTGAGCTCACACTGTCGTTTTCTGTTTTTTTACTTCTACGCACGTTGTTTTGCAGTCAAACTACTTCTGCAGACTCTGTGCTATTTTAGCTGTTTATATATAAAACATTCAGCTCATTCAGGAGATGAACGTCATGACTTTTGGTTTTTGTAACTTTTTGCTTTCTAAAATATTTACCTTCACCGACAAACAATTTACGGTACTCAGAAATACATTGAGATCTAAAAAAGTTAAGTCTGGTCCTCTGGACATAAAAAAAAATAAAACAAACAAAAAAAATTGTAGAAATGTTTCGTCTTTTGTCCAAAAGACTTCTTCAATCTGAGCTGCTGTATTCAGCTCAGTCTTATAAATAGCACCTCTCACAGTGGATCAACCAGTTTGCTGATGACAGCCA
>JARVGS010000127.1:33933116-33945406 GCA_031762315.1 Hypsolebias antenori | reverse complement strand
TTTCTACAATTTTTTTTGCTTTGTTTTGTTTTGTTTTTTGAATGTCCAGAGGACCAGACTTAGCTTTTTTAGATTAAGCTTGTTCTACTTTGTCAGCATATTTTAGCTAATTTCAGCTGTTTTCAGATAAATTAAAGTTTGTCATGGTAATTTCTGTTAATTTCAACTTGTTGTGCTCCGTTCAGCTTATTTCTGTTAAGTTTCAGTTATTTAAACTTTTTATGCTAATACTGTATTAACTTCAATTAATTCCACATTTTTTGCCTTCATTTCAACTTTTGTGCTCTTTCTCCTGCTGATTTATGCTTATTCTACATTTTCAGCATTTTTTTGTGCTAATTTTAGCTGTTTTTCTGCAAGTTCTTCAGAGACGAGTATTCACACTGCATTTTCACAGGAAATGTGATTTTTGTAGATAATGCTTACAATGATTCAAACCTGATTTCTTTTTGTCTAAAGTTTTAAGTAGATTTTGCTCTTCATTTAGTAGAAGAAACTGTAAAAACACCACCTTCATTTGTAAAGCTCGCAGCTCCTTGCTCTTCTAAGCCCCATACATTTTTTTTTTCTGTCCAATCAGGTCAGCCTAATTCACTTGAGAAATTTTAGGGAAAAATGTCACAATATCATATTTTATGTGCCATCGTGTTCTGATGATGTTTCAGCTGCTGGTTTTCTTCAGTTTCAAAGCCTGTCTCATGTAGTTTAGTCCCACGGTTCTACCAGCCTTGCATAAAGTACATCATACTTTCTTTGAGCAGGATCTTTTTCTAGATAAAAGGCCACATTCTGTAGCCTTTTATTGCTGATAACTTGCAGCTAGTTGTTGCTAAAATGTTTACAAATATTACACATGAAAAATAATATTGCTAGAGTGATTTGTTTCTTAATTTCTTTGTTCTCATAGGTGGAGGTCAGTGACGTGCTGGCCGAACCCACAGCTCCTTACAGCATGGATGGAGTTTGGATTCACAGCCTGGTGGGCTTTGAACGGACTCGTATCTGGACGTACCGCTGCCTCACCTTGCTGTTTGCTGTGCCCCTCGCCTTCCTCTGTGGTTTTCTACTGGCTGTTCTCGCCTGCCTGCGTGTCTGGTATGCAGGGGTCCTGTAGGCCATGAACTGAACGCTCATTTTACCACAGAAAATACAACGAACGACAGCTGTGAACCAGACATGATCAGAGATGCACACAACAAATAACTGGTCTAGTATTTCACTCAACAATCTTCTGCACACGAAAATACATTTGGATATTCAGTTTTTTCTTTTGTTTTTCAATTAAATTAATCTTTACTGATGGGAATTTCCTTTTTCCTGAAACATTTACTGTATATAAAAGTAACCCAAATTATGTGATGAGCCTAAACTGTTTTGCTGCTGTTTGTTAGAATGCCTCCAAATGAATGCCACAATAACATAAAACTTCAGATTTACCTTGAAAAGTCAAAGTATAACTTGTTGTTTTTAATTATGCTTATCTGTGTGTTTAACAGCATGTGGTTTGTGACCTCACCATGTTTTAATCTCAGTCATTTGTGTGTTTTGCAGGTTCCTGGTTCCTTGTTTACAGCTGAGTAACACCTTTCTTCCCTGCTTGCGGTCCGTGTTCATGTGCGCCGTGAACGTCTTCATCTCCCCTTTCTGTTTGTCTCTCGCTCTCTGCTGCACTCAGATCTCCATCTCACTGTCCAACAAAGACTGGAATCGAAAGAGGGATAAAGACACTGTATGAACGTGAAACATCAAGTTCAAAAGTGACTGCTTTGCTAGGGATGAAGACAGCTGTTTGTTCAAATGTGCATGTAGACTATTTTTTTAGCCATTTACATGTAACACTGTTTGTTGTTATATTTATTATTATTGTGAGTTGTAGTAGTTTTATTAGTAGTATAGCTAACTGTATAATATAAAACTAAACATATTACTTAACATGTTTTTTGCACATATGCTATTTTAAATAAAAATTTGAATCCAAAATATGTTTTAGTAGTACTGTAAACTGTCTTATTGTTGCGTCAATTGTAGTCTGAGATAGATAGACAGATAGATGATAGATAGAAAGATAAGCGTTACCGCAGGTCCTTCCTCCCAGCAGCTGTTAGAATTTATAACCATCACTGCTCCCAACAAACTCTAAGGATTAAATACATCCTGGCCTCTGCTAAAACACACACTCTGCCTATACTACTTTACTGCAAATAGTTTACCATTCTCAATATTCCAATACATACTGAACATTTATTTATATTTTTTCCTCTTACTTTTGTATACTGTATATCGTTTTTAACATTTTAGGTATTTTTATGTGAATAATTTTATCTGTTGCTACTGTTACACTGGAATTTCCCATCCGTGGGACAATAAAGGCTGTTTCTATTCAATCTAATCTATCACAGTAATATAATTGTAGACATAATAAAAAGCTTACGATGAGATTGATGCTGTAATATGAAAAAATGTTTTGTAATATAAAGTGTAATTTAGCTTTTTTGTAAAATGATATAACACAATACTGTACAAAAAACCTTCTAATCTCTATCGTTAGATTAATTTCAAATTTGACAGAACAGAAGCTATTGTTCTTAATCTCTAAATCATATAGTTTTTTGTTTTTTTATAATTCTGATTTTTCTTCCCACTCCCCTCAGGAAGGAGGCTGAGGAGCATTAAGTGTAGAACCACTAGACTGAGGAACAGCTTCTCTGAAGCTGTTAGACTCATGAATATCTAACCAGGATAATCACTGTGGGGAAAAAAAAAAATCACATTGTGTTGCTGCTGATCTGTTTCATGTTGTGTTCATTCGTGCTCATCTGCTCACATGTTGGTTCAATCTGCCTAAATAAAGGCTGAATGAATGGTGTTGCTGTTCTAAGTAATGTTTTTACGATATTAGTGCTTAGTGTATATTTAGTTGATGTTTTTCTTAGTTCATATCTTAGATCTTATTACTGTTTTTTTACATTTTATTGTTGGATGTAACTGGGACCCTGTGTACATAATTTTGTTCCATCACATGTACCACATGTGGTGCGAATGACAAAGAATCTCTGACTGACTTTAATAAAACTGTACTTTTTCACCAGCTAATTGTAAAAAAAATAAATATTTCAAACATTGATTTAAAAAGCATTATTAGACGTATGCTATTTTAAAAGGCTTGTTTTGTTTTTCTTGACAACTTGCAGCCAAAAAGTGGACAAGTGGATGAGGTCTCACCCTGACAAATATGGTCGGTGCATTGACGTCATATTCAGTGTCTGTCGCGAAACATTTACGTAATTACCCAGAATGCACTTCACCATCGCCATTTTTCTTGTTATGGTGGACTGTTATCTGCGTTTTCGTGGTCCTGTAAATATTTCTCGTTAACTTTGGGATTTATCGTCTCTGTTCGCTGCTTGTTGATATTGTTCGTTTTGAAAAGAAGCTTCGCGGGTTAAAGAAACCAAGATGGCGCAGTACAAAGGCGCTGCCAGCGAGGCCGGCAGGGCGATGCAGCTGATGAAGAAACGAGAGAAAGAAAGGGAGCACCTCGAGCAGCTGAAGCAGAAGATAGCAGAGGTTTGTGACTTCATCACGTCATGGGCTTCAGTACATGCATCTGGAGCCTGTACAGGCTGAGCAGATGATTTAAAAACATAAAAATGTGAAAGGAGGATAACTGTTAAAAAAAAAAAAAACTTAAACCAAACTATGAATTATTTACACACACTATTATGAGTTAGTCATGTGCAAATTGAGCCATGAAAAGATGCAGATGTGAAAGAGTTTTTAAAACAAGTTAAAGTGCATTTTGGATGAACATTCAGATACTCACAGGTTTGATTCTGTGCTGGTGAAATATGAAGTTCATGCTTCTCACCTGATCTGATCAGTTAAAACAGCCTGGCTGGTGGTTCTGGTCCAACATCTCGTGACCTGCAGAGACAGGAGAGCTGACCCCTGTGTGTGGGCTTTGCTGTTTTGACCAGTGTTATTTCCAAACCTAGATGTTCTGTGTGAGGATGTTTCCACAGCAGCAGAATCTCGTGAGAAACCCCTGGACTTTATTTTATTTAAAAGTTTATTCATTAAAAAAAACCCATAAATAATAAGAATACAAAATATAAAATGAAAGGAAGCAGAAAGAAGAAAAAAATCTTATTATATCTGCCCTTTTTTCAAACAATTAGTTCAAACAATATTAAACTTCAAGTAATAAACTTAAACTCAAACCTAAACTTAAACTTCAAGTAACAAAACATAAGAATAACTCTTTCTAATTTTTCTAACTCTATACACATTAAGCTACTTCATATATATTTTTTTAACTTCCTCGGGTACAGGAGCTGTTTTGCCCTCTGTGGTTGTGCACTCCTAAAGCTCCTCTCCGCTGAAGTCCTGCTGATGTTTAGGGGCTCATAACGGTTCTTTGATAAAGTCCTGAACAATCCTTCAAACCCGCAAGTACCTTAGCAGTTAAAAAACCATGAATAAGTTGCAAAGTAACTGCCTTGTGTGTGATCTTCAGTTCATTTATACATCACCAATTCATAACAAAAGTCCTCTCAGTGCAATATACAAAAGATACAAAAACAACCCCAAAACAGATCCAGATGTAATTACAATCATTTATATAAAATATACATAATATAAAATATTCACATACTGAATGAAATGCCAATAAAACAAACACACTTCTTTATTTAAAGAAACCAGCAAATTGATCTTTACTTCAGGGCAATTCCCCATCCTGAGCAAGTTTGTGGTGATGGGGAAACAGAATAAGCCCCTTTTTCATGAGAAGATACCTCCAGCAGGATCAGGATGAGCAGTCATCTGCCTCGACTGGCAGGACAAGAAGGTTTGTTCCAGATGTAGTTTCCATGGGAAGAAAAACAAAAATTGCATGAAGAGTAAAGACATCAGAGTGAGTCAGGATGTCCTCCTGCAGTCTAAGCCTATAGCAGCAGAACTAAACTGTGTTTTTGTTTTTGCAGGATAACATGGTCAAAGCAAACATTGATAAGAAATTCTCCGCTCACTACGATGCTGTGGAGGCAGAGCTGAAGTCCAGCACAGTTGGTGAGTATCTCTGAAAAGTTCATCGACGTCATGAAAAGAAAACGAATGAAGCATCAACACGAATCTTTAAATCTTTCATTGCATTTGTTTATTTTTATTTGTGTTTAAATGTCTCACTTAGGTCTGGTGACCCTGAATGACATGAAAGCCAAGCAGGAGGCGCTGGTGAAGGAAAGAGAGAAGCAGCTGGCCAAAAAGGAGCAGTCCAAAGAGCTCCAGCTGTGAGTGAATACACGTTTAACTGTGGGCTGTGTCGGAGAATCACAAACCAAAACACTTGGACAAAAACACGTTACTTTAAACTGTCTGTGCTCTTCACGCTAGATTTCTTATGATGCAAAAGTTGTTTTTAATAATTATGCTTCCAGTTTAAACAACTAAAAAGAAAAGTTAATTACAATTTGTTTTTTAGTTGTTTTTTTTTACGTGATCTGTGATTAACTCCTAAAACTTGATATTAATGTTGAAAAGTTTTATTTTTTAATAGGAAAAACGTGTTAAACCTGTTTTGCGAGCTTAGCCAGGCGTCTTGTTGGCTCTGAATTTTAAGCTGTTGCAGTTATTAGCCAACATGAATTACTAATCCTTTGAAGCAGACAACAAAAGCAGTGATTTAACATTTGGTGATGTTGAAATATTGGTGTAGTCTTTAATTTAAAAAAAATTTGCTTCAGTTTTTGTAGTTCTGCAGCTGAAGATCGGCAGATTAAACTTAAACAGGTGTGAAAGCCTCGGGCCATGTTTTCTGTAGGACTGGAGCTGCGTCATGCGTTTCGCCTCAGAGTTTAGATGTAATCAAATAGTTTTATTGGTGTTTTCATGTCAACAAACCTATACGCAGAAAATAGACGTGATGAGGCTGGCATCTCCCGAGGCTTTTAACAGCGACAAAGAGATTTATGACAACTCTGCTCTTTAATCCTTGAAATGCTCCAATCCCTGAACTGTTGCCCCACGTCTTCCCTTAAAACCGCACACCACCCTTTGAAAACCAACATCCTCTTTTTCTGCTCGCTACATCAAGTCGGCCTGCAAACCTTTGAAGACACGCGCCTCCATTTGTTTTACTTTGATTCTTTTTTTTACAGCAAGCTTGAAAAACAGAAGGAGAAGAAGAGGAAGGAGGAGCAGAAAAGAAAAATTGCCAGTTTATCTTTTAATCCTGATGATGAAGAGGAGGAGGAAGATGAAGATTATGATGATGATGACGATGATGAAGAGAAGAATGAAGAGGAAGATCTGGATTGTGAGTAATTGATGTTCAGGATGTTATACCACAAGTCCTTTCTGTCGATTCTGATTAAAAAATTTAAACTGTTCGTAGGAATATGACATTTTGAGAAACTGAATTTATTAACAGGCGATAAATTTATATTTTTGGGGACTGCCTTCTATTATTAACCACCTGAAAAGGGTGTTGCTCTTCTATCAACTTTAATATGGCCTGAACCGCAACATTTACCCGTACAAGTGTAATGTCAAAACGACTGGCTCGGCACCATGATGTGTGCTATTACTGATGTTTTGAGTTACCATGGATACCATTAAAAAAAATTTTTCATTGTTCAATCCAAGTTTTTGTCATTGGATATTGCACCCAATAAATGTTTTGGACATTCTAACAATTCACTTTTACTTAATACTCTTTAAGTACATTTTATATGAGAAATTTACTTTTGATACTTAAGTACATTAAATGTCTGCTACTTTAAGACTTCTACTCTAGTAATAATTTTAAAGGAGACTTTAATGTTTACCAAAGTCATTTTATGGTAAGATATTTGCACTTTCACTGAAGTATCACTTTGAGGTATTTTATACAACACTGAGCTCAGTGAAAAGTCTTCTTCACTCATCATCATCGTTTCTCACAGGTGGTCCAGTTAAGAAGAGAAAACTGGGGAAAAACCCAGACGTGGACACAAGTTTTCTTCCAGATCGAGACCGAGAGGTGAGGTCATCGGGAAGAACGTCAAAAGATTTGCTGTAATGGCTGATCTGTAGAAACTCTACCGTCTTTAGTATTGAATGTTTTTAGCTTTCGGCCTAAGAGATTAGTCAATTAGACAGTTGTTACCAACTCTGCTGTGCGTTAGCAGGTTCATGTTGGGGGCAGATGTAACACCGTTTAATAAAAACACATTTTATGAATTTAAACGTTGATGTTTTTGTGTGTTTCTCGTGTTCAGGAGGAGGAGAATCGCCTCAGAGAGGAGCTCAGGCAGGAGTGGGAGCTGAAACAGGAGAAGATCAAGAGTGAGCCCCAGAGTTTGTGTTGATGTTTCAAAGCTTCTTCGGTGTAATAACGGTGCGTTGTCTTTAGATGAGGAGATTGAAATTACCTTCAGCTACTGGGACGGCTCCGGACATCGAAAAACCGTGAAGGTGAACTGAGATACGTGTTTAAAAAATAAAACTGAAATGTGATTTTTTTACAAATGTCCCGACAAAACTTTCAACCGAGTTCATGTTTTTTGTGTCGTAATGAACCGTGCATCGTGTGCGTTTCTCTTGCAGATGAAGAAAGGGAACACCATTCAGAACTTCCTGCAGAAGGCCCTGGAGGTCCTCAGGAAGGACTTCAGCGAGCTCAGGCAGGTTCAAACATCAGCTGTGCTTTGATAAATACATTTCACTGTTTTTAACGCTGAGGCTGTTTGAGCCAACGGGTTCCTTAAAGTGACCACTAGATGTCAGCAAAGCTGCTAGTCCTCTTTCTACTCAGGAAATCACTAAACTCCTTTAATATACAGTATGGGGTTAATAATACAGATTTTTATCTCTGCAGGTCTGCTGGAGTGGAGCAGCTCATGTACATCAAAGAAGATCTGATAATCCCTCATGTGAGCACTGAGAAATGAAAAATCGTCACTTGATATGTGGTGAAGCAGCAGATTTTGACTTGTCCGATGTTCTTCTGTGTTCCCGTTAAACGGTTCTAGATTCATTCACACACTCTGTGGGTCTGTTCAGGTTCCGATCTTTTTGGTTGGGATTATAATCTGTTGTGTAATTTCAGCCCCAGATGCTGAATTTATGTTTTCTCTCTTGCCTGTTTGAATTTTTCAGCATCACAGTTTTTACGACTTCATTGTGACCAAAGCCCGAGGAAAGTCCGGTAAGTTGACATGTAAAGATCGGGACATTTATCAGCTTGATTTGATGTTGATCGTGTTGATTTATCAGCATTAAACATGAAATAATTTATCAGGAATTTCTGCTTTAATACAGCTTAACATTAGATATATACTGATAAATTAAAAAAAAAAAATCTTGCTGAAGACAGTGTCATAATCTGTGTTCATTTGTTTACACTCAGCAAAATACCATGAGCAATTGGCTGGATTATTATGAAACCTTTAGAAAGTAATCATTGCATCTGCAGCTGATTAACAGTCAATTATTCAAGATGGCTGCCACAGCAAAGTTGGCAAAAATGGCTGTATGTCAAGTCAATTTGACTGATTCCAAACAAAACATTTGATGTAGGCCCATCGCAATAAACAATAAATCAATTAATCGCATAATAAATGAAAATTATCTACTTGATTTTCATTTATGGGCTTTATCGTTTCTTCGTGTCTCTTTCTTCTGAAGACACTGGATGACAAAAGGCTCAACTCCGGTGCTCTTCACTGACCCCTCCCTTTCTCTTTAAAATCCATTTTAACTGCCCAAAAGAAGGGCAACAAAATAATGTGCACAGCCAGGAATACAATTTCAAGCTGTGCACACAAAAACAGGCTGCGACGATTTTTTTTTTAAACTGCCATAACCCTGGAGCAGGCTTGGTGGTCGCAAACACAGAATTCAGTGAGACTGCAAGTGAAACTTTCAGAATGTTCTCACGGGTCTGAGTCTCAACCCAGTGAGAAACTGGTTAAGAGTTAACTACAGCCTGCTGTTTGCTGATTATAAGTAAGCACTACAGATCTTAGACAAACCAGACAATCTCACTCCTTTTTTCTCCAAACTGTGAGCAAGATTTCAACAGAACACAGTAATACCACTGATTCGGCTGCCATCTTTCCTTACCCCCCTCCACCACGACAAGATTGACGTCTTTGTGCAGAACAACTGTTCCCGTTAGGTACAGCTGGTTTGCATTGGCTTCAACTTTAAACTTCTTGGCAGGATTTTGCAAATAACGGATCCTGAGAATGAAAGAAAAGATGTTCAAAAGGCTGACTGGATCTTTTCTCAGCTGCATCACATGTTTCCTCCTGACAAACACAAACCTGTACACTGCGATGTGAACACCGTTAGTCAGGTCTTCTTTTAACTTCTTGACCTTCTTCTCTTTCCTCTGCTCTGCTGTGAGCTTCCGAGCTGCGTTGGCCTCCTCGTGGATTCTGCCAACATAACGAAATTAGAAACATTTTAACAAAGACTTTCGTTTTCAAAGATTTTTCAGTTCAAGAAACAACAAAAAACTTAGTCTTAATTACTAACTTTTGTCTTTTGAACATCCGATCTCTCACAAAGTTCTCGACTTTCGTGGGGTCCTGGACCGCCTCTGTCCCCAAGACTCTCATGAGGTTGGAGATACGTACTGTGAAAATAAAAATAATTAACGTCAACTGCAGTTTGCTTAGTCAAACGGTGCAATAGTTTGTGATAAAGGCTTTTTAAAAGGCATCTTACCTTTGGGTTCTGGCGGAGGCATCAGTCCCAAACGGACCTTTTCCTGCAATTCTTTTTGGCCTTCTCTCCGAGTTTGTCTTCTTAGTTTCTTCTGTTCTTTCTTTGTTAAGTACACACCCAGTGTTACTGGCTTATCGTTGTCCACTGCAAAAAGAAACAACAAAGCTTTAACCGTACACTTTAGTGAGGACATTACCACCATTAAGACGTGTTCAAGGGAAAAATACAGAACTACTTTGAAAAAAATTAAAGAGTACAGTACAAACACTTTGTATAGCTAAATGTTAGAGAAAATAAACAATTACCGGTATAGTGGAACAATGTGTTGGGGCTGAATAAACATAAAAATGTATTAAAATTGATTATAGACACTGTGGTGAAATTTCCTGTGTTTTGAAAACAACAGTAGCGGTATCTGCTTTTTGCACAATTGAGATTTAAAAAATATTTATTAGGGATGCATTATATTTGATTTTTGGCCGATATGCCAGTATGTTAAAACTTATTTGGCCAATAACCAATACCAATACCAATATTTATTTTTTTTAATCCCCTAGACCTACTTACAGAGACAACATAGCTTTCTCTGCTGTGGAATTAAAATACTGTACATTATTCTGCATGGTCTTCGTCGATTTGAACTGCTATCAAATGCAGATGCTAAAAAGGAGGCTGAAAATGATGTAACACTTCAACTTGGATTATGTTTAATATCAAATTTATTCATGACATATACACTCTCTAACACAACAACAACACAAACTAGGGGTGCAGAAATTTATTTTTATTTTTTTAAGAATCTAGATTCTAAAGGCCCATAAATCGATTTTAAAATGCATTGAAGTTTTTTTTTGTCCCCGCTCCTGCTCCGGAGTGTACTGCATATTTCATTACGTGTCTGCTCGGCCGCCATAGAATTGGGCCGTGCAGGCCACCATACAGCAAGCTAGTTAGCCAGCTCCTTTTATCTGAATGGAGCCTGCTAGCATGTAGCAGGAGGACAGCGCGATTCAACCTGTTCCTTTGTCTTTAAAAATCGTTTCAGATCCTACAATGTTCCGGGGGAGAAGACAGAGTTTAACAAGAGCACGGTTGTTTGCAAGAAGTGTAGAATAAAACTGTGGTACAGTATTTTGGAAATACGACAAAATGTGCAGAAGATGAAAGCGAAGCAGCAGACCAGCGAACTCTGCAACAAACTTCCAGCTGATTTTCCAACAGCTGTGAAGATTTCTCTCTCCATCTCCTGCTGTATTTCAAAGGATTTATGAGCAAACAGCTCAGTGGAAGGTGAGGGGTTTAGGTTTATTTTTAATACGCTGGACCCCAACGTAAGTTATTTCTTCACGTAAATTTTATTTATGCATTTATTTTTGCGATAAGCAGCACCAAAACTTCACCATGAAACAACGGATGGGAGAAGCTCTGATGCAGCTGCAGCTCAAATGTAAGTGTTTTTTCTCATATTATACAAAAACTTATACAGACAAGTTATACAACAACAAACTTCATGTAATTTGTCTTTTTAACAGGTTGGACAGACCAGATGAGACATCACCTGGAGCCAGTTTTCAATAATACAATTTATGGTTTAGAAATTACAGTTCAGAAGAGATTTTGTGCAAATTTGAACATGTTTTGAAATGTTGCTAAATATTTACCAAATATGAATCAACATGGTTAAAACTGTGAAGTATATTAAGTTTTGAAAATAGAGCAAATGTTAGAGCAATATGGTTTAAAAACTGTGAAGTCTGTATTTTATTTTGAGTTAAAGGTTATTATACTGTTAGGCTGAAGTCTGTTTACTTTGTTTCTATATATTTTGAGTTATTTTTCTGTGATGGACTGGAAACCTGTCCAGGAGTCCCCCGCCTCTCACACAGTGATGACTGGACATGGGCACTAGTGATACCCGTGACCCGTGAAGGAACAAGTGGGTAAAGATGATGGATGGATGAATTATTTGTTCCTATATTTTTATTTTATTTTATTTATTTTTATCCAGGCAACTAAGCTAACCTAATACTGGTAATTTACGTTACAGAATTGTATGCACTCCTGTATTTGTTCCTATTTTTGGTATAAATATAAAATGATGCAACAAGATTTGATAAAGTAAAGTACCTAAAATTATTGTTTTAAATAAATGTTCTATTATTTTACATTGTTGTTTAATCTTTTCAGCTTGTCAGTCACATAACTCAAACACAATTTAGGACCATTTCAATAGAAAAATTGTTCCTGAATCGAATCGCCAGACACAGAGATTTGCACCCCTAACACAAACAGTGCAAATTTGTAAATTTTCACAAATCTAACCTGTTCACAAGCTACATGCAAAAAGTGCACAAGTAGTAGTGCATTAATAGATTTACTCGACAGTTTCTTAATTTAAAAAATAATTTAAAACAGAAGCCTTTCATAGCGGTGAGTTATTTTGATGGAATGGCCGATGTCCGATATATAGCTCTATCGCTAATATCAGCCGATACCGATATACAGGTTGTCCCCGAGTTACGGCGCCATCGACTTACGGCAACTCGGACTTACGGCGCCGCCCCAGTGATGTCATC
>JARVGS010000127.1:33874313-33885630 GCA_031762315.1 Hypsolebias antenori | reverse complement strand
CTTTTAGCTAGTGTTATGCTCCTTTTAGCTAGTGTTATGCTCCTTTTAGCTAGTGTTCTGCTCTTTTTAACTAGTGTTCTGCTCTTTTTAACTAGTGTTCTGCTCCTTGTAGCTAGTGTTTTGCTCCTTTTAGCTAGTGTTTTGCTCCTTTTAGCTAGTGTTTTGCTCCTTGTAGCTAGTGTTCTGCTCTTTTTAGCTAGTGTTTTGCTCCTTGTACCTAGGGTTCTGCTTTAACAACTGTTTTCTTCCGTTCAGCTAACATCAGCGTTCACAAAACCTTTTCAGGAGTACAAACAGAGTTAGTGTTATTTAAGCTCATAATTAAATTTAGTCGGCTTGAATGACTTCGGCCACGACTCGCACGCAATCTGATGCCATGCAGAGACTGATAAGAACTAATGTCTCGGCCGCAGGGGAAACCGCCTCCCCACGTCCACATTCTTGAAATGATTTCACTTACTTAACGGTCGTGTTGTCGGAGTTAGTCCACCTAAAGTCCAGAGACAGAAGAGACAGAAAGTGGTCTCAGACGGACGTGCAGACGCAGGCGGAGCTGCCAAACAAGCCGACGCAGCTGCAGCTGCAGGCGCAGTCAACATGCTCACAGGCAGCAACAACAAACAGACCTTCATGCTTCGATACAGCCACAGAGCAATGAAAGGTTTTAGATGGAGAGAAAAAACGAGGTATTCTCTCACCTTCTGTCCTTCGGGTCGATGCTGCTGAAGGTCACACTGTTCACTGGGTAATGTCTCCTGAAGAAGAGCCTTGAAAAAGAAAGAATGGAAGAATGGAAACCCTTAAGAGCAGGTAAATTTATCTGACTGCTCTCAACATCAACCAGGGAACTAGAAGTAGTTTAGAAATAAAAGGTCATGTGAGTCCTACCTCCGCTGGCTGTCGGTCAGAGTGATGCCCTGCGACGTCACCTTAAACTGGACCACGGTCGGTGCTGGACGGGGGTTATGACCCAGCGTGGCGTCTGTTGCTTTTGCGATGGCCTGGGGGCCGGTCAGGGACTCAGTCTCCACGGAGTTCAGGTAGAGGACATTACAGGCTGAAAGCAGAAAAGGGTGAATAAAAACATTTCGAGGTTCTCCTCCTGTCTGAGCGTTTGTAGAGAAACTGAATTTTTCAAAATCGGAGAAAGAAACTTTTAACGGACTTCTTCCTCTGGTCGACTTAACGCAGCTTCATAGTCTTTCTGTTGGATGATTTTCATCGGATGACCTAAATAACATAACCATTAAAACGGCGACACATAAACCAACACTGGTCCTGAGGGAGTTCAGTTCTTATAGGCCGACGACAGAACTCAGACGGAGCTAGACCACACGGACTCGATCCACATGCTCAGACCGGCGGAGTGAAGGAGGCCTCGATTCAACCATGGAACTGTTGGAAACTATTGAGAAGGGGCGCCCAATATATCGATCTCGATCTACTGCTCGATCTCAAAAGGTATTATGTGTAAATCACATGGAAAACAAAATAAATAAATAAAAAAACGTCAGCCGATCATCCATGTATGAAATTTGTCTCGATTGACAGCCAGCCAGTCCGAGGCCCCGTTTACACGACGTGAAACGTTCGACCGTTCATTTACAGACAACAGCCTCGTTCTCTCTGAAACTGAAGGTTTCTGAATCCAGGTCTCACAGTCGAGACTTTCAGGGGACACCCCCCCCCAAACAGAGGAGTGAAATGTTCTGCAAGTGTGAAGTCGTACGTGCGCACTACAGGCGGCTGCAGTCCAAAGTCCACACATTACAGTTTAGGTCAAAATACTATCATTTTAAAGTGTCAGTACTATAGTTCATAATTTCTTATCTGGCAACCCGACTGACATGGAAACCACAGCGTTTTTTTGTGTAAACCCACTCATTTTTTGTTTATTACCCCCAATAAACATTGAACAAACACTAATGTTTCCAGAGGTTGTTCTCGTGTAAACGGGGCCCACTTTGACTTGATCATTTTAAAATGTGGGCACCCCTGCCGTGGAGGATGGTGAGTGTTTTGCGCTTCATTTCACTTATTTGCTCGATATGAACGTGAATGTTTTGAAAGTACGGTAATGTCGCTGAACAGCCTCGCTATGACGATCCGGCCCAAATCCGAGGCGGCACATTGAAAATCACAGAGAGCGAGTAGAGTCATGGTGAGACTGAACGATAGCAAAACAGCACTGGATTGAGCCAGAACAGCAGAGCGTGCTGGACCTGAGCGAAGGGTTTAGCTTGTTAGCAGAGTGGGATGTAAATATATAAAATGCCTGTTTTGGAGCTAAGCTAACAATGTTTAGGAAGAAGAACTCACCGGCTCCTTGTTTGAGCAGGTCAGCAGCTGTACTGATGTTACTGATGTTACTGACTTGTTGAACCTCCTGCACCTCTCCAACCAGATCTGACGACAAAGATATAACATTTGCTTTGTGTCCAATAAAATATTTCAAAACATCCTTGTATTAAAGCAACGTTCTGCGTGTTTTGATATGTTAAACCAGGCTATCTCAGCTTCAGGCTCTGAGAAGAAAACAGTCCAGAGATGAGCTCACACCAACCTTTTTCAGGGATTTTAAGAGCGCAGGGCAGAGAGATGGGAGTGATGGAGTGTTGATAGACCAGTGCAGACAGACTCCCTGTGGAGAACAACAAAAATGTTTCCAAGAGAACGCAGCACATGTAAAAGCAGTTTTCATTAAGATAAGACTTTCCAGTTTTAATCTAAACTATAAACAGAAAAAAGCCACATGACTGCAGGTCCAAATGTTTATGTTCCTGAAATAATCTAATCTTTAAACCAAGTCTGGAGCATTTCATCACGTGTGTCTTTGCATGAGCTTTGACAAAAACATGAGGAACAGAAAAGGTCATGGAATGAGGATATTATTGTCAAATGCAAGTTTTATTTATGACAAATCATTTGATTGGACGTAGAAATTGGATTCAAGGAAGCAGCTTTTAGATCTGAGCACATATCAACTGTACCGAAACATTCGGAGGCCGCCCAAATGAAAAGGTATAAATTAAATATATGTATGGTATATAAAGGTACATATAAGTACAATAAGTACTGTATTTTTCGGCCTATAAGTCACAGTTTTTTTTTTTATACATAATTTACATGTCCTGCGATTTATACACCAAAGCGCCGTATTTATGGATGTTTTTTTCTCATATTTATAAACCAATTTTTGGCTGAGATATGACGGTTTTCAATCATTCTGACTGAAAATATTGAACACTACAATTTTCAGCCACTAGATGGCACTCGAATTGTATGGCATGCCTTTGTATCATGCAATAAGTAAAAGTAACTATTAATGACAAAATCGGCTTGCCATAGCCTGCCACCTTTGTCCAGCTCGCTTGGAGCAACCATCAAATCAGCTTCATTTCACTGCGCCGCCCCGACAAAATGCAGCTAATTTGACCATTGAAGTGCATTTAATAAATAAAAGTTCAACTGAGACACACCTTTACTATAAAGTCGAGTAAACAAATAATTGTTTTTAGGTGCTTATTTTGTTAAATTTTGAAGAAATGCGCAGTGTTCCTACTTCCTGATTTTCTCTGCATTCTCCTGGAGCACTAAGGCAGCGAATACTTTTGAAATGCAGCTGATTTGACGTCAAAGTGCATTTATTAAGCAAAAGTTGTATTTATATATATATTTATAATTTCAAGTAAACAAATAATTGTTTTTAAGTGTTAATCTTGTTAAATTCTTGTTAAAGTCCTCCCGTGCACGCCCCCGCGGCTGCCATTTGGAAACCAATCTATTTTTGACACAACACCAGCCCATATTTCCAGGTTGTCAGCGGTGATGGCAAAGCAACGTATTTATGGATTTTTCCACTTTATTACGTATTAAAGGTATATAAAGGTATAAATGAAAAAGTTAAACATGGGCCTGGACTAACAAGTGGAGAGGCAAACTCACCAAAGTAGGGCTCGTTTTGACATCCTTTGATCTTGACCCCTCGGGGTCCAGTCTCGATCAGGAAATGTCTCACCAGCTGCTCCAGAGGGTCACTCGCTGGAAAACCAGGTTTTAATTGTTAAAAACGACAAATCATTGTTTCGTAATTAAAACGCCTGATCTAAGAGCTCTTAAATCAACAAAACAATGTAATTAATCAGTTTTACCTTTGCTGTTGTGGTTCACATTGGGGGGAGGCGTGGCCACCTTCAGAGCCAGACCGTAAGCCCCCTGGAAAGAGTTACTGTCCCTGATCAGGAAGGTTCCCGGCTCTCTCTCCTTCAGCGCTGCGATTGCTTCAACCAAACACAGCTTAACGTTACAACCTTCATACCTGTATACGCTGAAAGACTGAAGTGACATAAGGAGCTTGCCTTGCTCTCTGGAGATGGCAGGTTTGTACCAGAACCTCGAACTGTCCTGGACAAATTTCACACTGACCCGGTTGATGTCATCATTTAGGCCTGCAGGGGGTGCAATTTCTCCCACATTGGGAGAAAATGTGACATGATGCTGGGTGGTGGAGGGAGGCACGTTTCCCCCGGATGGCCTCACCCCTTCGATGGGAGAACCTGGGTGAGCGGGCTGATACCGCTTCTCCGGTAAAGGCGGCTGTGGGGGAGGAAGGGGGATGGAGATGGTGGAGTAGTTGGAGTAGGAGGCTGGTTGGAGCTGCGGGGTGGGTCCAGAGTAACAGTGCCTTTTGTTGGTATCCATGGCAACGCTGTGCTCCATGCCCAGGTAGTGGTGATGTGGGGGTCCATGGTGCTGCAGGTAATTAGAGTGGTGTGGTTCTGATCCACTCAGCATTAACCTCCTTCCCAGGGTGGCAAAACCAGGAACCGGAGCGTCAGAGACCGGTGAGCCATCTGCGCTGCCAGGTCCTGGCTGCGGGGAGGACGGTGCGAGAGCAGACGAGGGGCTGGAGGTGGTGGGCTTGTGGGCATCTGGGTCAGATTTCATCGTTGGAGAAGATCCATTGACCTGCACTGAGGTCGGCTCTGGAGAACCGTTGGCTTGGGTCTGAGGCTGTACCACTGCAGAGGGTACAGCAGCAGCTTCTGAAGAACGCATGGCTGGAGGAGTGAGTGGTCCCGACTGAGGGCATGTGTCTGATGCAGATGAAGGGGGACCCTGGTTTGACGCAGGCGACGACGCTAACGGTGCATCTGTGCTGCAGAGCTGCTGTGGTGGGGTGGTGGGGGAAGCTTTGGTTGGTGCAGTGCCGCAGTCGGGGGATTCAGTTTGTGACTGTGTATTTTTGGTGAGTGAAAGAGACGACTGCTCTGGGCTGGTGTTGGAGCTTCCTACAGCTTCCTGGACACCATTGGAGTTACGAAAGTGTTCGTCCTGAGTCGGGGAGTCCTCATTGTCACTGCCGATGATGTCTGTGGTCCGGATGTCATATTCCCCCCTTCCTGGACTGGGGCTTGAACAAACACACATGGTTATTATTATTACCATAAAGACACAAAGCACTCTCTGATCGTACACTACTGACTGTGGACATGAAATCAATGCATTACAATCAGTTCACATTAAGCAACAGTTGGATTTTAAGGAACTGAACCAAACCTTGTGTCTTAACCAAACGGAAAAACAAAACAGAAAAAATGACTGATACGTACTGAGCTCAGTGGTTTCCTCTACTCATATGTTTCCCAGCCCCTTCTAGTTATTTACATATTAAGATCCAATCAAAGTACGGGAAAACTTATAACAGCAATGTTTTTTTTAAATCAGTAAAACATACCATAAAGCTTGTGCACTAGACGTCATTATTATCACCATCTTGACCTCATATCCAGACAAATATCTCAACATTTAGTGCAAATGGATCCCCAGTCATAACAAAGACTGCAACTTAGATATTGTCTCCATAGAACTGCCAACTACGCTAAATAATTAGCAACACAATCCATCCCTCAAAGTAAAAACACAAACATGGAGTACCTCTCCTGCGTTCGGAGAGGACTACTGGTGTGGACAGGAGTGGAAGGTCCAGACATGTCAGAAGGTGTGGAGCAGGCAACATGGCCTTCTCTGTGGACCCTCTTAAAGGAACTGTGGGTAATGTGATCCCTCCAGCCAACACTTTCACCAGAACTACGAAGGCCATCTGAGAGCAGGACACAATGGGAACAGTAATCAGTTGGGGACTGTGAAAAGAATGCAGTGTAATTTATTCCCACAACATTCCTAGTAAATAAAAACATATTAGTTTTACTCACCGGTATGCGAGTCAGGGCTGTATGACTGCTGCGAGTCTGGATGCCGGTGATGGTGGTTGTGGTCTGCTGGCCCGTTGCTATGGCTACAGGACCCAGTCATGGAGGAGGCAGGAGGGAGTGGAGACGTGGACTCAGACTGGTAGCCTGAGGCGTAGCCCCTGCTTTCAGATGGTGAGGGCTGGTATGGTGAGTAGAGGCAAGCCTGACGTGGTGTTTGGTACCCGCTACTGCTGCTGCTGTACTTCAGATCCAGGTGAGAATGAGCATGGGACCTTGATGCTTCTGGATAAGCCGGGTGGCCTGACGGCAGTGGGTCAAAGGTAAAGGCTGGCAGATCATGTCCCTGCGGGCCGTAGGAGGCTACGGTGGCTCTCCTGTGCCAGTATTCAGCCTCTCTATCTCTCTCCCACTGAAGCTCCGCCTCCCTGTCTCGCTCCCAGTGCAGTGACAGCTCCCTGCCCCGCCTGAGCCCCGGGTCCCTTTCCCAGTGGATCTCTGCTCCTCTGGGTAACTCAGTCTCCCAGGCTCTCCTAAGCCCCACCTCCCTCTGTTGAAGCTCGGCCTCCCTGTCCCAGTGGAAGCCTTCCCCACGGTCCAGCCTCAAGTTGTGATAGGCAGCAGAGTCTTCTCTCCTGATGCTGCAGTCCCTACAAAGACAGCCCGGGGGTGACAGACCATCCATTAGCATTATATCTTGGTAAGTCGGGCTGGTGGAGGGCTTTGCGGGGTGTGAGAGAGGATGGTTGTGGCTGTGAGGTGGAGGAGGATGGTGAAAAGGTGCCTCCTCATGACAGCAGAGGCGGCCGGGGGCAGACATGGGGTGGTGTGAATGACTGTGAGAGTGAGGGGTCAGGTCTTGTGACGGATACGGACAGATATGTCGAGGTGACGGCACCTCTGAGCAGGTACGGTGTAAAAAGTGAGAGGGGTAACTTTGGCGATCCCACACTAGATCTGGAGGTGGAAGGGACTGTTGCGAGTGTGGGCCGTAATGCTGACACATGTCCATGTGTGACGGAGGAGCAGCTGGGTTTGGGCTAGTGGGGGGGTTCGCCCCGTGATGACCATTGGTGCCAGGGGCTCGATCGAGGCAGTAGCCGTTAGGCATGAGGAGGGTGCGGTCACAGCCCGGTTCAGCACAGCGCTGGGAGCGGTAACCATCCCTGCACGAACACGACCGACTGAGCCGCAGCGCCCCACTCCTCTCTGAGGGCCAAGAATCTCCATCATCCAAAATGGCGGTCTCTCTCTCTCCGTCTGGGTTCCCCTCGATCCCTCCGAGGAGACGTTCAAGTTCCTCCCTCTCCTGCCTGGTCGGGGGCGGGGGACGGACAGGATCCTCAGAGTGATCGGGATGGATACACGATTGGTTCAAATGGAGGGAGTGGGGAGAAAAGCTGGGGTCAGAACTTTGGGTGATCATATGATCGGGCCTATCTTCTAAGAAGCCGCCTCCTGGGCTGCTACCGTTAGTTGAGGTCAGAGAATCGGAACCCGGACCGCGGCGCTTCTTTATCTGAGCGTAAAGGCTGCCATCTAGAGGACCTCTGGTATGAGCAATATCTGAAACAAACCAAACAGAGAGCTCATTTTATAAAGTAAAACAAATTTTAACAAAGTTGTTTGTTGTTCTTTCGTGTTCCTTTGGTTATGATTGTCTAGGACAGTGGTTTTCAACCAGCAGTTCCTTGGCTCCTCTGCAGAGGCTCTTTGACCAAATATAACATTGAAATAAAATCTTGATATATGTATCAGCAACCACAGTAGGAAAGTTAGATATTTTTAGCCATTTTTATCTACCAGTAGTTGTCTGTTGCTTGAGAATAAACATTTCTATGACAAAAGGATTTTCTATGACGAAGGACCAAAACACATCGATGCTAGCGATAGCATTGACCGATTCTTTAATCCGATCTCCACCACATCTTAAACACATTTGACTCCGGGTCATCGGTAGTCGCAGTAACAAGAATTACCCTCCAGGCTGTCCTGGTACCGCTGGTTGAAGTTCTCATAAGAATCCCAGCGAACCACCGGGTCAGAGGTGTTGTAGTCGACGATGACAGCCGGGTCGTTCTTGTGGTATTCACGTCCTGAGAAAAAAAAAAAAAAAAGTTTAATTCCAGGTTTTCTTTCTGCCGCTGCCCTGCTTGAATCTGATTTGAGGTTAATTAACCTTTGATCCTCTCAGGTCCAGAAGAGAAGACAAACTCCACGGTGGCATCAGATGGAAAACGTTCATCTGAGGGAAAGAAACAAGAGTCAAATCTCTCCAAAATAACAGCTTTCCAGTGATGAAACACACGTCACTAAATTAGATCTCCGTTTTAAAAGGTAAATATTGTCACACAAGGTGCAGATTTATAAATATAAATTGTACATAAACCCCATCAAACTCCAGCATCAAATATCTCACTTTTTCCACAGATGTATCCCAAGATACAAGAACGCAGAATAACACATTTCTGTTGATCTAATACTTCAAATCTTGTGCAGAAAACCACATTCCTCCTACAGACATGATCCGTTATTCCATGGAAATTGAAACCGAGGGGGAAATTAAGTAACGAGCACATTCATTTTTGACTTAAGGAATGCAAAGCCAATAAGCGTGTACCATAAACTCTCTCTGAGCGGTGATTTTTATTTTATTCTTCACACACTGTCATTGTGGCTTGTAGCGCATCTCGTTCTCACTGAACACTCCTCCTGGGAGCTGTCATTACTTCCAGGGTGAGGACCAAACTGCTACTTGGTAGGGATTTATTCTGCCACAGAATTATGAGGCCAAAACCACGGAAAATATATTCCCACAATTCAACGTTTAAACGGCTGCTGTCGAGTCGGTGTCTGTTTGAACATCAGTTTACAATAAAAGCATCCGGAGAAGCAAAAACCAGGCGTTTAGAAAACGATAACATTTGTAAAGTTAAAAACAGACGACTATTATATATAAAAAAAGTTTGTTCTCATGAATCAAAAGTTTAGTTTGAAACTACTAGACTTTGTTTTTGGAGGGACTACAGTGGGATGCTGATAAGTCCAGGTTGCCATGGCGATGTAATTTGAATTTTATCATTCTTGGACAAAAGATTCACTCAAACTTGGTGTGATTTTACAAAAGTAATTACATGTAATTCCCAAAGACACAATTTACAAAGTTTCTTCAACTTGATGCGTCAAGTTGAAGAAACTTTTCAGTCATTATAAATGAAGTTTGATGAACGTGAGCTGAAAAACTAATGAAGGCTGCTCTCCGTGTGGTACTTTTACTGGATAGCTGGAAGCTTTCTCACTTCCTTCTACCAAATGAATAAAAAATACAGCGAACCAATAAACAGAACACAACTTTTAACTTTTAGGTTAAATAAAACAAATTAAGACTCCAGAATAACCAACTAATATAAACAAAACATTTAATTTCAGTTTGTCTCTTGAACCACGTTTGGTTTGGATTTAAAACTACCCGCAGCATTTCCTAACCGTATCCACCCCCGGATCAACGCACCGGTGTGAGCTTCATCCAGCTCCCCCTTGCCGAACCAGAGCTGGGCTCCGTGGACGGTGCAGGTGTGGAACTGCAGCCTGAACACCGTGTCTCTGTCGGCGCTCTGGGCTCGCCGGTGGTAGCATTTCACCTGAAGAGGGCAGCAGAAAGCGAGGTTGGCTGGGCAGTAAGACACTTACACAGATGATTCAGACAAATTACCAGTCCTTGTTCACAAGATCAGAATATTTATCTTAGGGATGAAGTTTATCAGCTCGTAATGATTTTTAAAAAGTCATAATTACACCCCCACCCGTATGCGGGGGTCTTCTGTTTCCTCCTGGTCTGACTCACCATGATGTCACCCTTTAGCAACAGGGCCGGTTCGATGCTTACGCATAGTCTTCTGCCTCCGGTGCCTTGAAGGTCACTGTGAAAGACAAAATGTTGCAAATTAACCTTTTTATGAAGCCACAGAATGAGTGGAAATGAAAGGAAAGGCTCTTTAAGGTGTCAGAAACTAACTGTGGTTCCCAAAGTTGTGGTCAAGAGGTCGTGAAACATCAAACGAGGGGGTCGTGAGATAATCTACAGATATCAAATTAACTTTACATGAGACTGCCAAAAGCATAGGTAGTTTCTGATACAAAGAAATCAAAACAATAGTCATAAATTCATTAAAATGTGATCTTTATTACATGGCTTATTAGCAATACTTACTATCAGATACTTACTTAGAAGTCAAGATTCTTTAATACTTTTATTCTGTGGGTCAAAAAGCTGAAACGTTTGGGAACATCTGATTTAAATGATATATTAAGTTGGCAGTAAGGATGTTTAAAGGCACCAAGATGAAAAACAATGTGATAAAAGCTGGACTCGGGAAGAAAAACGCCATTTAATTGTGATGCTGAACCCTCAAAGTAATGAAAGAAAATATCCCGGAGTCAACACACCCCAGATTTATACAAAGTCCTTATAAGAGAATGAGACTCACTATATGCCCGAAGTGTAGACCAGCTGCATGGACTGGTAGATCTTCAAGAACGGGTAATAACCTAGAAAGAGGAGAGAATTTTATCTGCGTATGCAGCGAGGAATGTGCTGATTCCATCCTTTCCTTGTGGACCTGATCATCAGATAAACAGAAGTGTGTGTGTGGGTGTGTGTAGAGGGAATGCAGCCATCTTTGGCATCTGCATCCAGAATCACCTCTGTAAATCCAGAGGGAAGCCTGTCAGAAGACCCTCGCCAACCCAAACATCCCATCTCATACAGGTTTTATCTATATGCAAAGACCCGGACCGGATAGATTCGAGACAGAAGGTCCGGTTCAGATCCAGCAACACTTTCATTATTTGCCTTCTGGTGAATCAAACCGAACGTGTCAAGAAACGGGACCTCTTCCAGTGCCTCCCCTACATTACAGGTGACCCCCGGTTTCCTGCGTTCCCGGTAACCGGCGTTTCACGTATCTGCCCCCCCCGCCCGTGACGTCATCGGCCGAAACGGCAGAAATTTTCATTATTTTCGGAGTATTTTTGTGTTTGTTAGCAAGTTAACTGCTCTAAAATACATTTTAGAGGTACAAAATGTATGCTGGCGGTGTTTTAGG
>JARVGS010000127.1:33860733-33871230 GCA_031762315.1 Hypsolebias antenori | reverse complement strand
AACGAGCCTGCATTAAAAATCACTGACCGCTTCAAATAAGCCGACAGACAAATGCACCGTGAAACGTTATAGATTCTTACTGGACATGAACGGTTGAACAGTTGAGTTACGTCCCTGCGTCGTTTTCCTCGGCAACATTTAATGCAATCAACGTGTGGAAGTTGGAATAAAGCAGACATTTAGCCTGTGGGTTTGGATTTCTCTGACGCACTCACCCTGCAGAGATCTTGCTGTAGTGCATGTAGGCTGCGATGATCACGCCGGTTTTCCCTTTATTGCCCTGTAGGAAGGAGCGGGAGAGCAAAAGGTCATATGCAGCCTTTCATATGCAGTTTGAGCACAAACAGAAAAGGTGAGACGGACAACGGAAGCGGAGCGATGTGGAAATGCTTCAAATTAAAAAGCTCCCTGCGGTGTTCTGCTGCACACTTCCTGACACATTCCTAAGACATTCCAGCTCCAAATTCCAGAGGTGACCCCTCCAGATAGCAGCAGGAAGGCCCCTCGAACACAACGAGCACAAATTAAAGCTTGTTGTGCAGCGTGCCTTTTCTCAGTGACAACGGCTCGGTTTTTCCTCGGCCCCTGCGCGTGATCTGCAGCTAACAAACAACGTTCCTGCAGCTGGAATGTTCTGGAGAGGCGAAAAACACAAACGTTAGCTTGGATTTACCATTTAGCTTCTTCAGATTAAAAACAAATGGTTGTAGGAGCTCAATCATACTTGAAATTATTACTTAAAATCTTCCGTATGTTTTTCAGCGTGATCCTCGTCCTGCAGTTCTTACTCTAGGTCAGTAGATATCAAAATGTTCAGCTCCTTCAGGAGAAGGGTGCTGGTATTGGTGCAGCTTTAGCTTTTTGAAATATTTAGCTTTTTCAGCCATTTTTTAAAAATCACATAGGAAATGAATTGAGCTCATTTTACATTCTTCAAATCTTTAGATGTGCTTACAACCTTTTACTGCTCCTTTCACATTTTGTTCTGCTTCAGCTTCTTTCAGATTACTTGCGAAAATTTAAACTTTTTCAGCTACTTTCAGCGGATTCGTGCTCTTTTCAGATTCTTTCTGCTAACTATATTTTTGTGCTTCTTCTAACTTCTTTCTGCTAATTTCAGCTTATTATGCTTTTCAGCGTATTTTTACAAGTCATTGCGTTTTCTGCTACTATATAGCTGTTTTTATGCTTATTTTAGCTTTTTTCAGCAAATTGCACATTTTTTTTGCACTCATTTAAACATTTTTCAGCCTAATTCAGCAAAAATGTGCTCTCTCCCCTTTGTTCAGGTAATTTCAGCTTTCTTTCTACCTTTTCAGCTACTTTTCAGCTGTTTTTTGCCCATTTCAACCTTTTCAGATAATTTCCAGTTTCTGGTGCTCATTTTGGCTTCTTTCAGTCTAACTGGGCAAACTTGTGTTCTTTCTGCGTCTGCTATTTTAACTTGTTCCACCTTTCCAGATACCGTTGTAGCATTTTTGAAGCTATTTTCAGCTGTTTTCAGATAAATTCACATTTTTCATGGTAATTTTTGCTCCGTTCAGACTAATAATTTTTTTTCTGCTAATTTCTGCTTGTTATGCTCCTTTCAGCTTAACTATGCTAGTTTCAGCTATTTCGGTCACTTCTGTTACTATTTAGCTATTTTTATGCTAATTTTAGCTTTTCAGCTAATTCCATATTTTGTAGCTAATTTCAGCTCTTTCCGTTTCTTTCTGGTAGTTTAAGCTTCTTTTGCCTTTCAGCTACTTTTCAGCAATTTTTTTTCTAATTTCAGCTATTTTTTTAATCTACTTTCCTAATTGTTTTTCTAATTTCTGTATATTTACACCAGTTTCAGCAAATGTGTGTTCTTTCTGCTTTCTTCTGCTAATTTAGGCTTGCTCATCTTCCATTTCAGCTAAATTTCAGAATGTTTTTTTTTTTTTTTTCCAAGCTAATTTCAGCTGTTTCTCAGCAAGTTCTGCAACAATCATTCAATGTGTCCAGAGCTGGAACAACCTGCTACAACTGTTATCAATTGGTGGATCATGGGCCACTTTCAGTTTATTGGAGGAGACTTTTATGGTCAGTAGGGGTGAAATTATAAAGCTAAAAAAAAACTAATGATTTTTAACATTAATTGATATTACTACAGTTTAAGATTAATGAAACGACCAGATTCTTGTAAAGAGGTGGGGAACATTTTTTTTTTAAGTAAAAAACAAAACAAACTATGAGCTATGCAGACATATGTATTTTTTTTTACTGTGGGGAAAAATAACTATATAAATAAAGCAAAAAGCTAAAGTGAGTATTTGCCAAATAAATGACATGAAAACAGCTAAAACTAGCACTTTTTTGTTGTTTGTATAATAACCAATAAACTTCAGTTTTATATTAGTTTTAGTCAAAGCTTGAAAGAGCTGCTGTGGAGGAACCAAAGAGCCACATGTGGCTTGAGAGCCACAGGTTGCAGACCCCTGCTCTAGTGGCTCTACTTTTGTGAAATCAAAATACACAAACAAGCTGAAATCCTTCGATTTAAACAGAAATCATGTTAAATATTTCACACCCCGGTTATTAACCAAATAGATTAAGTCTGATTTATTCAGCACAAGCAGAAAAACAGACAGTAAATTTCCTAATTACAGATTGGGTATTAAAAAGGCTCCCACTGTTTTTCACTGAAACAGAAGCTAACATATGCATAGTAGTAAATATATGAAGTTGTTGAGACTAAATATTTTGGATTACTTCTGTCTGCAGTGAAAGGGACAACAAGCCTCACATTTTCTACCAGTTCGCATTTTTCCACATCATTTCAACTTTTATTCATTTGGGACTGCAACCTGCATGCATGTGCAAAAAACTGTACATAAGTTTTTTTGTTTTTTTTTTTTTTGCACACAGCACTTTATGAGACTACTAAATAATAATTTCATTAAATATAAAAGGTTCCTTGATAAACACTATTTCATCAGTAATCCCAGCTTTGACGCATGCGGCCACATCTTGTGTGTTCAAGTTAAGAGCCTGGGAAAACACAGGAAGTCTGCTTAAAAAGGCTTTGCGACCTCCTGAACTCTGACCTTGCAGTGGAGGACCACCACGTGCTGGGGGTCAGAGGTCAGCCAGTTCTCCATGGCCTTACATATGGCGCAGATCTTATCCAGCGGCGGGGCGTGGAGGTCGGGCCAGCCAAAGTCATGGACCTGTTGGTTGATGGAGACATGAGAACGACGGCGATCCGAGGAGATTAAAACCGACGAGTGTGGTCTGCGTTCCCAAACATCACGCGGCGAGGAGCCCTACCTTAGGGTTGAGTCGGGTGATATCATGGCGTCGCTCTGAGAGATTCAGCAACTAAAAACGAAAAAACAAAATCATACCAGCTACCAGAGAAAATACAGCAAACAAACCAGGTTTTGCAAAAGCTGTCGCTGCCGTTTGCTCACCAGAAACTTGTCCTGGTGTTTGGATTTGAGCATGGCAGCCACCTCCTTCAGGTTGAGCCGGTATCTTTGCTCCTCCAGCTTCGGAGGGAAGAAGACCGAAATGATCCTCTCAGTGATGTACGTCAGGTCGAAGTCGTAGTGGCGCTCCATCACGCGCTCCATCACACGGTCCACACTGAAGCTCCTGACGAAACAAGACAGAAGAGAGACTGGAACTGTATACTGAGCTGATGTTTTGTTTGAGCATCTTTTATTACTTTTTTATTTTTATGCAGAAAGAACCTAATCCAACCAAGTGCAAGACTAATCTCTAAACGCCACAGCCCAGATAAAGACTTTGATTTCACTTTTAAATCATTAATGATAGGGATTTATAATCCACCCAATCGTAAATGACCAAGTTTATTGGCTTTTGCGCTACTTCAAGGACTTCTGTGAGAATCTGATTATATCCAAAATTATGCTGATGCAGTAATACAGAAAACCCTAATGGGTTTTAAAAACTACAAATTACTTGTGATGGTTCAACATGAAACCTCACCTAAAGTCTGACGGACAGAAACAGACGAGGGGGGAATGAGAAAGTGGATACATCAGATCACATTCATGTACTGGATCACATTTGTGACACTAAACCTTCCACTGACAACAAAGAGAAGGTCATTAGTCTGAGGATGAATGTAAACGGCGCAGATTAGAGCTGACAGCTGCTAAACGTGAAACTCCTCGGGCGAAACATATTAGATGTAACGTTTGCAGCATACTGTATGTTGTAATAAAAAGAATGGGATGACTCTACCTTGGTAGGGTGCTCCTCTGTTTGATGTAGTTCAGGGACTTGGTAGATCCCTTTGGAAAACAAAGAAACAATAAAAACTAAAGGTTAACCATAACTAGTTGACCTCATTACAGCACACATTTAGGCTGTTCAACGTAATGGCCACCAGTCCGAAGAGAAGCTCATCTTATCTCTATACTCATCAGGTCAAAAGGTAACTTTGAGATTATTACCCAAACTCCTTTGTTCAGATGATCTTTGCGTAAAACTTTTGAGTTTCCATTTACCTTCTGCTCTTTACATCAAAACTAATCCGAAATGCTACAATAATAATAATTTTAAAAAGTATTCTCGATCAAACAGACATGCTTCAACGCCAGGAAAAAGCACATGTAAATTCAATTAGATACAGTTCTTGAAGTTTTTGGAGTTTATGCAAAAACGTGGTTGTGAAGGTAACACTTAGCACTCAACATGATGTACCTTAAACTAGCATACGGTAGTTATTCACTGAAGTTCATGCTCAATAATCCAGGTTTACATTGCCTGGTCAAAAAAAAAAAAAAAAAGTCACCACAAAAAAAAGGGTCACACTAATATTTTGTTGGACAGCATGCATTCACTGTGGCATAGTTTCAATAAGCTCCTGCAATGTCTCAAGATCTATTTTCATCCAGTGCTGCATTGATTTTTCACCAAGATCTTGCATTGATGACTAGACATTAGGCATGATGGGTGCATCACGTCCCCTGCCTCTCTTCTTACCCTGATGCGCCCATCACTTCGGAACAGGGTAAATCTGGACTCATCAGACCACATGACCTTCTTCCATTGCTCCACAGTCCAATCTTTATGCTCCATAGCAAACTGAAGCCTCTTTTTCAGTTAGCCTCACTGATTAGTGGTTTTCTTAAACCTACACAGCTGTTCAGTCCCATTCCCTTGAATTCCCTTCACATTGTGCGTGTGGAAATGCTCTTACTTTCACTATTAAACATAGCCCTGAGTGCTTCTGCTGTTCTAATTCCAAACGTTTAAGTGATCGCCGATCACGATCATTCATGATTTTTTTTCCGGCCACATTTCTTCCTCGAAGACGATGGGTCCCCACTATCCTTCCAGTTTTTAATAATGCAGTTCTTAACCCAATTTTAGTAGTTTCTGCAATTTGCTTAGATGTTTTCTCTGCTTGATGCATACCAATGATTTGATCCAGACAAACTGGCATCTTTTCCATGACCATGCAATGTTTTCTATCGACATGGTTGTTTAAGACGTGAAAAGCAACTCATTGCACCAGTTGGGGTTAAATAACTTGTTGCCAGCTGAAAGATAATTGCCCATGCAGTAATTATCCAATTTGTACCTATTTGCTTAGTTAAATCCAGGTGGTGACTTTTTTTTTTTGACCAGGCAGTGTACAATCCAACAATGTTCAGTCAAGTCATCTGGACAAGGGCTGAAAGATTTTGGAAAATGTTCTAACTGCAATTTTTTTAACTTTAATATTCTGATGGCAATTTCATATGCGGTTACTTTTCAATGTCTTGTTTTCGTGTATTTTTCAATGAACACAAGCAATAAATCGGTTTCATATGCAAAAAAAACTCCACTGTTTTCAGCTCCACTTCAACTCTGTTTCTGCATTTTTTTTTGTGTGTATCTCCGGGATAGCAACTTAGCTAAAATGTGTGAGCGAGGGCATTCTGCACCACTTATCCACTGTGTTTAGCAAAGCCGTAAACCCAGGCGTGGTCACTATATTAATGGGCATCATGTCTTTCACTGTGAACTCCATTATTGCTTGAGTTATTTCCGCATGTAGTTTTGAATTATGTTCATACGGAGTAATACCTTCGAACAGTTCGATCAGTGATCCCTGTCGGCTGGTACGTTGCTTACTTTCGTTGGCATTCTAGCCATGCAACTATCGTAAATGGCTTTGAGGTAGGAATGCATTAAATTATCAACATGGTATCGGCCGATATTAGCGTTAAAGTTCAATATCGGACATCAGCCATTCCATTGAAATAACTTGCCGATATACAGTAAAAGGCACTGTTTTTGCCTGCAGCGGCAGCACAACGCAATGATGTCACCTGACCTTAGGGTGGAGAGGAAATTTCAAAATGTCAGCAGTGTGGAAGTTTTATTTTTCGTTGGTGAGGATGCCGGATTCCGAAGATTTATGGACTACATTGAGCCTCGCTACATCGTCCCCAGTCGGAGATATTTTTCCAACGCAACGTTACCAGAGTTACAACCCTCATTTCAGACGTCGTTGAGAAGCTAATAGCCGATAGCACGACTTGGGTGAGTTTTACCACAGACATATGGACGTCGTTTTAGCTCGTTAGCATGATTAGTCTTACGGCACAGTGGATAGACAAAAACTTTGAACTTAAAAAGGCTATCCTTCATGCACAGGAGTGCAGAGGATCCCACACTGCAGCTAGGAACCTGGAACAAGCCTCCACAAGTGAAACAGCATCACAGGTGGCTAATGCTAATAAATAACATTTAACACCTTTCATTAAATATAAGTTAAAGTGCTATTATACATATCATATGGCTGTTACTGAATATATGTCACCAGCTCTTACAGCTGTTGCACAGTTTTTGTACAAAATAAGCCTAAATAAGAGGAATATGTTCTGACAAAGGAAAGTATATAAAATATCAGTATTGGTTATCAGCCAGTGGCATATCGGATTTCGGCCAAAAATCCAATATCGTGTATCCCTACTTAATTCTCTAATTATTCCATTTCTTTGTTTGTGACAGCTTTCACAAAGGCCTGAGGGTTTTAAAATGGTGTTGTTCTGCTATGTTAGCAGCACATCAGTGATACCTGAGTGGCAGCAGGAATCCGTAGCGGATCAGGAGGCCCAGCCCCCACAGGACAGTCAGCCTCAGGCTGATGTAGTGAAAGTTGTAGTTGCTGCGGGTCAGCAGGTTCCATGACTCCAACTCTTCAGCACTGAACCTCTTGGTCACCTCGTCATCCATGATGCTCTCCACTCCTCGACGAGCAAAATAAAAGATGTCGGACATCTCAAACTCTGTGGCTGAGTCCAGGTCTTTGTTGCTGCCGCTTCGCCGGATCTCAATGATCTCCTCCTCCAGGGAGGTGGGCTCCCTGGCGATGATGGCTATGGAAGCACAGGCAGACAGGATGTCAGTGGAATTCACCTACAAAACTACTCAAACACACATTTCCAGGAAATGACAGCAGGAGCAGCTTACCATTTGAGTAGGGTTTGTACAGATGGTGGTTCCTTTCTTTGGCTCCTCGCTCTAGTCTTAGTGTGGCCCACTAGAAAGAAAGAGTAAATGTTGAATTTACACTCAAGCAATTCTGCATCACATTCATAAATGCTTGGAGAAAAAGTGAGGTCAGCGGAGGTACATTCATTTTTCATGGTCTAAAACATTGGACACTTGGATGTTATGGCACAAACAAAAACACTACATGGCATAAAAGCACAGAATGTTCTCCCAGTGGGACATGCTGCACAAGTTTTATTTAGCAAATCTCAGACAACACTAGCACGCCACAAGATAACTTCAAAATGTGCGGTCTTCAGTCAGAGATAGTAAAAAACCTGCTGCTGCATGAAAGTTGAGTTGCTGTGTTTAAAGGAGTGTCTGTCGTAAACAGAACAAGGAGAAATTCCAGACTTCTGAGCACAACAGCAGCTTTCCGTGGAGTTTTAGCTTGCAGTTCTCACCCTAGTAACTTTAACTTCAAAAGTGCTAAAACCATTTTTTGCTCTAAAATTAGGTGTTCTTACAGGATTATAAAACATAAAAAATTTTAAAAATTGCAGAGCTGTGTTATCTGCGCTAATAAAACATAAAAAAATTGCTTTAGCCAATAAAATCTTTTTGCTTTCTGCTACCGTTGCAGCTGATGAGCGGTTCTTTTAGAGAGCAGGGACCAGAGAGCTGCTCTTTCTTTAAAAACAAAATATTACTAGTCGCTACTACTGTGGCAAGTGGCTTTAACGCAGTGTGTAACTACTGCACAAATGCATTCAACCTAAACAACTGGGCAAGAGCTTTTTTCTCTCCATATTTCATGAGTTAGCGACAAACTGCTAAAGCAATAAATAAGCAATAATGTGGCCGTTGTGTTCAATTAAAACACACTCATTTACTGTCACTTAACTATGAAAACACTTCGCTACACTGCACATTTTGTACTGCAGCTGACCTTTGACCTTTCGCCTCAACATCTCAAAGCAGCAACTGGGATCAGATCTCATGTGTCCCACCGGTTCACTTATTTGTGGCACAAGGGCTGCTCTCAGGAGGCACATGATGGAAAGTGATGTTACAGCCGAGGAGAGCGGCTGATAAATTAATGCCCTCTTTGTCAATGAAGGTTTCATTATTTAAAGTAAAAGCTGTAAGGAATAAGTGTGCAATAAAGTCATGACACAGCAATCAGCGTAATGGCATGGTCTGCATTAGATAACAAATAAAGCATACCCTGCAGACCTGTTCATCTCTATCAGTTCCTATAAGACAAACGTAAAGCCAGATTCAAACAATATGCTGGAGCTGCATGCACGACAGGCGTTATCTCCCTAAAATTGTCAAAAAATGCACAATATTTGCAGCAAGTGAAAGAAAGGTTCACCATGTTTTTAGCAGAACAAAAGCAACTTTCATGAATTACATGTTGCTACAGCAACTGTGCAAAAAATGACGGCTGTAATATCTTAAAACAGCAACTAACATTCGTGTTTACCGATTATTTATTTACTTGCCTCAAAGACCTTTAACAGCGTCTTCATGTAGAGGCGCCGGATGCCAAACGACACCCCGAAAATGGCAGGAACGATGATGAAGACCAGCAGCAGGGTGAACCACACGGTGAAGGAGATGCCGAGCAGGACGCACAGCAAGTTGTCGAAAGGGTTGAAGAAGAGCTCCATCCCTGAAGCGAAAGGGGATCTTCTGTTTCCTAACAGCTGAACGACAAGGTGGAGTTGGTGACAAGAGGAAGTGCACGGCTACACTTCCTGGCCCAGAGTGGCCTTAGTACTCGTCACAAAGGAGCCTTCATCAAGAGAACTAGTTAATGGAGCTTCTCTTTGTTGGTGGAGAATCAATACAAGCACAAAACGTGTTGATAGTGCCCATTTGGGCAGTGTCGGTGGTTACAACTGAGCTGTTCATGATATGGGTGGGGGTGGGTGAGCTGCAGATGTGAAGTGCAGGTGTCCTCTGCTTGAAAGAAGCGTCCTGCCGAGGAGAACGTCAACAATGGAACAAAAACAAGTGGACTCAGCAGGTGGTTCTGTTGTCTGGTGAAAACACTGCAGCTCAGGAAGACACACACCTGCAGACAGGAGACAAGCACACAGTCAGGTCCATCTGCTTCACAGCAACACGTCTTCCCGGACTGATTATTGTAATTTAATAAGACTGCACCCTCCATGTCTTTATCTGCTGCACACAACTCAAGTGTTGCTAGTAAAACTGTGCTAGGTGCTAGCTGAAACAAGCGCTGGTCACCCTGAAGAATGCTGTTCGTGCGCGTGTTTTCCTGTGACAGAGCAGATATGGTGAGATGTTGCTGCTAGCTGCAGAGACAAGCTAGCGGGAGGCCCTCCATCCTCCTCGTGCTGATGATGATGATGATGGAGCGGCTAACGGGAGTCCATCACGATTAAAGATGGCAAACACGCGCCCCCGCGGCTTTCTTCTTCAATTTATCAGCCTTCGAAAAATCCAGGAAGACGACTGCAAACGCTCAGGACAGAAGCCAGCGCGGGTTCGTGGAGGTAAAAAGACCAGCTCCGCGCGCTTATCATCGCCGCTTTGCTAACAGTGACACGCGCGCGCCGAGGCGTTTCAGAGGATTTGGTCCTACTACTCCCTAAACGCCACACGATGTGTTCACGTCCCGCGAGATTTAAAGCGTTAAAGGGCTTCCTGTTTGACGAACCTTCAGTTGAGTCGCGCGGTCGGTCCAGTCGCGCTTCACCGGTCCATCACTTTGTCTTTGTTTGGCGGACTGTGTGGTCAGACACTGAGAAACTCCACCCGCCGGCGAGTCATCACGAGCGGACTGAGGCACAACAGACAAGCCGCGGAAAATCAACAACAACATGGCGATCTGCAGCGACCCCTGGTGGACAAAATCATACTGTACACACTGTTTTTTTTTTTTTTTTTTTTTTTAATTTTACCGGTGTTACACCAAATTCTGTGACCTATCATATTCTGTGACCATAGGGGGCGACAGCGCATTCAATTGCTGTTGTTTAA
>JARVGS010000127.1:33828116-33838730 GCA_031762315.1 Hypsolebias antenori | reverse complement strand
TCCGACTTACGTTAAAATCGAGTTAAGAACGGTTTGTAGGTACGGAACCCGTTCGTAAGTCGAGGACTACCTGTATTGAGCTAAAGCTTGATGTGGCAGTTGCTGTGTAAACTGCAAGCAGCTGGTATTTATTGTAATGTTTGTTCCCAATGAGTTTCTTTTGAGGATTTTGGGAATAAATGAACAAAATTAAGTTTTCACTTAAAACTTCTTGACACAATGGACACCAACATGTCTGTGTGGTAAACTCAAGATAGCCATGAGACACTGTAGGTCACAGTTACTGTATAGTCTTGTCTAATTCGTATTTATTGTACAAAGAATGTGTCCATTTCTAAATAAGCAACCAAACTTCATTCTAGGCTACAAATCCTATCAAGTTTTCCTTAAAGGACTGCTTCGGCATTATTTTACTGTTGGATGTATCTCAAAGGTTTCCTTTGATGCACAAACTCCTCCCCAAGCAGCTCCTCTCTTCAGATATGGAGAAGCTGGAGGAATGAGGCTAGTCTTTGCCACATGCCTTCGCCCTTGGCTGTCTCTGCCTCACCCGCTGCCTGCCAAGTCTCCCGGCTCCTCTGCCCTCCTTCGTCTCTCTGGCCATGGCCACAGCTGGCATTCTTGCCCTCTGTCTATTCATTATACCATCCTTCCATCAATGGCTCCTTCACAGGAGCAGTGGTGTGGGGTTTGAGACGGACTCAGGGTTCTTTCTGAAGAATGCTGCTGAGCAACGTTTCTCAATGGCAGAGATCTTGAAACCTCGTAGCTTCTGTTGTTGTTTCACACCTCACACCGATAACAGTTCACTCAATTAACAAAAAATAAAACCGTTTTCAGCAGCATCGTGGCTCAGTTGGTAAAGCTGACGCCTCTCAGCGAGTTGGTCACCCCGGTTCAAATCCCAAAGGGGGGGACCTTTCTGGGTGGAGTTTGCATGTTCTCTCTGTGCATGCGTGGGTTTTCTCTGGGTACTCCGGTTTCCTTTCCCAGACCAAAAACATGTATGTTAGGCTGACTGGTGACTTTAAATTGTCCCTAGGTGTGAGTGAGAGAGTGAATGGTTGTTTGTCTCTATGTGTCTCTGTGATGGACTGGAGACCTGTCCAGGGTGTCCCCCTACTGCTCACACAGTGAATGCTGGACGTGGGCACCAGTGACCCCAGAGAGTAGCGGGTAAAAGGATGGACGGACAGAAACAGTTTTCAATGTCATCCCTAAAAAGGATGATTTTGTCCCAGAGGTCCATGTCTGCATTGGAGTTCAACACTGAACTAGAGAAGTCAAGTTGCTCCAAGATAACTGCATTTATCCTAAACAAAATTAAAGTTTAATATGTGATAGCTTTTTTTGAAACAGAAAAGCTCTCATGATTTTGTGATCTGATCTTCACAGTACTCTCTTTTTGACATCATGCAAAACATTTAATTCAGAAAACATGTTGGCAAAATGAACCAGCGGAGGGACTTGAACCATCTCCATCTTGGCATTTTTTATGGAAATAACTGAAAAATGTTTTGTCTCTGATCTGTGATCTGACACAATCAATCCATTGTGTCTTTTACCCATTTCCAACGAAGAACACTGTTCACATTTTTGACTAAAACATGGGTAAAGTTTTGTTTTCCACGTTAGCTGCTGTTGTATTTGTGCTGTCATTTAAGGACAAATGCTTTATGTATCTGTTCACAGACTGTATGCAAAGAGATAATCATGATGTTCAGAGCTGGCAATAATTCTCCATTTACCAAATCTCCAGACATAATCACCATTTGCTTGTTTCATGTCTTAACTTTACGAACACTTAGGAAACTTGCAGCTCAACACAGATTGAGTGGAAGCTTTATGTCGAAAACAATTTCACAAGTCCTTGACCCTTACCTTGGACTCGCATTTCCTGTGGGTGGCTGCTTTGCATACTAGAGGGAATCCAACAAGAGAGAGGAGAAAAAAAAAAAAAAGGAGAAACTTTAGTTATGCAAGAGTCCAATTATTTACAACCCCAATTCATAAAACATAAATAATAAAAATGGATCACAATGATTTGTACCGTATTTTTTTTTTGTCATATAAGTCGCACATTTTTGCATAAATTTGCAAGTCCTGTGACTTACAAGCAACTAATATACGTTTTATTCCCCATATTTATAAACTAATTTTTGGCTGAGATCTGACGATTTCATTCATTCTGACATGGAAAAGATTGAACATGACCATTTTCATCTGCTAGAGGGCCCTCAACTAATATGGCAAACAAAGTATCTTATAGGTAAAAGCAGCTATTAATGATACACTTGGCTTGCCATACCAAGCCACCTTCGTCTCGTTCCAGAACTCCTGGAGCAAACATCAAATCAGCTTTGTTTCTCCACCGAGGCAAAATGAAGCTGATTTGACCATTAAAGTGCATTTATTAATAGAGACCAACCTTTACCATACTTTCAAGCAAACAAATAATAGTTTTTAAGTGTTAATCTTGTTAAATTTAGAGGAAGTGCATGAGTCCTCCCTCTGTGCGCTCCCGTTTCCACAAATTAATTTTTGAAATGCAGCTGATTTGACAATCAAAGTGCATTTATTAAGGAAAAGTTAAACTGAGACGTATGATTTCAAGCAAACAAATAATTGTTTTTAAGTGTTAATCTTGTTACATTCTTGTTAAAGTCCTCCCATGCACGCTCCCATGGACTGATGCGACTTATACAGCAGTGCGACATGTACAGCAGCAAGTACGGTAAATCATAAAACCGTGGTTTATTCACAATGGACCGTAGATAAACTAAAGTATGGGTTTATGAAATTTGCAAATCACTGCATTCTGTTTTTATTTACATTTTGCACAACGTCCCAACATTTTTAGAATTAAAGTTGTACTTTAACATACCAACAAGTTGTCTAAAAATGAATACAAAAGGTCCGATTGTTTATTTTTACTGGCTTAATCAGAAATTTTCTGCAACTTTTTAAAAACATATTACTGTATTTTGAGCCATCAGCTGTGCAAGACTTACCTCTGCAGAAGGAGCCCACGTTGTCGATGTTCTGTCGACACACACCGCACTGTCGCTTCTTCTTAAACGTCTTCTCCTTGAAGACGTGGGGCTCTCCCTTTCCAGACTGATGAAAAGGACACAAACAACATGTTTAATAACAGAGTCCAACACCTGATGCTGCCTTTGCTAGACCAGCCAATGGACTGTGGTGTCTCACTGCTACTGAAAAAAGATGTTTGACCTTCTTAGAGTTTAACTCTGAGAAGGGCTTACGCTTGTTTTACACTGAAAGCCAAGTTATTTGACAGAAACAAAGACACAAGAAGGTTCTTGAGTGACTTTGTGGACGAGCTTTAACCTGTTAATACGACTGGCCTGGGTGCATATTTCTCTGCATGCATGGATTTACTGCAGCAGCATCAACTTTTCACTCCTCTTGCCTCTTGAACTTCTGTTCTGGTTGTGGAACTGTCTTCCAGTAATAATCCCTGCACCTCCCACCCATGCCCTTTTATAATCCTATGCTTGTGCGTGCGAGGAAGAGCTATGCGAAAATAAAAAAAGAATTTTAAGTGTTTGTTTAAAGAGAACTAGATAAAATGAACTTCTTTTTCCCATGTTCACATGTGATTATATGTGCATGCGTGTGCGTTGAACTCATTCCTGCCCAGCGCCTCTTTTGTTTCCCAGCACGGGATTATGAACATGGCTGACTGAGCTTGACGTGACTCCGTGGTGACTTTGAACATGAGAGCCCCCCCAACAACCAAGGGCCAAGGATGAAGACAATGGGAGAAGGAGGAGAAGAGGTGGGATAAAGAATGTTGGGAGACTTTGTGAACAATGTGCACTGTCATGCTGAGAGGCAGCACAGATATTCTGGAAACCATAATCATCTAATCAAAACTGCAGGATTTGATTTCCAACCATCAAGAAAACATAAATGCACAAACACTTTCCAACCAAAACATCCTTCTCTGACTCATTGTCTATCAGACATAGTGATTCTTTTACACTGTGTGCTTACTCTCAGGGTAACAACAGAACAGTTCTGTTTGTGCACTTTTTCCATCAATCTGCTATTCTCACCATGTTCTGGGACTGGGCTGTGTTTGGACAGCTGCCTGCCTGGCATCACCCTCAGCCAGCTGTGTTCAGCTGCTGGCTTGTTCTTGTACGAGTGTGCCATGACCACAGCACCCTGGCTGGAGGAGCCGAACTGAGTGGGTGGTTCAGCGGGAGCAAAGACGGTTACGTAACGTGGCCTGCTGGGTGGTAGATGCCTTCCGTAACTTGTAAATTTCCATTGTTATGGTGTTTGGTGCCCTCATTCTGGGTGAGGTAATGGGAGACGCAAAAGAAGCCCTTGTAGATAAATTAAATTTGAAATACTATCAAAGTCCATTAGATCTGAGAAGGCTCAGTACTTTGTCCTCTGAAGCAATCTGCGGGGATGGGAGGTTATGAGGAAGTATGGTGTGCTGGGGTGGTTTCTAGGGGTTATCTGGTCCCTGCACCACCCAAGTAAGAAACTAAGATTGGTCCACAGTCTCAGCATGAAGATTCAGACTTCTGAGCGGCCCTTGTTCAAAATCAATCCAAATTATGATATTTATGGATATACTCTCGAGGCACAGTTATGGAGCAGAGGGGATTTATGCAGATGAAGTAGGGGTATCTCCATTGGCATCTTCAGGCCTTGACCTTCTGCGTGCACTGCAGAGAATCACCACCAAGTATAAAGATCCTCTTATCCTGCCACAATACTCAACAGTAATAAGATGCAATGCTTCGTCTAGGTCGTGGGGAGTCTTGCCTTAAATCTGTGGGGTTGTGTGTCTAGGAATCTTGTTTTTAAGTGATGACAGACTGGACTGGCAGATGGATCAAAGGATCACAGCCTCGTCCAAAGTGATAACGGTAACTGGTCTGTCATGGTGAAGAAAGAGCTCAGCCAAAAGTCAAAGTTCTCGCGTAACTTGTTAGTTTCTAACACTCATCTATGGTCATGAGATGTGGATCATGACTGAAATAATGAGGTCCAGGATGCAAGCGGCTACAGGGTGGTTGGATTCAAAGTCTTAGGTTATTTTTACACGCATGGTAGACGGTTCGATCGGGGACCAAAATTCGGAACATTTAATTATATTTGCAGCTGGTGCAGTTCGTGTTCACACTGCACTGAGTCAGTCAAGCCAATCTGTTCCCCCACCACCCCTCCTCGCCTGTGGTGGTGCTGCACCAAGAACTACAAGAACAATGGGCTCAGCATGAGCGGAAGATGGGGCAGAAGACCACGGAGAATGTTGCTTTTCACACAAGGCGGCTGAGACGACTGTATGAAGTAAGAGAAATGCGCGTTTGTTTTGGTTGTATTTACCCAGAATGCCCTGCGTTGTAGTCCACTTCCTGCTTTTGGAGTGGTCTCCGGTACACTTGCATTCACAATGCATTCAAATCATGCCAGAGTTCATTTCAATCGAGTTCACTTCAACCGAAGATCCGTATCAGAGTTCGATTGTGCATTCACACCTCCCCAAACAAACCGGACTTTCTAGGCAAATGCACTAGAGTTCGATTAAAGTGGACTAAACAGGACTGGTGTAAACGCACCTTTAGAGATAAGATGAAGAGCTCTGTCATCTGAGAGGAGCTCAAAGAAGAGCTACTCCTTTGCATTGATAGGGTCAACTGAGATAGATTAGACATCTGATTAGACGCCTCCTGGCAACTCCCTCTGGAGGCGAATTCACAGAATTTGCTCGAGGGGTTATAGAGCCTCTCTGGCCTACACAGTTTAAGATCTCTCAGGAGGTCTCAAGTCTCATCCTGGACCTTTTGCTTCTATAACATGACCACAAATAGGTAGAAGAAAATGGGTGTTGAATGTTTTTTTGGTACAAAGTTGGTTTGACGCTTTTGTATTGTATATAAAACCTAAATAAACCTGAGTGCATTTTGTTCTTATTTCCAACAATACTTTCCAAACCACAAGGAAAATTTATAAATTTTAATTGTTCGTTTTTTTTTTTTTTTGGAATGAATTAGAACCACAGCACCAATAATTACTACGTCAGCTGGTGAAATTAAATGAGTTGCACTTCTATTATCGGTCACTCCCCTCATCTGTTGATATTTTTGACTAGTCAGATTAGTTATGGAGCTCCACAGACACCAATAAGCATACAAAGACTTCACAAAAAAACATATTTTTTGTGCTTGCAGACTCAGTATATGGCCACACTTATCTATAAAGTTGAGCAATCATTCAGTAAAGTGTCCACACATACACAAAACATACACATTAGTATCCACACATGAGGCCACAGTGAGTTTAAAAAAGCAACCAGTTACAGTCAGCCGAGCCACAGTGGTGATGTGGGCTGAGACTTAAACACACAGAGGAGAGGCAAGCAGCATTCTTCCTGCTTCAGACACAATCAAGACCACTATATAACCCAACCACATACAATCATGGTCAGACATCGCTGCCACTGAGAACTCTATAAGGTGGTGCAAAGTTGCTCCACGCTGGTTCATGGAAAGAAACTGGAGGGAGAAACCTCTTTTAGATTTTGTTGCAATGTGTGTTTTGGCACTCAGTGCAGGAAGGCATACATTAAAAAGGACAAATGTAAAAAAGGATTAAAAACTTTATTAACTTGGAGATTCAGCATCTCACAAACCACTATTTAAGACAAAAGTGGGCGGCTATTTCCATGCAACTAGGACTGGATCAACATGCAAACTCCATTCTTGTTTGTCTTTTGGCTGCTCCCTTATTGAAGTGGTCACCACAGTGAGCAAACTCAAATTAAAGATTTGGTAATTGGCATTTTGTTTTACAGAAGATGCCCTTCCTGACACGACCTGGGCTTGAACCTTGAGGCTCAGCAGCACTGACCACCAAGCTACCACTTACTGCAGCCCCGTAGGCTAAACTCAATTCCAACATTTTTTCTTTTCCAGTGTTTCCCTACCATTATACAAGGAGGGCACCCCGCTCTGTCAACAGAACCGAGCACCCTGCCTATCGAACTGTGCCCCATTTCCGACACAGACGTAGCGCTAAGCTAGTGGCCCGCAATACAGACGCACTAGCTAAAAAGCTACAGAGGTAACACTGACTCCCTCACATTGAGCCGTTTCCATCATACGTCACCCCCCACCCCCCCACACACACCTGTAAGAGATGAGCGCCCTGCCAAGGCAGGTAATCTAGAGGAAACACTGCTTTTCATTATAAAGAATAGTTCATACGGGGAATTTAAACTTTGTACATTTGATGATGCAATTTCACAAACTCATCCATCCGTTTTTCTTACACACTTTTTTTATTTCCAGGTCACAGAAAGCTGGTTATCCATCTGTAGCAGTCTGTGCGAGGGGCAGGGGACACCCAGGACAGGTCGCAGTTTCATTACATGGCCACGTGGAGACAAGCGAGACACAATCATTCGCACTCTCACACCTAATGACAATTTATAGTTACCATTTAATCGAACATGCGTGTTTTTGGTCTGTGGGAGGAAACTGGAGGACATGGAGAAAACCCATGTGTGCGCAGGAAGAATAAACTCCGCCCAGAAAGGAAAAAAAAAGACGAACCTGTGACCTCACTGCAAGGCGGCAGCTCTAACCACTGCTGCACCGTGCTGCACATTCACAAAAGCAACTTTGCAAAACAGTCACATTGTTGCAGTATTTCAAACAATAAGTTAACACTGAATTGCTTTGCGTTTTTAATTCTCTTCAGTGACTGAATGGTTTAAACAGGTGCAACAAAGTCAGGGTAAATGTGAAGGATAACAAGTGATGGTCAGTGATCTGGTTTTTGGCTTTGCAGACAAAATGATTCATCTGTGATTTCTGGTACTATGTGGACCAGATGAAGACTGCTAACAGGCAGATGTGGCTCCACTCACAGGCTGTAAAACATCCAGGTTTGATTTAGAAAACATTTTTTAAACTCGTGTGAACCTGAAGCTCATTTAGCTTATTTTGTGGGAACATAAGGATGTGTGAGAAACTTGGGTGCTTAAATGACGACAAGTAAAAGACAAAAATAAAAATAAAACAAGGGTGAAACAAGACAAGAAGGAGAACTTTTGTGTCACATAGAAATAAAAATGAGAAATAAGACGACTTCTGCACTTTTCAGCTAACGTCACAAAAGGCAACATGTCTGGAAGTCTAAAAAAAAAGTTAACTTTTTGTTCAATTACTATGTAGGACAAAAGTTCACACAATAATAAAACCATGATTATTATGTGTGATTTCTTTATGTTTTGGTAAGATAGGAAAGGTTTCAACAATTTTACCACAATTTTACCACAAACTTTCTTCATGTTTGAAGACAAACAAAACGACGACAACGCTTTAGGCCACGCTAAGAAAAAATAAAATAAAAGCCATAAATTTACGAGAATAAAATTGTACGAGTCTTTTTGCAGCTCCCGTTTTTTTTTCCCCCCCCACAAGTCGGATCCATGACGCGACCTGTCAATCAATCCAGTAGGTGAGTCAGCAAATGACAGATCCGAAGATAAATGAGTCGTATTATCTGAACTCCGACACGATAAAGCAGGTTTACTGTATTTTAACTGTGGTAAAATGAAGAATGTTGAGCATCTTGTTAAGTTATAATTTGATAGTGGTTTTACAAATAAGGAGAGTTAATCTGTTAGCACGTCAGCATCAGACTTTGAACCTGCTTACAGTAAGGTGGTTACGCTCTGATGGGCTGCAGCAGCTCTGCAGGTAAGGAGCATTTAGCTTCAGATTGGTCATTTGCAGACACGCCTACTGGATTGACTGACAGGTCGCGTTGTAGATCCCACTCGTGGAAAAAAACAAAAAGTCTCGTACGACAACAAGTTAGGTAAAATACTTTGCTCCACTCAACGTGGGAGTCCGACAGAGAAAACCTGAGCGAAGGACGTTTACAACTTAGTGGAGAAACAAACAAACAAAAAAAAAAAACAGCTGAGACAGTGTTCAGCTAAAATCAATCTGTGATGCAGAGCTAAGCCCCCAGGATAGTAATTACTGTCACCGCTGCAATGAATTAAAAAAAAACTTCTTACACAGATCTCAGAACTCATTTCTGAGTCTTTGATGAATCTGTTACCGGTTAGTTTCTGCTGCCCAGGATTAAAAACTGACTGCAAAACAACAAAGAACGCACTTTTCAAAGGCAACAAACTGATTTTATATCCAAGAAACCGTATTGAAACCTTCACGTGTGACCTGCTCAGCGCCCCAGCCCCTCACCTGCCCAAAGTGTCAAGTCTTGAACAAATACCTGAGACATCGTCCAGGAGAAAAACTGTACTCACTCGCTAACATGCTGCAGACAGTCAGTAGAATAGACAGTCGTCCCTTTTCCTTTTTCCTGTCCCTGTGTACGCCCAAACAGACCCCCACCTCCCCGCTCAACATCTGCTACACACAACAACAAGCTCATTTTCCCCTGATATTTTTAGCTCTCTGGCAAAAAAAGAAGTTTCTGGAGTCAAAGAGATGCTTTTTATTTCTAACAAGATGTCCCCCACCCCTCTCCTTTCCTCCTTCAGCCGTCACAGAACAGAAGCCAGATTCAAAAAGTGAAGTTTGGGGGGGGTACACGCTCATAAGAGACTCACACACGGACATACAAATGTAAAAACAAATACAGAGGCTGTTTGAGGGCAGAAATCTGTGGAAACTTCTAAAAGCAGGCGTGACATTTGAACAGCGGTGGCCATTGTGTGGGGGCACTTCATCGCAGGACCTCAGCTTCTGCTGCAGATGGTCAGCGAGGAGGACGCAGATCGAACAGAAGCTGGAGGCAAAACTTTGTTTTTTTGATTGCTTATCGTTTAGAGTGGCAGGTGTTCTCACCAGATGAAACCTGCAGAGCTGGAATATTTTATGATTTCTGTGTCTTTTAAAGACGATGGATTACAGATACTATTCAATTTGTTTGACGTTCAACTTGTGGAAAATCAAACAAAACGTTTACAAAAACTATTTGTATTTTCCTTCATCTCGTTCTCCTAAAAGCTGACGTCTAACCAAGAATTGCTACTATGGCCTGTTACCTGAGAGTTCATGTATGTTGATGTAACAGTTTCCTTTTCTTCTTTCGGCTGTTCCCTCTTAGTGGTCTCACAGCGAGTCCTCCTCCATTTCCCTCTGTCCAACTACCTCCATGTCCTCTCTAACTGCACCCATGTACGTCCTCTTTATCTTTTTCCTGCCAGGTGCATTTCTAACATTGTTCCACCAATACACCCGCTGTCCCACGACATGATTCAAAACCAAAACTCCTGCCTTCGTTCAGAAGGCCATTGGTCTTGACGGTGCAGGTTAAAGTCTGCTTACAACTTCAACGTTTCATTAGAGAACACCAAACTGTACTTCTACTAAGGTCAAGTGCATTTATTAAGGAAAGGTTTAACAGAGACACCTTTACTATGATGTCAAGCAAACAAATAATAGTGTTAATCTCATTCAGTTCTTGTTAAAGTCCTCCTGTGCACGCGCCCACTTAGGCCTGCCACGATAACAAATTTTGCTGGGCGATTAATTGTCTCAGAAATTATTGCGATAAACGATAATATTGTTTGAAATTTGACAA
>JARVGS010000127.1:33809259-33823380 GCA_031762315.1 Hypsolebias antenori | reverse complement strand
ACACACATGGACTCTGTCTTACTACGACTGACTTTCATTCCTCTTCTTTCAAGTGCATACCTCCACCTCTCCAAGTTGTGTAAAACGAGCTTTACCGGACGTTTTTTGCTGCTTCAAGCAACCAAAATTCAAATTACAACAAAGTCAGTCACTGTCATAAAGTTTTAAACAAACAATTTCATTAATGTCCAAACTTGTGGAGCACTGAACGCATCACGGGTCAGAAAGCAGCGAGAAGATTTCCCAGAGGGAGAAACAGAGCAGAGCTCAGGAAAAATCTCCTCATTAATGGTTTTAAATTCAACTTAAAATTAATGACATTTAATGGACTTTATAAGGAGACAAAAAGCGAGAATAAAGCCGAACATTAAAAGTGCGCACATGCGCAGGAAAACATTGAACGTCCTAATCACTGCTAACGATACACGTTATTAAGCATCGATAAGCCGCGAACACACTCAAGCTTTCCCCGCTGTTTGGGTTTGTTTTCCGGCCTTACCTTGTTCATTTTCCCGCTGAGGATGTCCTCGGCTTTAAACCCTCATTGGGAGAACAGAAACATGTCCTGGCATCGAGTGAGGTAACTTGTTTTCTTTACTCCCTGTCCACCCTCTGCTGTGGGACCGAGGGGCGGGGCTACAAGCAGCTGAAAGCGCGTGGGTTAAATTACTGGGATATCTGCTCCCTGATTGGTCAGTTTCTAGAGGGGAGCGTGAAGGTTCTAACTTCTGATTGGCTGAACAGATACCATTGAAACACATGGGGGTTTAAAAACAGTCAAAACAACTTGTTTTTTTAAACCTACATGTTTTACATGAAACATTTTCAAAATTCTTGATTGTATTAAACTGGTTGCGCTTTGTAATGTTTCCTACGTCTTCATTGTTATTATTATTATTATGTTTATTTGCTATTTTACACATAACATGGGACATTTATGCTTCTTGTTCTTTGCATAAGTTGTATTAGTTAATTGTGGCTTTGTTGTTGTTGTTGTTGTTTTACTTTTTATTTACACTTTTCTATGCTATTTATTCCATTTTGCAGATGTTATGTTGTCCCTTATTGCTTTGTTGCTAATTCACCATGTTTTCCTGTTGTTTCTGTTTTATTTCCCCTTATTTTATTATAAATTAAACTACTTATGCACTGTGCTTTTTTTAACCTTTCACACATAAAAACATTTAGCTCAAATAGGAAATGGATGTTACAACTTTTGATTTATGACTTTTATAAGTTTCAAAATGTTTGACTTTATTTACAAATATTTTCTGTTTTTTTATTTTTTATTTTATTTTAAAGACTACTCCATCAAACATGCAAGCGTTTTGCCTTTTTATGCCTCTTTTTGTTTTAAGCTACCATTCTGCTAATTTTAACATGTGGCTTTTTGCTGCTTTGGTAGCCGTTCTTTTCTTTATCTTTTCAGTTACTTTTAGCTTGGTTTTTTGCTACTTTTAGCCAGCATACTTTTAGCAACTATTTTGTTCATTTCAGCATGTATAGCCATTTGTTTCTTTAAGTTAGCCTTTTGTTACTTTTAACTACCCATTAGCTTCTTTTAACTTAAGGCTTTTGCCACTTTCAATTTGCTTTTAGCAACTTTTATTTTTAGCTACCATATTGCCACTTTGTTGCCACTTTCCACTGTTTGTGCAGCGTTTTCATGAAAATGCATTTTATCTACCGGTAGTTTATTTTATGTGCAAAGTTTATCAAAAAAATGTAAAAATGTAAGACAAAATACACATAATTTTAACCTAAATCTGCATTTTATTGACTGAAAACTTATATTTTTTAATACTTTTAAAATAACGCCTTGAATATGCAAAGATTCAGGTTCAAAATCGGACTTTTGGGCCCATCCACGTTTCACCCGTATCGTTAAATTGGCACACTTTTGTTATGATAAACCATACCAGACTTTAAGAACAAAGAATTAAAACACTTCAGTTTCATAATTTCACTGAATCACTACAAATAGTAATTTTGAAAGTGCTCAAATGAAGCATAAAGAGAAAAAAATGATCATTCACACAAAAACAACTTCAACAGGCTCAGTCTGGGTGAGATGAGGTCATCACACATGTATTTACCAGTGTCTGAATATAAATATTTTAAACAAACAAGTCTTGAAATGATGGGGCCCATATCATGTGCATGATGTTGCTCAGGGGCTTCTATGTTTCTAGCATGAAGCACATGAGTGGGGATACATGCACTCTGAGCTGCACACACAATGCAAAAAGTATGCTGTAAATTAAATAGAAAGAGCATAGTTGTTAGCATTAGTCATATTTTAGCCAATGTATATTGATTCAGTATTTGTTCTTTGTGCTTATTTTTGTCCATCTCCATTCATTTTCTCTACAAATCTGATCCTATACTGTCACCTCATCACACCCTGATGATAACAGTCTCAACAAATGTCAAACAGACCACTTTATTTGTTTTAAGCCTTCTATTTTTGTCTCAACTATGAATTTTTAGCCCATTTTTGGCTCTGTGACATCTTGTGCTGCTGTCTGGATCAAACATTGTGACAATAGCAGCACCTAGTGGTGACTCTGGAGAAATGCAACAGGTAAAGAGGATTCCTGTTGTCACCTTTTACTCCTGCATGCACCTCCTTTGCAAAATGCATACTGTATAGGAAACAATTTGCACGAAGCTTTTTGATATAGTAGATGCAGAAAAGGTTTTTAAAACGAGCCCAACTCTTTTTCTTCTTTAACCTGGGAACATCAAAGCAGATGTTTTACTTTGACTATCATCATTAAAACAAGATTAATTCTGTGCTTGCTCCCGGCTCATGTCCACATGTGCACACATTCCTTCAGAGCTGCCTGTCTTAAACTGTGAGCTCTGAATATTCTCCAGTCTGAGACTTCTGTCTGCAGCCGTGATCTCGTTAGTCACTTCCATATGTGTTGGGCCCGTGTATGAAGGCTGCACTGTGTTAGTGCACAATTTGACTGTGAGTTATGACATGTGGAGCAAACCTCCACCCAGAGAAAAGCACATGCCGTAATGCAGTCCGCTTGCTCATATTCCAAGAAACCACTCGCTGGAGGATGAATAGATGGGGTGGGGGGTAATTGTTTGCAAGTTTTGTAGAACTCTTTTTACAGTAACAGCCGAATGAGCAAGGAGGCCGAGGAAGAGGAGATAATAACACTGAATCAAGTTTGGAGGTAAAAAATATTGGGACCATGAGAGACAGGAAGTTGGTGCATGGCGTTGGAATGAGGGGTTAAGTTGTGGGTAAAGTGGGGGAGGGTCATTTTAGAGCAAAGGTAGGCACGGGGAAAATGAAAGGAAAAAAAAAGAAGGAGTGTATCAAATTTTAGGACTTTTTAGCCAATGTTTGTAACAGACTTTCTCTGCTCAGCCGACACTATGAAGCAGAAGGGCTGGCTGTTGCTCGAGATGTTTTGGTCCTGTCTGGAAGGCTGAATTTACTGTCCTGAGGAAGTGGAAAGAACTTGGACCTTGCTTGGAGGTAAATGACAAGAGGGGAGTGAGAGCCCGAGCCGAGAGGAAACGACGGGAGGGGGAGGCTGGAAAAGGGGCCTCAGCGACAGAACGTTTAAGCATCATCCAGCCAAAGGCTGATAAAGTCCAGCTGTTGAGAGTGCAGCAGAGAGAAACATCAGTAAGAGCATGAGATACTAAAGTAAAGGCCTGGAATTCCTGGAAGGCAAACGAAGATCATCTTATTTTGAGAACTGATGTGTTGTAAACGACTGTCAGCTACTACCACCTCAAATTTTAGCTCAGTGTGACTCAAAACTGACTGAATTATAGACATATTTGCATTGAATAATGTTAATAAGCTGTAATATAATGCTAATAATAATATATCATAAATACTTCTAATAATATTATAATACTACTGCTAATAAGCTAATTCAGCTATGTTGAAATGGATTTACTCCCAACGTTGATAGCTGTTAATCGTCTTAAGTTTTAAGGATTTCAGTAAAATCTGTTGAGTAGTTGAGGAGATATTTTGCTAACAGACAAACAGACTTGACTCCAATAGTTGTTAGTTTCAGGGAAAGAGTAACATTTGGAGTATGTGATGGGAATGACTCAATAACAATGACACCCTCTTTTCAGTAAAACATCTGCTAAATCCGTTCAGTTGTAGTTTTCTAAGCTCAGCTGACTGTGGCAGCCATCTTGAATTGAGTTGGCTCCAAAAGTTAACAAGTTGTAAAGGTGCATTTAACGAGTCATTTCGAAGCTTTTCCTTCATCTTGTGGTTCATGAGATCTTTTGCCAAACCATCGAGCAGCAGTGGGTGACAAAAGTTGAGCCCTTGCTCACATTTATCCTGCCGGCTTCGTTCTGTGAGCAGAGGGTTCCCTGCAGAAACGTACAGAACTCGACCAGACGCCGAACATTTTAATGTGTGGGTGACGAAAACATTCTGGTTCGCAGGGAGATGTTTGTCTTCTGGGCGTCGTTGAGGATTTCTTGGAGTCTCACTGAGGGAGGAAGTGGTGTGGTGTCTTTGCTCTTGTCCCTCGACCGCTGCACAAAACATGCAGCATTCCTCAAATCCAGCTCAGAGTTTGGGACAGATCTTTTTCAAGCCACAGGAATCTGGTCCTCGACAGTTTTCCTGCAGGCGTCGGCTTTAAACAGGAATTTATCTCCTTTTTATTCCAACAATAAAGGAGTGTGAGGGTTCCATCTATTTCTGTTCTCTGCAGGACACAGGGGATGTGTGTCTATATTTAACTCTCTGTGTGTGTAGTGGATGCTTGTGGCTCAAGGCCTCTACATTGGTCATCCAAAGTTTTCTCTACAAGATAAATTACAGGGATGCAACACAAATATATCTAAAACTGCCGTTTTCATGCAAAGTCTCTATATAGTTTAAAAGTCAACACGTACGGGCACACACAGAAAGTTTGTATTTCTGTTCTTGTTCTTATTTTTCTTCCTTACCTTAAGTTTAAAGTGCCAGTGTAGTGGTTATAAAACTGTTTCAGTTGAAAAAAAAGAGGAAAAAATAACATTAAGAAAAGTAATATTGCTTTGGTTCATGGTAGTATGTCGGTCGGAGATGTAAATAAAAATACAAAAACACTACAATTCATTCCTCAGTTGAAGTAAAATTCATGGGAATAAGATGCACTGTGATTGCTGATCTAGTGATCTATGATCGATTCTTCTGGTCTTGCTGGTTAAAAGCCACAGAAGGATGCAGTAAAATGATAATACGTTTAAATTCTTTCATGTTACTTTTCTGACTACAATTGTATATAGTATTTAGAGTGGTACTTTTTCAAAGTTTATGTTTTTAGAGTTTTTTTTTTTTTCTAAAAAAGTTCAAGATAAAAACAACTTTATTTGTAACAGAAGACGTTTCGCTTCTCATCCGAGAAGCCTTCTCATTTCAAAGAACAGGGAGTGTGGGGTTCGAGTTATAAAGCTGAGGTAAGTTACAACATACATACATATTCAGACTGACCAATCACAACTCGCTGCAGGGGGTTGTTAAGGTCACGTGGATGACATTCCTGCTAGGTGTGAACATGGCAGGGAATCAGTCCTAATGCTGCAATATAAGTTTTTGAAAGTTGAAATCTGAGGCCGCCTCCTCTGTTTAAAGATGGTTTCTCTCTTTTTACATAAATAGCTTCCTTCACCCCCCCAAACTATCTGTCTTCTCGGCCCAAAATGTGAACATTTTGCTCCTCAAATGACCGTCCCTTATCCGTGAGGTGCAGGTGAACAGCCGAGTCTTGTCCTGAGGAGGTAGCTCTCCTGTTTTGCGTCTGTGAAGTAACTGTTTGGTTTCTCCAATATTTTTGTCTTGAACTTTTTTTAATTTACCACGTCCTGGATGACTGAGAATCTTCACCAGCGTAGAGTTTATTTACCGATTGTGTCTCGATTGGTTATGTCTGAGTTGACACAAGGGGACGTGTCGCTCTGCTCGTCCATCACAACACTGGAAGTGACAAAAGTAACACCGTGTCTGTTTTCACTAATATATGGAAGAAAACATACTAATATTTAAGAAATCCAGTGTAATTGAAATGCTTTTACCCATTTTGTGACATAACTGCCATATTTCTTTCTTTTTTTTTTAAAAACTTGGCACAAGTGAAACAGGAAGTGACATAAAAGGGGAACTCTGGTTTTTGAGTCTCTGATAGTGACTCATAATAATCTAAAGGAACATCAGAGTCTTGTCCGGTGTCTGTTACTCATTGTAGCAATTTCACTGTCAATTCTATTCAATTCGGTAATTGCACCAAGCGTCGTGAACTGCTACCAGAACGTTCACAACCCGAACCTAAACTCGTCTCATCATCCCAAAATGATTTTCTACAGATTTATCTATTACTCAGGAACACCTTAGCATCTTCCTGGGTCTGGACCTCCTGGTCTTCTGATTGTTGGACCAGATCACAAAGCTCCAACAGGTGTGGTAGCAGCTGGCGGCCATTATACCTGCTGTGGCATCAAGAGGCCTAACCTACAAAAGACCTCCTCTCAGTCCTTTACAAGAGCAGCTGACAATGAAAGCGAACCATTTAGGACCTGAAGTCCTAAAACTTCACAGTAGAAACCATTTACTGATCCACAATCCCACCTGTTTCTGGAATCAAGCAGATCTTTGGGGCCCTTTGATCAAAACAACATATGAGTCCCTGTCTGAGCGCCAGGAGCTGCTCAGTCCACAGTTCATCTCTGAGAGGTTCCTGACAGCTCCTCTCCGAGGCCAACTTGGTAGGAAGTTGTGAGGAATTCTGTAATCGGCTTTAACACCTGAATGCTCACAGAACCATTAAATCATTTTTATTTTTTTCTGTTTCAGCCACTGTGTTCATGTGAAACGTTTCTTCCACATGTCTTTGGAATAAACATCAACTTTTGATGTAATCAGGCTGAAAAACACGTTTGTTTTCTTGGCTCAGGCCAGAACAAACAACCATGTTTGAGTTAATAATATCCCAGTATCTCTCACACACATTAATTAAAAGTAGCATTCCTTGGAGTTTTTTTTTTTTTTTAATTCAACTATTTAACGAGTTTTTGAAATCTTTCAGTCTTGTTTTAAACAATTACACAGCACCGAAACAGCTTTGGTTAGGGTTTGTAACAACATTCTGTTAGCAAATGACTCTGGTCAGTTTGTGATCCTTGTACTCCTGGACCTTACTGCTGCTTTGATACTGTTGACCACTGTATCGTACATCGTGGTAAGAATACTGGGCTGGGATAACAGGTGAAGTTTTTGAGTGGTTCTGTTCTTACCTATGTGACAGGAGTTTCTGTAAGGCTGAAAATAGTGTATCTGCGTCAGTGCCCCTTTCCTGTGGGGTTCCACAGGGCTCGATTCTTGGACCGCTTTTGTTTTCACTCTATCTGCTCCCTTTGGGATCTATCCTGAGGAAACGTGGTCTTTCCTTTCATCGTTATGCTGATGATTGACAATTTATCTGCCCTTAACTTCACTTCCTGTTTTTAAATCTCTCCTAAAACCACACCTGTTTTCATTGATATTTAACACAGTACGATTTGATTTAGTATTTCATTGTTTCTCACTGTTTTTGTGTTTTTATATTTAAAAATTTTATGCTTTTAATTACATCTTTTTTCTTTAATTACGACCTGATTTTTTTATTGTTAAGCACTTTTACTGTTTTAAATGTGCTTTATAAATGAATTTAACTTGACTTGAAGGAATGCATATCACTCGCCTCCTTTCATGATGGAGCTTTAGACTTAATTTGTGTTGCAAGATGATGGAGATGTCTGATAACTCTCAATCTGGTCATCTGGACAGTTTCTTTTTAGTAGAAACGTTTCACCCTCACTCCAGAGGGCTTCATCAGTCAGAGATGTTCCAGCACGCTGTTTCCCCCACCAAGTAAACAACTCAAGTGGACCAATCAGATTTGACTACCTGGATTACTGAGCATGAACATTCTTGAAGATGATGGAGACTTAGTAGATTGGGCCAAAAGTAAAAAAATATGTTACCCAAAACCTCTTCATGAGATATTTTGTGAGTAGACACACACAGGCATGGGCAGGGTCATGATCATCCACATGTTGCCTTCAGGCGCTGGACAATAATGAAAACCGAGTTCATTAAAACAAACCATAAATAGATACAGACACCATCATCTCCTCCTGTTCAGGATTATTGGGACCCGAGTGGTTCCCACACCCTTAAAGCCCAGGGTCAGTCACCGCAAGATGACGTGGTCCAGAAAACTCCACGTTCCCACGCTGCTCTCCATGTGATCCAGAACCTCTGGGACCACACATGCACGAGACGCAGAGGGTTTCTGACAAACAGAATGTTCAGAAACTTGATGGAAAATGGCCGCAACATGATGTAAACTGATCAGAGGTCAGTTTTTTTTTCTAAGACGTCTCGATCTGAGCAGCCCGCCTGCCTGTGTTTACAGAACCGGGCCTCCCTGGCAGCACTGACACCACGACAACACAACTATTGTAGCTGCACAGAGGTGGTTTCAGCCTGATTCTCCACATCATCTCCTAAAACAAAGATGTGACACACACCAACACACTCCTCGTTGGAAGAATCCAACACCAACTATTCTCCTCCTCTGATCCGACCAGAAATGAGACAAACCGAGAGCGATGCTAAAACAGAATTAAAGCAAAACAACAAACAGATGACTGATGCTGACAGGACTTGAACTATGAGGAGCTGAAGATAAAACTTAATAAATCAATAAATCAGCCGTGGTGAGAGCAGGTTTAAACTTCAAAACCAGACAAAACCAACGTAACATAAACTCAGAGATCAGAATGTCAACTTTAATATTTTTACATCAAACAACAACCAAGTGGCAAAGTGTCTGAAACTACAGACATTCAGCATTGTCTATTTGTTACAAATGTCGAATTAAAACAACAACAAACAACAACAAACAGTTCGGATCTGGTCCTTTTAGAGAAGGGGTGTCCAAATCTTTTCATATGTAAATCAAAACTATCAAGATGAACTCATGACTCTCAACGTGAACAATATTTTGGAGAAAGGACAAATTTACTAATTTTGGTGGAGAAAGTTTTAAATTGTTGTAGATCCAAAACATTAAAAGCCTCATAAACACTAAGCTGATATCTTTTTTTTTTTTATTAAAAATGATGTGATTTATTTGAATTTTTGGGTCTATGTTTATTGTTTTCTTGTGTTTGGAAACTTCATTTTAGTCTGTCCACAGCAACAAAAGCGTAATTGAATGAAATGTCCTTTAAAAAGGGGGTTGATCAGTCTTTTGGAACATGAATGGCCTAAAAGGCTAATCAAAGTTCTGAAAAGTCATCCAGTTGTCAGTCACAACAGATTCATAGAAGGTTTGATCAAGTTGATCAACTCGTATGTAGATGATACCACGTTATATTCATTTAAAGATGTCTTGATTATTTTATCAACTGCAATATTTAGACCAGTTTTATGAATCATTAACCAAAACTCTTCTTTCTGGTAGAAATCAGGTTTTTGGTGTTTTGTACCATGAAGTGAAAATAAAAATATAGCCAAAGGTTTGTATTTTGCTTAATATTGCTCATTTTGAGAAGATTGTTTTTCATCTGTTTTGCTGTTAAATCTAAACATTAGATGTTAAATCTAAACATTACATAAAAAATAATTACTAATGACTCTACAGAAAGTTTGCATCAACCTCTTAAGGCTGGTGGACAAAATGATACCGTTCGTAAACTGCAGCTGTGGACCGCACAAAATCATTCCAAGGGCCGCAAATGGCCCTCAGGCCGCACTTTGGACACCTGTGTTTTAGAGTTACTTTTAAGATTTTGGCTGCTTTTGGTAAAATTTCAGTTCAGTGCCCGCCCATTTTAAAAGAAATGTTTATATGTTCCCATATGAAGCTCACATTCATTCATACAGCGAAGGCATCCAAACTCAAGGGATGAGCCAGTTCTGTGTCGACACAATGCAGAACAAAAAACACATCCAGATTTTTAGATACTTTTTCACCATATTTGTCCAAAATACATCATTTGTTGCCATTTCTTAAGTGGATTCTGTGAAAAATACCAAAGCAAGTTAAATTTGAGTGACGGGGAGGAAAAAAGCACCAACAAGGTGATTTCTATCAGCTCAGATCAACGGCTGCCAAATCTTTTTGGGTCCAATATGGAAAATAAATGTGGCAGAAGCCGGGCACCTCCATATTTATTGGTTGAAGTGTAAAATACTTCTCAAAAGCAAATTAAAACGAGGACATAAACAGCTTAAACAAAAATTTTACTATTTTCTAATCAATTTATGGCTATTGTTTTCAAGTCATGGGACAATAATGGCACAAATATGCAATTAGATGTTTCATTTTCAGAGATCATCTCATTTGGTGTTTGATGATCTTCAAATTTGGGAATAATTTATTTTCCAATGAAGTGTTTTACTTTTAACTGTAAAGAAATGTTGAGAAAGCAGTAACTTTAAATATTTCACACAGACTCCATCACAGTAAAAGACAAACCTTTCAGAAGCTATCTGATGTGGCCCAACACTTTATGATCCCTCTCTCCACTTGTTTTGAACCTCATGCTCATAAAAAGTGACAAACGAGTCAAAAAGATGCTGAAGTCTGAAAAAAAAAAAAGGGTCTAACTCTGAAAACAGGACATCGTCTAAAGGGATCAGGGCTGACTCTGACACCACGGAGCATCAAACACTGTTAGGAACGTGAAATGAAGCAGATGTTTTCTTCTGTGACCAAAGCGTGGCGTAGCTAACATCCTGTTTGGGGCCTGAAGCAGAAACATCAACAAGTTTAAATCGACTCGGACACACATGCACGCCTCATGCACACTGACCTTAGTCAGCCTCATCCTGCCGCTCTCACTCCTCTTCAGGGACGAGCTCCGGACCACCGCCACCGGCTGCACCTCTCCCTCCCCACACCAGTCCGAGCTCAGGACGCAACCCATATAGGTAGACGGGTGGGGGTGGAGGGGGTCCAGGACTGGTCTGTGGGTCCTCCTCACCCCTGACTTCCCTCTGAGCACGCTCCTGGGCAGCTGTTTTTGTCAGCTGGAGAGGCGGAGGCCCTTCCCCTCCTCCTGGCCCTCGCTCAGCTCCTGTGGGGTGCAGAGGGGACGGAGACTCTCTCTGCCCTGCTCCTTCTGCAACAACACGCTCGTTAAAGCACCTCCTGCCCTGTCACATGTGGGCTCCTCGTTCCTCCTCCGTCTGAAACCTCCCGTTTTCCTCTCACTTCACCTTCTGTCTCATCCCGTTCCCTCGTTCAAACACCAAATCTCAAGCTCCACGTCTCTTCTCCACCTTTCCAGAAGCACGTCTCTCCCTCCCTCTCTCTCTCTCTGCTCCTGCTTCTACCCCTCAGCCCCGGTTGCCTCACTCTTATATACAATTACCTCTCTGTTCTCACCCCTCCACCCATCTCTCCTCCTCAGATCCCCCTCTGTTTCCTTCTCCCACAAGCAGCAGACACTCCTCAGCCCCTGCAGTAACAGCACATTGTTGTGCACAGCGACAGCAGCAGTGTAAGTTGTAGGGATGCTGAGCAAACCGGTGACTCAGACTGAGAGCTGGACAAGCCGAGCCCTTGTTTACGCTGTAGTGGCCTCTTTGTTGGAACCCCCCCCCTCTCGAATCCACACCTGGAAACAAACAAAACAAGATGTGTGTAATCCTGTAAGAAGCTGTGTTTCAAAGTCAAAAAGTTACTCTGTGTTTGTTTTTCATTTCAAGTTACTCACGGTTTTCTTCACGGGCTCTTTGCTGATGTTTATTGAGTCTCTCTCTTTTAGTGTTTTGGCTGCGACGCAACAGCTCACGAGGCTTGGGAGAGTGAGACTGTACCCCTTAAAAGGCAAATTCTTGATGGTCCTCCAAAAGCTCCCCTCCTCCTCCTCGTCCTCATAACTTTGCATTGCCTCTCACTTCTTTTCTCTGTTTCTCTTTTCATGTCGCTCACCGTCACTCCTGCTTTCCTTTCTTCTTGTCCGGCTAAGAACTTGAAATTACTTTGCTGTAACCCTTCCAGCTCTCTGAAACAAAGCTTGGTTTGTTTTTAGTGTGTGTGAAAAAGTGCCTAATGCATATCTGTATGCCTATTGTCTGCGATCAAATAAATAAAACGTGTGAAAGTAAGTTAGTTGATGTTTATTACATACAGAAAAATTATAGCTAAGGACAGTTTTGTTGGTGCCTTTTAAAGGGACAGTTTAGTCTTCTCTGTCAAATAGTTCTTAATTAGTAAATTAATTAGTTTAATTAATACATTATGAGTCATAAAACCTATAGCAGAGCTATTCAACTTAGTGACCCGGGGGCCAAATCAGGCCCACAAATGAACTCAGTTCAGCCCCATCAGCGGGTTCATATTTAAATAAAACTAGATTTTAAACCACAAAACAAACTTACTTAATGGCATTAACTGCTGGATCTAGGCTAAAGGCTAGCTAGAGTGCCAGTTGTTGTTTTGAAATTGTTTTTTCATGCTTATGATTTCTTTAGAAATGCTCCTTTAGCTGGTCGATACAATCAGCACCGTCGGAGTAAACATGGTCCGTCATTCCACCTTGTTCCTCGCCCACATGCTGCGTTGTGTGAATTATGGGTGCGACTTATGGTGCAGACAAGAACCGGCGTTTATTATTATATGTGAACAGTAGTTTATCTGAGCATTGTGGATTTAATTTAAACATGTAGGAACAGCACCTGTCAGAGCTCAAACAGGACAATATAATCAGACTGCTGCCTGCTGAGGACGAGGGATGGAGGACGAGCTGAAGTGACTGCAGGTTACATCTACTAGCATATTTAGCTACTTAACTGACCCAGTTCTTCCAACGGTGAAGCGATGAATAACCTGAAAAGCTCTGAGGTGTGTTAGTATCTACAGTAATAATGCTGGTGGTGTTTTGTTAAAAGAGGTGGGACACAATCTTATTCACCTTATATCAGACATAGAGCCCAGTCAAAGCCTTGAAGTCCTCCATCACTGAGCTTGGGTTGATTACAGAGAAAATCATAACACTGAAGATGAACAGATACTATAAAGCTGTGACCTCCATACACTTGAAATCATACCTGATGTTCTCGTCACACTGTTTTCAATCCTTTTGAGGATCCAGCGTCTTTTCTCTGGTGGTTTATTGTAGTCCAGACACAAAGCAGGATGCAGGTTTTCCTACGTCGGCCGTTTGTCAACAAAGTGAAATGAGCTCACATATTGTGTTTTGGGTGGTCTCTTTAAGATCACGTTTTTCAGCCACATTCTTCTTAATTCCTCATCTGTAGGTAGGAGATGGAAATTATACCTCTTTTCACAGGAATACTCTTCTTGTTTTGAGTCTGTGTTCAAAACGCTGTTGTTGTAGCCGCTGATTTAGTTTGTTCTGGTTGTTCATGCAGCCGTGAACACAACAGGTACCTGAACTCAACACGGTTATTTTAGTAAACTTAGTGGCTGTGAAATAAATGTAAACAAAACAAAAACAGTTTTATCTTCTAAACTGAATCCAAATTACTTTCAAATAAGCCGTGGTCCATGCTCTGCTATGGTTAACCAGTGCTTACTGCTACTTCCTGTCTGACAGGAAGTTCTACTCATAACCATTTAAACAGCAGAGCCCCCAGGAACAAGAGTCAGAGTCAGTTTCTTTATTGTCATTCACACCACATGTGGCACATGTGGTGGAACGAAATTGTGAGCACAGGGTCCCAGTCACATCCAACAAGAACATGTAAAAGAAAAAACAATAATAAGATCTAAGATATGAACTAAGGAAAAAATAAACTAAAAATACACTAAGCACTAGTAGCGTAAAAACAATATGCCAAACAGCAGCACGAACATGAGTCTGTGTGAGCAAAGGTGGATAAGGTGGATACTCTGTGCTCATATTCAAGTAGCAACTTGGATGTTGTTTATACACGTGAGAAAACGGCAACAAACATGAACTATCTAATGAAGCATTTTTTTTCCCAGCCAGTATGCAATGTCTGAGAAAAAGTTGTTATCTAAGCTTGAACATTTATATATATATACAGGTAGTCCTCGACTTACGTTCGAGTTCCGTTCCTACGGGCCGAACGTAACCCGATTTTAACGTAAG
>JARVGS010000127.1:33758276-33770599 GCA_031762315.1 Hypsolebias antenori | reverse complement strand
CTGAATACAGCATCTCAGACTGAGGAAGTCTTTCGGACGAAAGACGAAACGTTTCTACAATTTTTTTTGCTTTGTTTGGTTTTATTTTTTGAATGTCCAGAGGACCAGACTTAGCTTTTTTAGGTGAAAAGTTTAGTTATTCTGGAAATACTCAGAGTGGAGCTGCTGTAGCTCCTCATCAAGAGGAGCCAGTTGAGTTGGTCTGGGCATCTGGTAAGGACGCCTCCTGGGCGCATCTCTAGGGACGTGCTCCAGGTATGTCTGACTAGGAGGAGACCCCGGGGAAGACCGGCTGGAGCGACCATCTCGGTTGGCCTGGGAACGCCTTGGAATCCTACCAGAAGAGGTGGCTGTGGAGAGAGATGTCTGGGCCTCCCTGCACAAACTGCTGCCCCATGACCCGACTCCAGAACAAGCAGCAAATAATGGATGGATGAATGTCTTATTTTAAACATTTGGTACATTTACAATGTTCCATAGTGAATAAAGTACTGTATGGGTTTATGAGTCTTGCAAGTCATTGCATTCTGTTTTTAGCGTCCCAACTCTCGGGATTTGGGTTGTACTTTCCACTGTTTGGATTTGGATTGCAGGCTCTGATTAGTAGCACTTCCTGTCTGTTTTTCCAGACCGAAATGTTTATTCTGACGGTTAGACCCAGAATCTCGTGCAGCTTTCATCAGTTCATCGTTTCATGTTTCTCCTGCTGCCGTCACCCACCATCTGTCATTCCACCACCAGTCCCTCATAACTCCCCCTCCCAGTTTTGTGTGCTCCCACTGGGAGGAGGCCCAGCAAACTGGGAGCACTGGCTGGCTGACTGAGTCACATCGGACACACCCTCCAGATGTGTGGAGCAGAGGGAAGCACTAAGAGCATGTGTCAGTGTGTGAAAGTTAGAGATGATTCATTCGTCTTACACAACAGAGATAAAGTCATTTCACATCTAAGGTCTCTGACCTGATAGGGGCGACTTGTGTGTTTTGGAGAAAGTCCTTAAACAGTTTACTCTGACTTTTGATAGCAGCTGATAAAACGTGACAGGCCGGTTCTTGTTAACGATAATTAAAAGGCTCAGTGACTGATGGCTTTCTGAAAGCTGCAGTCTGGTAGATGCAGCATGAGCGCACGGAAACATGTGGAGTTCATCATTTATTAACCCTTATTCTGTTTGCAACAGTTATCAGTGTCACCACCCACAAATTATCAGTTTGAATAAACTTGATGTAATTTTTTTCAGTGTGGGAGATTTGTGTGCTCTACTTATCTTAGAGAATACTTTATCTCACTCCTACTATTGTTACATATCAATGTTGGCGAAGCATAGGTTCAGCATTTCTCGAGGTCTCAAGAACTCCCTTTTGTGGAGATTTGCAAGGTTGTCATGATGTAACACACAAGATAGTGAAGAAATGATCTAACCAACCATTTTCTTTACCTGCTTTTTCCTTTCCCGGTTATGGGCTGGTGTCTATCGAGGCAGTCACGTTGCAAGAGGCGGAGGACATCTGGGACAGGCTGCAAGACCATCACAGGTGGTTGGGCTTAGGTTTATTTATTTGTCATGTGCAGGTCAACACAAGGTCAGCAATGCAATGAAATGCTCAGGGCGAGAAGAACCATCTTGGCTCGCCAAAAGAAGAAGAAGAACAACAAGATATGCCAAAGCGTGCAACAAAAATACAGAGACCAGGCGCCAAAATTTAAAATGATACAACTACAGCAGCATGGTCCTATTAGCAGAGTGGTTCTGTCGACATTGTCCTCTTAGTGACATGGTTCTGTTAGCAGCATGGACCTATTAGCAGAGTGGTTCTGTTGGCAGAGGTTCTCTTAGCAACATGGCCCCATTAGCAGTACTATTGGCAATGTGGTTCTGTTAGCAGTGAGGTTCTCTTAGCGACATGATCCTGTTAACAGCATGGTCCTGTTAGCAGTGTGGTTCTGTTAGCAGCGTGGCTCTATTAGCGATATGGTCCTGTTAACAACATGGTATTGTTAGCAGTGAGGTTCTCTTAGCGACATGGTCCTGTTAGCAGCATGGTACTGTGAGCAGTGTGGTTCTGTTAGCAGTGTGGTTCTGTTAGCAGTGTGGATCTATTAGTGACATGGTCCTGTTAACAACATGGTACTGTTAGCAGTGTGGTTCTGTTAGTAGCATAGTCCTGTTACCAGAGTGGTTCTGTTGGTAGTGAGGTTCTCTTAGCAACTTGGCCCCATTAGCAGTACTGTTAGCAATGTGGTTCTGTTAGTGGTGAGGTTCTCTTAGGGACATGGTCCTGTTAGCAGCATGGTACTATTAGCAGTGTGGTTCCATTGGCAGTAAGGTTCTCTTAGCAAAATTGTCCCGTTAGCAGCATGGTACTGTTAGCAGTGTGCTTATGTTAGCAGCATAGTCACCAGAGTGGTTAGTAGTGAGGTTCTCTTAGCAACATGGTCCTGTTAGAAGCATGGTACTGTTAGTGTCGTGGTCTTATTAGCAGTGTGGCATGATGATAATAATGACTGCAGCAACGGACAATGACTGCCCTCCAGAATCGGGTCTGGCAGACTCAAAATCTAAGGTTTTCCCCGTGGAACTGAAAAGGCCACTCAACTCTCACTCTCACTCCCACCTGGGGACAATTTAGAGTTTTCAGTCAACCTAACATGAATCTGTTCATCTTGTGGGACAAAACAAGTGCTAAAACATTCTATAGGGTTATGGTCAGAACTTCTTTAGAGGGCCTGCATGCAGCAGAGATAACACATCTGCCCTTTGTTTTCTCCTCCTGCTCCCACCAGTCTCCTTATCTGCTGCTTTTATGAAATTCCTTCTCGCGCTTCACTCTGGCTGTTCAGCTTCTTTCACCGAGGCCATAATACGAAGCACATGGCTGCATGGAATCATCTAGAGATTCAGAGCAGACAGCTTTACAATCATTCACATGCAAGAGTCTGTGGCTATTCATGGTCGACTTTATAGCAGCCACGCTGGCGCACAGGCCAACACATTTTGTCCAGCTGCTGTGGGCCTAAAACCTGGAGCAAATAAGGAAACTCACTTATTGTCCACTTCATGGGACACTCGCAAGAAGATAAATGGTGCTCGTTGTAAAATCCTGCAGTTGTGCAAGTTCTAAACAATTAAAATGTATGAGGTTTTGCAGAAATATTCCCACATCCTGTTTCTGCTTAAATCTTTATTAACAACACGCCAACAAATAAACGGCGCGCTGAGCAGTGATTCATCTGAGACCAGAAGACGTTAGTTTGCTTTATGACCGATGTGAACATAAATAAACAGAAGGCAAAGAGACAGGGCTTCACCGGTCTGCTTGGAACGGCATGGGAATACAGGCGTTCTGCCTAAAATCAGACCGGGTCGAGGAACTGCAGGTCAGGACGGTAATTTCTCAGAAGTTGAGAGGATTTCCTACATTTGTTGTAAACTTTGATGTGTGGGAGGCTGATGGGAGGATGTCAGACAGCTTATTGCGTGTCAAAAAGCACACTTACTTAGAGTTTACCGAATGCTGACCTCATTAATTTACTGCTTTATTTGAATTCTTTGTGAGTGATTTCATGAAAGATATTCCATATTTGTACTGGTGAGTTACAAGGTCAATGTACAAGCTACCAATGAAACTTGGAAACAAATGTGGTTTTGGAAAGAAATGTATCCGTTCGGTTATCTTTCTGAATTCCTGTCACAATAAAAGTTGGGTTCACAGAAAAACCACACACGACTTGGAAAACATCTAAACCAGATCACAAATAATCTGTTTGTCCTGTTAGTAAAATATCATACAAACTACTGGACTTGAACAAAGACATGATCATTAGGCGAGCATCTACGAGAAATCACAATTTGTAGTTTATCCAATTTAAGATGGCAGTCATAGCCAACAGAGCTTTGAACACATACGGATGTGGGCATCACTCCTAATTTACAGATATTGATCTGAAGTTTGGTGGGGTAGTAGCTGAGAGTCCTTCAACAGCACATACTGTGAGAGTTAACACATCTGGCAAGATGTAACAAGATCAGATGAGATTATTATTTACCAAGTATGACCAAAACGACTGGAACTTCAGTCTCATCTTATTTAGGATTATTGTGTGAATGTTTATGAAGCATTCAGACGACTGTGATCCATTTTTCTTCTGTACATTTGCAGCATCTTTCTTGTTCCACAATTTTTTTTTAACCATTTCAACAAATCATAAATCAAAACATTCAGCTCCTTCAGGACAATCCTGCTATGACTTTTGGTATTGGTGCAACTTTAGCGTTTTGAAATATTTAGACTTTTATGCCATTTTTTTTCTCACAGAAAATGAATTGAGCTCATTTTACTTCCTTCATTTCTTTAGATGTGTTTAAAACCTTTTACTGCTCATTTCACATTGTGTTCTGGTTCTGCTTCTTTCAACTTCCTTGCACACATTTAAATGTTTTTCAGCTATTTTCAGATAATTTCAGCTGTTTTTTCAGCTGTTTTGTTTTCCTTTCAAATTATTTCTGCTAACTACATCATCTTTGTGCTTCTTCTAAATTATTTCTGCTAATTTCAGCTTGTTATGCTCTTTTCAGCTTATTTATGCTAGTTTCAGCCTTTTCTGCTATTTTAGCTACTATTTAGCGGTTTTAGACTAATTTTAGCTTATTCAGCTTATTTCACTTTTTTTTTTTTTTTTTGCACTCGTTTAAACTTTTTTCAGCCTGGTTCAACAAAAATGTGCTCTCTCTGCTTCCTTCTTGTAATTTCAGCTTCTATCTGCTATTTTAGCTACTTTTCAGCTGTTTATTGTGCTAATTCAAGCTTTTTTCCCCAAATAATTTCCACCTTTTTAATGCTCATTTCTGCTTCTTTAAGACTAATTGTGCAAGTGTGTTTTTTCTGCATTTTTTCTGCAAATTTCAGCTTGTTATACCTTTTCAGCCACCTTTTTTTTTTTTTTTTGCATTTTTAGCTAATTACAGCCACTTTCAGATAAATTTAAATTTTTGTAGTAATTTCTGCTACGTTCTGGCTAAATTAAATTAAATTATTTATGCTAGTTTCAGCTCGTTATACTTCTTTCAGCTTTTTTCTGCCAGTTTCTGCTATTTCAACCACTATTTAGCTGTTTTATGCTCATTTTGCTTTATCAGATAATTCTGCATTTGTTGAACACATTTCAGCTGTTTCCACTTCATTGTGGGAGTTTAAGCTTCTTTTTGCCTTTTCAGCTACATTCAGCAATTTTTTTTTGCTAATTTCAGCTTTTTTAGTTTAATTTCCTAATTTTTGTGCTAATTTCTGCTTATTTCAACCTAATTCAGAAAATGTGTTCTTTCTGCATTCTTCTGATACTTTAGACTAGTTCTTCATTTCAGCCACATGTCAGCATGTTTTTAGCTAATTTCAGCAAGTTCTTCTGCAATAAACATTCACACTGAATTTTCGCAGGACATGTAATTTCTCAAGTTTTATTTGAAACTCTGGCATGAAATGCGATTAGCATTCTTTTAAGGAATGTTGGGCCTTTATTGTAGTTTTTAGGTAATGTATTTGTGGTTTTAGGGCTTTAGATATTGACCAAAAGCTTGTGAGTGTGTTTTAAAGGAGGAAACAGTTACACACACATTATTTAGATACATTACACAAACATATTTAATTTTCCTTTATATCGATAAACTTCAGTGCTCTCCTTTGATTTCATTGTGGTGTGCTGTACTTATTTAACGTTAACTAATATATTTCAGACTGCATGATTCATGCATTTGTGTATTTGACAAAGCTAAATGTTGTTAGGGATTATATTATTTAAATTATGATGGATTTTTGTATTAATTGTTTTATTTTGAATTACACTATGATCTTTTCAGTCCCATGGGAGATGCATTTTTTTGGTTGTTCAGACTTTTAATTTATCAGCAATCCAAGTCAGATCAAGAAGTTACAAATAAACAAGTTCCTCCAAATGTTGAGCTAATGATTAAAGGGTATAATAAACCACAAGTATAAAATGATACCACATATCAATCTTGTTTTCCATGAATTGATGTGAATAAGTTTCAGTTTAATTTCTTTGTTTGAACAAAAATCACAGATTTTTTTTAAAATTTTTTTATTTAGTGCTTTTATTTTTGTTACAAAGGTCCTTTCCCCTCATTTTTTATCTAATGGCGCACTTTTTTCGCTGGACTTGACGTCTTCGCTCTGTGACACCAGTTTGCCGTCCACCAAATGCTGAGTGATCGTCACCACTTTGGTCTGGACCTTCTTTGAATCAAGGGCATCCTCCAATCTGTTAAAATAATAATAAAAAATAAAACATGTAAAACTGAGTTTACTCCCTGGAAGGGAATTGTTTAAGTCTTTTATAAGCTCACAGAAACATTTATTGTTTCTAAGTTCCCAGCTGCCCACTTGTCGACACACCAGTCCCTTTTATTTTTTCATTTCAAAGCTACTCTACGTTTGCATGAAGCTTATTTGAATCAGATATGCAAACCTCTGTCTGGGGTGAACAAAATTCTCATACATCAACGAGCACAATGTCATTCGCCAAACTTTGAGCTAGAAGGCAAAGCCAACAGCTCGTTTACATCTCGATCTCTTCATTCCTCTGTCCTTTCCATCATACTCACTTCAGGTCCCCTCCGCCGTCCAGCAGCCTCCTGTACTCGGCGATCTCGGCCTCCAGCTTCACCTTGATGTTCAGCAGGAGCTCGTACTGTCTGGTGTTGTCCTGGATGTCGGTGCGGATCATAGTTAACTCGTCCTGCAGCCTCATGAGGATGGCGTTGTACTTTTCCATCTCTATGTTGTAACGCATCTCAATGTCGCGCAGGGTGGCTTCCAGGGATGCTTTCTGTCAAGACAGTGACCGCAGAGACGTTTACTGACATTCTCTGTTGCTGTGTTGCAGAAAGCTATAGTCTACTGTAGAAGATTGTTTTATATCATGCATATGTGAAGGTACAGTTAGCGCTTAGCTTAGCATAGCATTAGCAGCATAGGAGAAGCATTAGTGATAAAACAAATATTTTTACCAGATTCAATACAGACTGAAGTTCAATATCAAGAGTCTGGTGCCTCCTCCTAGTTTCACTGATCACACTCGTGGCCTCCTTTAGAGCCGTTGAGCTTTCCGTGACTTGCACCTGCACCTCTGTGATCTAAAAAGAAGAAACAGCTATTAAAATGTGTGCAAAAATATCTACAAACGACGAGACGTGAACAAAAACAATCTGGTATCCATTTACTTTACCCAGCTGAGCTCTGTCGTACCTGAGATTCGTGCCATGCTTTGAGTTCCTCTTGGTTCTTAAGTGCAATCCTCTCGTACTTAGCCCTCATTTCCTCCATGATCTTGGCCAGGTCCTGGCCTTTAGGAGCATCGACATCCACGTGGACGCCAACCTGGGTGATTTGGGTGCGCAACTCAACAACATCCTGTCGAGAAGGAAACAGTCAGAGAGGGATTTCCTGAAAGGTTGGAGGCTTATCCCATTCAAAGAGGTTAAGACACAAATAAGTTGCCAAAGTGTTTGGTTCCACTGCTGTCAAGAGCATACAGTGTAGTGTCTGGATTGGACTGAACATCAACATACCACGTCATGGTTTTTCTTCAAGGTGATCAGCTCTTCCTTTAGAGACTCAATGTCCCCTTCAAGGTGCAGACGTATAACGTTGGTGTCATCCAGGATCTTCCTCAGTCTGGCAACATCGGCCTCCACCGCCTGCCGCATTGCCATCTCATACTCCATCCTATAAACGTATACCTTCCATCAGATAGGGGCATAGTGGTTGGAAGAAAGTATTTGCTTTTACGGCTGAAAACTCACTTGGCTTTGAAGTCATCTGAAGCCAACTGCGCATTGTCTAGAGCAATCCCAAGATGGGCGTTTTCCTTGAGCATGTCAAAGATCTGAAATAAATGAAACAGTACAATAAGCTTTGTTTGTTGATTTAGTAAAATGTTTTAATGTTGTTGATTTGGATGCATAAAAAAGCGAGACATAAAACCGGTTGGTAAATTGTTCAGGCAAAGCTACGGCTTGCATCATGAGCATAAAGATAAATAGACTACGGGTAATAAAGGTTGGGGAATCATTGAAGACGTGGGAGTTCTGCAGCGCAGACAGTCTTTCATCCTGGAATGACTTTTGCTCCTACTTTCTGAGACACTTGATAGTGCACAAAGTTCAACTGACGTACCGTTTTTAGGCCTTACCTTTTCATGCCTAGTGCCTTTTCAGAAACAACTATACTCCTATACGTTTAGTCATGTAGTTTTTATTCTTTAACCTGACTTCTTTTATGTTTTTTTGTACAAAAAGAAAAGAATAACCGTTACAGGTTGACCTGGTTTAATAAAGTCACACCTAAAAGTTTGGTTTAACCCATTGCTCCTCAGTTTTTGGAAGTCCTTGAGTAAGGCACCAATAATTGTTTGTGTACTTGAAGGAATGAGAAGGCTATTGTGAAGCGCTATGCAATATTCCAAAGATTAATAAAAGTGTGGATTATTCATCCTTTTTCTTGAAGGTCCAATGAGGGATTTATTGGCTTACCTTGGCCCTCAGATCTGCAATGACGGCGTTGTACTTGCTGTGGTCCCTTTCTTCCAAGGGGCCCCTCTTCTCGATGGTCTCTCTGATCTTGATTTCCAGGGTTTTGTTGGCCTTCTCCAGACTCCTCACCGTCTCCAGGTAGCTGGCCAGACGGTCGTTCAGATGTTGCATGGCGACCTTCTCGTTTCCAATGGCTGAGGCACCAGTAGCTGCCCCGGAAGACTGGTAGTCAAAACCCCCACCGAAGCTGCTGCCAACCCGGGTGCCATAGGAGGCGGTGGAGATCCTGGTCCCGTGGCCCCCTGCACCACCACTGACACTGTAGGCATATGACTTGTCCACCTGCAGAGGTCTGCCAGAGTAACTGGAGTACCCAGAGTACCCAGAGAAACCAGTCGTTTGAGAGCTCTGGCGTCTGATCAGGGGCTCCATGTTGGAAAGACGTGCACTGATCAGTCGGAGGTACAGAACAGAGGAGTCAGCAGCTGAGAGTGGAGGAGATGAGAGGTGGTTTGGGGTTTTTATATACAACGCTGAGCACCAAAGCTCATTCCTGCCACTCCTTTCCTATCTTTATGGCATTTTTATCTTTATCACTTTTGCTCAAACTTTGTCCCCTCTTGATCGTTCAAAGGCAAACAGATGTGCTGACAAATTCATTTTCACACTGTGCAATAAAGGAACTGTACCTATGGCAAATGAAAAGAAAAAACAGGAACGATTATTGACAGACATGATTCCTATTTCACGTTTCCAATAAAATAATTAAAAACAAACGACACATGATTGATTGACTTGAATGATAAGATTGAACTAAACATTTATATAATTTTTTTTTTACAAAACTGTATTTTTTTCATTGTGTAGCATAAGCAAAGAGGCTCAATTTACCATAATTTTTTGACTATTGAGTGCACCCGAATATAAGCCACGCCCACTAAATTTAAACAAACAAACAAAAAATTTGTACATGTATATAGGCTGCGCTTGTCTATATGTTGTGGGTGTCCACGTTGTAACACAAGATATTTACACTGAAATATTTTTTTAAACTTTAAATTAAATATGTACCAATAACATACACAAATACGTATGTAAATGTTTTTATGAACAGTACTTAATACGGGGGCTAAAAAATAAAATAAAAATACAGTAGACCAGGAAAAGTCACTGATCATAAATCTGAGACACCACAATGGTCCACCTTTAAAATCTTCAATCTTTTTTTGGTGGCGATTGTTATGGATTTCAGTCATCTCTGCATGGTGGAAACACCTTGGCCATCTGCTCTCTGTGTGTTCACGTCAGTCTTCGTCATAAATATTTTCAAGTTTCGGCCATCTGCTTTTTTTTTATCCTCTGAAAGATTTGTTGTCTTTTTGCATTGAGTCAGTTCTTCATGCTGCCACCTCCAACATCTCACCATCAATTCACTGACGCCAGGCTTACATGCAGCAGCTCTATTTCCTTCTTTGGCAGTCAGATGAACCGCCTTTAACTTGAAAGCTGCATCATGTGCATTTTTCATGTGCTTTCCATGATGAGGGTGTGTCCATGAGGCAAAACATAACTGATCTGAAGAATTTAGTGTGAGTGCATTTGATTTACTGTAATTTGAAGTTTCAGTGGTCCACTGTGACCTGTTTGGTAATTTCATTGGTCTGATTTTTGATAACCTTTATTTATACAGGTGGTTTCGTTGAGTCACAAGGACCCACCCCCCAAGAGAGACGTGTGTTGGGCACCTACGTGAACACAGAGTGTGATGAAAACGTTTTAGCGGCATGAAGCTCGTTAGCCTGTCCAAAAAAACAAAACAAAAAAATTCCATAAATTAGCTGGAAAAAAGTAGCAGCTTATAGTCCAAAAATTACGGTAAATATCTTGAGCGAATTTTGAATTATTTATTGAACAAAATCAGTTTTATTGTCTCAGTCTGATCAAACTTTATTTGCTCTACAAGACTGAGGCAACTAGTCTGGATTTATTTTTATAGAGGAATTTTTTTTATTGGTTTTGATTTTTTTCTTTGTCCATACAACAAGTGCCTCCAGATGTTTACTGGTATGAGGATGGGCACAGTGGTTTATTTTAAAACTAAAGTATTGCTGCAAGTTTGTCTGCAATTGACAAAGCAAAATATACTTTTGTAAAAGTGCACAGCTATTTTTGGGAAAATTTCCTTCAGTAAAACACAACCCTCTGCGAGTGTGTATTTAAAAAGGCCCTTTGCTTAAAAAGGGTGGGTTTGATACACATTGCTGCACGATTAGTCAGTGGAGATTGTGTGAAAAACTGGTTTTAATACAGACAAGATGTTTCCTTTAAACTGAAGGTTCAAACTGAAAATGCAAGAAGAGTTTTGGGTTTGTTTCTTTAGGCACTGGTAAAATAGAGTCCAGGACAAAGAGATTTGATAACAATAATGTCTATCAGAAATAACAACCCTTCACACCGGTCATAAAAAATGTACAGTTTCAGGTTTTTCAATATGTTTCATGCCAACAATAACGTTTTTGATTATAATTCAACAATCCAGTGGGAAGCCGTAAAAACCCTGAGGTACAAACGAACCTTCCTGCAATTGTTTGAAGTTAGTTTTTGTGCCACAAGGCTGCACAATATTAGTTTTTTTCTTTTTTTTAATGTTCCACACTAAAAACTCATGGGTTCTTTTGGTAACTCAGTTGTTGAGTTAAAGCTGTTGGTTGGTTTGGGTCAAACATTTGACCAAGTGGTGGGGTCGAAGGTGAAGTAATGTGCAGTGAGTTGTCATCGTTGTATGTTCTCTGCATGCGACCCATCATCACATGTGAGATGTGACCAAGTATCTGAGGTGACTCGTGTGCGTTGAAGAAAATGTGACATCACACGCTGCATGCTGGGTTTAAGGAAGTAAATATAGATGCTACTCATGTTAGCATGTGTGATTCTGAAGCTGCTGAGCATTCAGAACCAACATAAATGATCATCTGACAGGCCGTGTGGTCCAGTGTTTAGAGTTAACCTTGCCTCAACGGCTGAAGCAGCGATGTATTTCTGGAACAGGAGCGATGTATTGATCCCATCACGTTAGTATCGATATGGTCCAACACTAATATTGGCGTCACCTGTTGCTGCAGATTCTCAGTCATCCAGGACATGACTAATTAAAGAATAAAGCCAAAGCAACAGGGCTTTTTTTCTGTAGCTGAAGACGTGTGGAGTTCCAAGATTTAAGCTGATGACGTTGATATCATCAATATTAAAACTGATCGATGTGCTTAACCACCTCACTGACATACAAGTCAGGTGAAATGCAGCATGACCCTTCAGACTGAGGTCACTTTGAAAAGCATCTGATGTGTATCAGATTCAGTGCCACTCATGAAACATGCCTGAATCGTATTTAAAAAATCTGATTTGTCACGTTCAGACTGTTGTAAAAAAAAAAAAAAATAAATAAATAAAATAAATCCAGCATGGGTTGCATAGAGACAAAAAATAAAAATCAGATTTGGTGTGAGGGTGGCGCAGTTGGCAGAGCTGCCGCCTCTCAGCGAGCAGGTTGCCGGTTCAAATCCCAGCCAGGGGCCTTTCTCAGTGGAGTTTGCATGTTCTCTTTATGCATGAGTGGATTTTCTCCTGGTACTCCAGTTTCCTCCCACAGACCAAAAACATGCATGTTAGGCTGATTGGTAACTTTAAATTGTGAGTGGGAGAGTGAATGGTTGTTTGTCTCTATGTGTCCCTGTGATGGACTGGAGACCTGTCCAGGGTGTCCCCCACCTCTCAC
>JARVGS010000127.1:33744919-33757931 GCA_031762315.1 Hypsolebias antenori | reverse complement strand
TCTGTGGCAGAGCGGAGATCAGCTGATCAGCCGCAAGAAGGAGCACCAGAGCTGTGGGCTGCACAAATGTGCAGCAGGTGCTAAATAATTTAAAATAATTAATTTTAAATAAAAAAAATTACCGGTAATGCCGACCGTGCGGCTCATCCATCAATCAGCCAATTGTGTGTCATGTCCAATCTTACTTTGAAAAACCGCGATGGCGCGAGTCTGTGATAAACGAACTGCAAAGTAGCGAGGGACTACTGTATAATAAAGGAAAGGTGGTAAAAACAACATGTAAGATTTACCTGGTTGGTTTTGTTATCTTTAGTTTGCTCTCGACAGCGAGTTTGGGATTGTAGAAAAGCTTCAGTTGGTGCCATAAGCACCAGCAACCCAAGTTGTAATTATCTTACAAGACAGGTTTTGGGCTGTTTTTCTTTTTCTAGCTCTAATTCAACAAAATGGTCAACTGAACCAGTTCTTGGGTCTAAAGCATGATCCAGTATGGGGGTCAGAACTGTGTGGGGTTGGCCCAGTTCAAATTTGATCCAAATTGTTTGTTTTTAACCCAGCATTTTTACAATGTGTACAAATATTCATAAAGTCAAAGACAAAACAAAAAACAAAAAAACAACCAGATGTAAGGCTTATAGTCAGGATTTACCATCTGGATACATTTTGACAATTTTGTGCAAAACTGCAACATCTGATAATGATCTGATACAGAACCAATACCATCGGTGCTGACCCGATCAGATACATTGAACTTAAGCAGTGTGTCATGTTTTATAATCAATCTGCTGAATCTGAATGCATTTTCAGAATTAATAAATAACCAATTTTTACTTTCCACTGTTAAATAATCATTTATTTGAATTTTAAAGGTCAAAAGGTTTTGAGGAAAATAAAATCAGTTTATCAAAATTAAATCATTGCAAAGTAGAGAATGAACGTTATCAAATTCAAATTCCTATTTTTTGTTCAGAATTAATCCAATAATATATTTTTCCCTTTTATTGTTTTCTTCAGAGGGCACACAATATGAATGAAAATTAAATGTTAGAACCTAAATCTATTAGGTATTTGTTTAAACCTTTACTTCAAAACAATATTACATTAACTAAACTTTAGCTGTCTCATCAACTTTAGAGAAACAAATTATTTCCACTGGAAGCATTAATAATAATATCCTGGTCGATAATTTTTCACATCACGTGACAAATTAAATCACAACTTGAAGCAGGAAACTGTTTGAAAAGCAGATTTTTTTTTTTTTTTTTTTGTCAAAAAAGATTTATTGAAATGTTTATCACAGCACAGCAGGCAGACTGAACTGGAGCGAAGGGAAAACCAAAGACGTAAAAAAAATTAAAAATTAAAAAATTAAAAAAAAAAAAAAAAAAAAAAAACTTTAAATTTTTTTAACTTTGAAATGTTGGTTAAAAAAAAAAAAAACAAAAAAACAAAAAACAAAAAAAACAACAGTCCTCCAATTTTAATCTCTTGTAAACTACAGACCGGCAAACGATGACATAAATAAGCTACGATGAAATAAATAACAGACGGTTTTGTTTTCCTCTGATCCAGTTTTTCTGTTGAAATCAGCCTCTGCAGCAAACTTTAAGGGTTAATCCTGTTTGGCTAAAGCCTAAAATGACCGTACAGTAAGTAAAAATTAATTATTTTCTCTGTGGTTACTGCTCAGAACGTCAGTCGGCTGCTGGTTGTGTTTAGTAGTCTTTGGTTTCTGTGCTGGAGGAGACCACCTTCCCGTCCACCAGGGTCTGCGTGACGGTCATCACTTTGGTCTTCTGCACCACCGTTTTCTGCTCCTCCAAAGCGTCCTGAAGCCTACGAGGAAAACGTTTTACTGATTATTATTTCCTGCAGGATGTGAAACTGTGAAACACAAGGATCTATATATGAGCGCCCACTCACTTGAAGTCTCCGCCATCGAGCAGGCGTCTGTATGTCGCAATCTCCGCCTCCAGCTTCATTTTGGTGTTCAGCAGGGCCTCGTAGTCCTGTGTCTGCAGCTGGATGTTGTTGCGCAGCTGTGTGAGCTCCGCCTCCAGGCCCAGGAGGATGGCGTTGAGGGACTCGATCTCCATGTTGTAACGCATCTCCGTGTCCCTCAGCGTCCCATCCAGGGAGGCTTTCTGTCGGGACGAGAAAAGGGTTAAAGCTTTCCGTCGTCGCGACAGGTCACTGGAGCGCGAAGCTCGTGTCAACAGAGGGAAGGCAAGCGAGCGCCGTGACGTGAGAGTGCTGAGCTGGACATTGTTGTGAGGGCGGACACGCTTGCGCTGAGGTAAATGAAGTATGTGCTGACTGCACGCTTCTCACCAGGCTCTTCTGTGACTCCAGTTCAATCTCCAGGGTTTGGAGCTGTCGGCGCAGATCAGTCAGCTCTGTGTGCGCACCCTTCAGGGCCTCTGTGTTCTGGGTTACCTGAGTCTGTACTTCTATTATCTGCACAAAAATGACAAGAGGGCTTCAGAAATGTCCGGATCGCGTTCAAAACCCTGCGCCTTCGTGGCCGTTTACCTGAGATTCGTGCCATGCTTTGAGCTCTTCCTGGTTCTTCTTTGCCATGGTCTCGTACTTGGCTCGGATTTCTGCCATGATCTGAGACAGGTCTTGACCTTTGGGTGCATCAACGTCTACGTGGACACCTGACCTGGCAATCTGGTTACGAAGTTCCACGACTTCCTGAAAGACAAACTGGGTTCAGGTACTGGTAAAGTTTAACTCGAGTCATTTTGCTCGCCACCTGCGTGCGTGCGTCTGTTTACTAGCAGAATTTTTTACGAACCGCTGGTCAGATTTAATGAAACTGGCAAAAAGTAACCATCAAATGTGCATTTACAACCAACTAGCTTTCGGAGCCGACTCAGTTTAAGATGGCCGCCACAGCCAGCTGACTTTCAGCAACACTGAATTGACAATCGTTCAGTCAGTTTTAGAGATTTTGATCTTGAGTTTGCCCAGTAGCAGCTGAGCCTGATTCACAACACAGCGCTAACAGGTATTCGTTTAACAATTTGCCCTTAACTATTTGGAGTTAACTCTGTCTGTCTGTTAGTAAAATATTTTGTGACCCACCAGATGGAGTCAGTGAAATTTAAGATGGCCACCATAGCTAACTGACTTTAGCCCGCACAAAAAATGGCTATCAGTGCAGCCAATTAGATAAAAACTGACATCCCATTTGACGTGGTAGTAGCTGAGAGTCATTTACAACACATGCTTTGAGCACGACACGGGGCTATATCACATAAAGCATCAAATAACTTTATCTGTGAACTCCTCTGTTGATGAAAACGACTGCAGCGCCATCGTTTCTCAACATAAGATGACCTAAATCTAAACTCTGGCATGGAAAGAAATGGGCATTCTTTCCTTTCTATGGTTTAATTGCTTATTAGGACTGCCTATAAATCAGTTTTATTTTACATAAATCAAGTTATTTTTTAATAATTCTGCCACAGAAGGCAGATTTTGTTGAGCTGTGACCCAGCAGTGACTCCAAGCCGTGACCGCACACTCCGGTCAGGTACATACACAAGGGATTTATTTAAATTCCTATCTGGGTCCCTAAACATTTAATTTAGCATTTCCCTCAGTAAACAAATGGTTGTGTTTGGGCTTTATGCGCTCAAATTACAATAATTTCATTTCTGTGGTGCAGCGCCGTTGCCAAAGGCAGACAGTAACGGGTTTTACGATGAGGCTTCCCACAGAATAGACGTAGAAATATTTTTAATTTCTTACGAGACGCACATGTGGAGCGTTCTCACGCCTGTTTTTAAAAACACACTGTAGTCTGGTCAACTCTGACTTGTTTGTGTAATTTATACTCAGAGATGGGGATTACTATGACGAGCCAGTGTGCAAATATTTAAAAAGATCTCCAAAGGGTGGGGATGTTTGTCAAAAGCACGTGATATCAATGAAATGCGGAGCTGAGGTTAGTCAACCGTGCAGGGCGGCGAACGTCGTTGGCTTTTTTATTGGTGAATGCGATCAAACTCACGTTGTCGTGGTCCTTCTTGAGGTGGATGAGCTCCTCTTTCAGGGTTTCGATCTCGCTCTCCAGGTTCATGCGGCTCAAGTTGGTGTCGTCGATGAGTTTCCTCAGGCCGACGATGTCAGCCTCGACGGACTGGCGGATGGCCAGCTCAGACTCGTACCTGGAAAAACAACAAGTTAGGAGCTGACCGCACTCAAAGGCTGGATTAACTCAGCCCTAAGTACTTTGTAAATCTACTCATTGTTGCGTCTACCGTAATTCCAACAAAGAGCTTAAGAGTTATTGTTTGGTGGGCGCACAACTAGCCAGCTGTGTTTGCCGACACATTCGGAACACTTCTCGTGTCGCCACCGGCTATGATGCAAGGGCGATGAATAATGGCTACAAGACAAACGACTGCCTCCTCGGATCATGACAGGATTTATTCAGCCTGCAGCTCAGTCTGCAGTGAAGCAGGGTGTGCCCACAGCTGTCTGACTCTGTGTTTTACAGTCTCATTAGTGAAGCAGGCGAGTCTTACTTTACTCTGAAGTCGTCGGCTGCCAGGCGAGCGTTGTCGATGTTCAGGACCAGTCGGGCATTGTCGATGGTGGCGTCAAAAATCTAGAGTGGATTGACAAAAAGAGACGTGGGGTTTTAGATTTGACAGCTAATACATGGGACAGCATCAATAGAAAAGGTACAATACAAAACGTACAGTAGGTTGTCAAAGAGTAAGTGTTGATTTTTATTGCTCTCCGCCACAAAAGATGGGCATTCGTATGTGCCGTTGTATGAGTTTGTTTGTTGGCAAAATCTGTCACAAACAAGTTTTTATGGAACCATTATCATTGAATATGGCTACAGCTTGGCCAGTCTTACAGATATTGAGATAAAGTTGGAGTGTAGACCCCAACATGTGTTGTCGGGGCTAACGAATCATGAGCTTTTTGTTGGAAACTTTGGCATTCCTGTTTAGAGTCAGCCCTATTCAAGATGGAGGCCACAGTTAATCAATGTTAGCAATCAGCAAAATAGTTCATCGATCAATTTGACCAATGTTTGAGCTAAAATTTGATATGATAGTAAAGCCGCTTTGAGTCCTAACAGATCACACTAGGTTTTTTATAAAAAGTCTGGCAATGGTTTTTGGCGTCAACTAGATTCAAGATGGCCGCCACTTGCAAACAAATCCGAGTAGAGCTCTGTCAACTGTGCAGACACTGAGCTGAGATTCAGTGCGGTAGTAGCTCGGATTCATCCCCAACATTTACTTTGAGCGCTAACTGATCGTGCAAGACTTCTTTTGAACTTTGACGTGAGGAATGCGAGTTCTTTCGAGGAAGTATAACAGTTTTGTTTAAGGATGTTATTTGAACTTTAACACTTTAGCCCAGCCAGCTCCTGGAAACGCTTGACGTTACTTGGCTGCTCTTCCAACTAGCTGCAGGTATAATACAGATTCTTATAAAACAAACCTGGAAATCGTGTCTGTTTCCCGACTGCCTACTAGCTAGCAGCAGTAGCTACTTCCAGGAAAGACTTGGCTAGGAAGCCGCTGCTGTACATTTATCTTACCAAACATAACTTATTAATGTGCATTTCCCAAAGAGGTGGGTTTTCTTTTAAATAGCAATAGGATTCTTGTCAGAGAATGAACGTCATGGTCTAGATGCATAACTGAGGACGGGACAGTGCCAGCATGGGGACAGTGTTTGTTTCAGCAGTCATGGTACAGTTGATAAGGTGGTTTGGATGTCAGGGAGGCATCCAGGTGACAAAGTCCAGGAGCCAATGAGCAGCTGCCAGGCAGCTGCTGGAAAACAGGTTCTATCCTGTTAGCATTTGCATCAGGAAGATGATGGTGGCTTTGTGATTGCATGGGTAGTTGACTGTGTGTGTTGGCCTGTTTAAGCAGCAGCGTGAGAGTTTTTTTTTCAAAGATAAGGGCGACGTTGGAGCATTTTTTTAACATCACGCCAGAGAGAAAAAAGAAACCAAACAAAGCAAAAAAAAAAGTGTTTTAACCTTGAACTGTTTGGATAAAGACAAGTCATCTGCTGCATAAATCTGATTTCATCAAGTGTTTGCTCTTGTGTGTCATTATAAGAATGATAAGATCACGGGAAACAGCTGGTGAACTCCCTTTTGTAACTTACTTTCTTCTCATGTGACTTTGTTTAAAAAAAAAAAACGTTCTTACTAACCTTGATGTTTCTGTCACAAAGATAAAGATTTTAAAAGACTCCACCCTGTCCACATTTCTCACACTGAAGTGAAAAACATAAAGATTTCTGGATGCTGACTGACACCTGAAGACATTTAGGAATTTCTCCTTTTCCAAATGGAAAATTAAGTTTTTAATTAAAAACTGCAGCGTTCTCTTTGGGAACTAAACAAGACAAAAACTGTAATAATTAATTTATTCAACTGTAACTACTTTACTTTGAGTTCACAAATCATTTAGAGGTAAATGTACTCGTGAGTCACAGATAAAACAGACAATAAATTATTATAAATACTCCATGTTTCGAGTCCTAACACCACTGTAGGAAGAGGAAATGATGGTTAAAATCATAATTTATGAGTCTCTGTGTGGATCCCAGTTCCTGGAATTGCTTCTTTTTTTTTTTTTTTCCAGTCTCGGTGACCCCTGCCGCTCCGACATTCCTCCTCCATACTGTTTCCGGTCCAGGCCTTGGACCCCCCGGCTCGCACAGTAGCAGCGGATACCGACAACCTGAAGCTTTTCCTACTGACCACAAGTTTAATTTTGAATATGTTTGTTAAATAAAACAGCCAAGTGTTCATTCTTTGTGTTTTAGGGCAACACTTTCACAGCATCTCATTTCATCTTTCAGTTCTTCCCATCATTAACCCTTCCTCCACCTCACATTCTTTCTGTTCAGCACTTATTAATTACTTCAACATTCCTCTGTCCCCCGGTCCTTACCTTCTTCCTCAGCTCATCCACAATGGCCTGGTATTTGCTGTAGTCTCTGAAGTCTGGTCCACTCTTCTGCAGGGCCTCCTTAATCTGGATCTCCAGCTTCTGGTTGGCCTTCTCCAGGCTCCTCACGGTCTCCAGGTAGCTGGCCAGCCGGTCGTTCAGGTTCTGCATGGCAAACTTCTCGTTGCCCATGATGTCTGCGCTGTTTCCGCTCACCTGGACGCTGCTGATCATGCCCCCTGCTCCCATCCCGGCTCCCATCCCGGCCCCCAGTGAGCTCCGGACGGTGGAGGAGACACTGACCCGGGAGCCACCGGCCCCGCCGTGGATAGACTGGGCCTTGTAGATGGGAGCAGAGGTGCGAGTGATGGACATGCCAGGTGTCCTGCTACTAGTAGAGGACCGCACAGAGTATGAAGTTTGCCTGGAGGTTTGCATGGTTGCTGTAGGGTGTGAGACTCAGACACACTGTGAGGACGAGAACGAGGCCTGGCAGGCAGAAACCGCAGCTCACAGAAACAAGTCAGGAGGAGAGCGGAGGCTCTTCTGACTATTTAAACCCTCTGGACCTACAGGGCCGCCCCTCGGAACACTCCCCCCATTTACCATGTCACCTCCCTGTTTTCACCCACGCACACTTTGTCCTCCCTCCCTTCCTCTCTCCTGCCAAAGTTACAAAACTCTGTGGACGTTCAAAAAAAATCTGGAGGGTTTCTTAAGACTTTCAGATACTTTTAGAAGATAGAAACTCAGGAACATTTCTTCTTATTATGATGAACAACAAAACCTTTAAAGCTGCTCAAACCAGTTTCAGAACAAAAGTTGCTCCAGTCACAGCCTGTGACTTTTTCACTTTGAGGTCAGACTTTTGTGTTTACACTTGCTACAGATGAACAATCAGTTGTGATGATGGTTAGAAAACAAAATAAATTATTGCATAATCGCCCGCATACGCTGCTTCATCCCGCCTTTAAAAAAAAAAAGAGTCTAATTCAAACTACACTCATGTCTGCGTGCAGGAAGCATCGTCGTGGATGGGACGTCATGTCTCACAGTTTATGTGATCAGGTTGGACAAAACACGTGATGACACCAACAAAGTGCTTGTCGTCATCTGGTTTCCATTCATTTCTGTGCAGCGGTACAATCTGAAATGTGACTAAAATGATCGATTGTGTCTGTAAAACATAAAAATAGAAGTTCATGAATGAATGGCCTTGGGTTCAGTTAGCACACCTGGACCAAAAACTTCTTTAAAAAGTCTTCAGTTGATCCAAAATGCTGCTGCCAGAGTCTTATCTGGAGTTGGTGGGAGAGATCATATCTCTCCAGTTTCAACTTCTCTCCATTGGCTCCCTGTCAAATCCAGAAATTAATTCAAAATCTTACTTCTAACAAAGCCCCCAACAACCTAGCTCCATCTTCTATTACAGATTTTACTGCTCCATATTTTCCTAACAGAGCACTTAACTCTCAGGTTTCAGGTTTACCCGTGGTTCCTAGAGTTTCCAAAAGCAGAATGAGAGGCAGATCTTCCAGTTCTCAGGCTCCTCTCTTGTGGGACCATGAGGCTGACACATTGTCCACTTTTAAGATTAGTTTTAAGACGTTCATTTTTCATAAATCCTATAGCTAGGCTTCACTTGTTATGCTGCTACAGGTGTAGACCACTGGAGGACAAACTGACCACAATGAATATTTACCAATGCACACAAATGAATAGTTCATATTTGATACTAGTTCTGTCTTAACATGTGATTCTCGACCTGCCATTGTGTATCTGTTCCTCCTTCCTGTTCCTTTCAAACCCAGCCGGTCAAAGCAGATGGTCGCTTGTCCTGAGCCTGGTTCTGCTGGAGGTTTCTTCCTCATGAGGGAGTTTTTTCTTTCCACCGTCGCCTTCACGCTTCCGCAACATGAGCGTCTGCTCCTCAGACAAATAACGTTATTAACTTACCTTTTATGTATGTGGCTGTTTTTGCTCAGCGCCCTGAGATGACTTCTGTTGTGACTTGGCGCTTTATAAATAAACTGAACTGAATTGGACAAGAAAAATTAACCCAGATGAGTGTTTTTGAAGGGTTTTATGGTTTCTGATGTTCTGTACACTGTTTGTTATCTGTCCCACGTAGCAGGATGTGTCTGATTGCTCCCCCCCTAAAGGATATGGTCAAACAAAGGAAGACTTCCAGTCTACTTAGCAGAAACGCAACAACAATGACTTTTTAGACCAGCAAACATATTTCAGGCGTCCCCTGCTGCTTTTTAACACAAGCACATTCCTCAGATTCACAGACTCATACTTGGTTTGCACAAGGATTATAATCTTTTCTTTGATTTCTTGTTGGTGTTGTGTTGCTATAAGCTTCCAATTAAATATGTGTTCATCAGCATCTCTGTTTTTATGCCACTTCTTGTAAGATTTTCACAGTTAAATCAGTTTTCCAGTAAAAAGTCAAAAGAGGCTATTAAGCGAGATGGTTTTAGATTTGGAAACAGGAATGCGTGTTTCCATGCAAGGTCTGCTTTACTGGGATCAACTTGTTCTTGGACAACAATTTAAACGTAACGGTTTTACAGTTTAGTTGGGTCTCTGCTCCAAAGTCTTTTTGTTTGTTTAGCAAGAACGAGCACGCAGCAGGAAATTAAAAGTCCTCCTCAAGAAACACAAACAACTATTGTGCTGCTGTTGAGAATTAAACCAGAACTATTGAAGTGACTTCATGAGAGAAATCCTTCAAAATGTACTCTAATATTGACACAACGCACCTAAATTGTTTAAAGGCTTATGATACTCACCAAGTGTTAAAGACAGAGGTTAGCTTAAAAGAAACAGAGCGATAAAAATCAAACATAAAAGTGTTTTTCTCAAAGGTAAGACATGAAGCAGACAGAAACGACACGAGTCACGCCAGCTTCTTTTACTTTTAAGCAGTTTCAGTGTGTTTTAGGGGTATTTTGTCTGGTTCTCATGGCTGCCAACCTCACAATGGAAACAAAGATTAAATGACAGTAACGACATGTCATGTCATGATAAATGACGGAGATTAACGTTTGATTTTATGGTTTTCTTTGGAAACCAAATAATTAAATGCTTTTTTACTTCGAGACCTGATGTCTACCAGGCAGAGAATCTTTTTAAATTACTTCCAGCATCGACATATAACAAACACATTAAAGATTTGTTAAAACGTCATAATTTGGCTTGACAGGCTCAGTTTCTGCAGATAGCAGGAGAGTTTACTGTTGTGACTAACACCACTGTCTCTGTGTTTTTGTTCTTTCACACAGATGTTAGAGCTGGTCTTCCAACAAGACTTGTTTTCTCTGGCTGTCAGAATATTTTGCATAGGACGAATAAACCAAACCTGAGTGACCTGTCCTGCCCTGAGTGATTCGTCTGCAGGGGAAAAAACTCATTTCTGCACCTTAAAGAGACAAATTCCAGTTTGAAACAACTTTAAGCTACAGTAAATGTTATGACGTAAAACTGTACTTGAAGAAGTTTGTGAGGTATGATCATTCAGAGAGATTTATTTATTTATTTTCCAATATTAGCGTGAAAATCACAAGGTTTGTAGTCATAAAAATATATTTAATCTCATTTTAAGATGAACTGATGTAGCTCATTTTTTCTTTTCCCGTCTTGGTGAATTTTCCAGCTGTCTTCACAATAAGACCCCGTTCTTTCTTCCTTTTTTTTTTAAAACAGTAATCTATGTTGAGTGACAAGATCAACTAAAGGTGCAGATTATATTACTCAAATAAAACAATCACTTTCAGTTGGATGATAAAATCTTTGTTTAGGTCTGTTTAACTCCCCCCACCGTTTGTATTCTAATTTAATTTAGACCCTGGGAGTATGTGAGGCCCCAAATCTTCCTGCTGCATTACAAATGAGATCTTTCCTGATTGTGCATTGCTCTGTTTGGGCACAAAGGTCATGTCTGATCCTAATTCAGAGCTGATACAATCATTTGCAGCAGAGTTTGAGCTCCTGAACAGCAGACTATGAGCTGAACCTTCTGAGAGAGGCCTGCCTTTTCTGGCTTGATCCGTTCTCTGGAACTGTGGAGTTGTTGTTCGGCTGGGCCGTCCTTCTTCTTTCTGCTCTGACCTCGGTGGTCAGAACACCCACAAAACGAGCTAAATCAGAGTAGGTCCTGACAGGAGCGGAGAATGAGAGCTCTGAAGTCTTATTTGCAGTTCTGGCCAAGCCACTGTGAAGTTTCTGGTCCCGAGTGAGAAACTGTCCGACCTCTTGGCCGTTCGTCTTTCAACAACTCGTCTATTAACAGGCGGAGCCATCACAAACGGTTTCAGAGGAACTCCAGCTTCATTCAGTCACACACGATCTCAAATGAGAAGTTATCAGATGGCACCGAACCTCTGAATGTGCCATCTCCGACTAGATGTGAGAAAATGCCTGACTAGCTCACGATGACTCGCCGGGGGGGTATGAGGGGGCACACAGATGGTAATCACCCGGGTGCAGACGTTTGTCAGGTGTGCGTGACGATACAACCAGGTGCGGTGGCACCATGTCAACACCAATGACTCAAGGATCTGGTGTGAGACACAAGACCTGGTCCTGGAAATGTCTGGGATGGCGTTCCAGGGTGCTTGTGAGAACAGACACGGTGTCAGACGGTAGTTTTCACATTGTGCTCATGATTAAAGGCTACTGTGAGCAGATAGGACTCCAGGTGCCAAATACCAGACATAAGAACTGTAGAACGGGTTCATACGAAGAGGATATGTTTGAAGAAAGGGCACATTAAAGAGACGGATGAAAGCACGTCAAGTCTGCCGGCTGGTAACAGAGACGACATGTGGTTGTCACAACTGAAATCAGGGTGTTGTCTTTGCTCAAAGGCTCTTGGTTTAGTGGAAAGGAATGACAGAGGTCAGGGGTCCGGGGTCAGGGGTCTGCTTATTCTCAGACCAGGACAGTTAGCATGTGGTCTTCAAGGTGGAGCACTGAAAAAAAGACAAATATGCGAAAACAGGGTGTGATCGTCTTATCCCATGTTGTTAAAAACATTCAAATCCAAACAAAGCAAAAGATAAATCTGACCCGATGAAAAACAACTTCTAATTTACTCAGACTGGTTGCGTTTGCTAGTCTTTTTTGCACTACGCTGGTTTAGAATGGAATAATTCATCCATCAGTTGGAGTCTCCGTTCATTCCTCATGCTTTCAGGCGTGTTTTAACAAACTCTTGATCTGAGATAACTCCAGTCTCTAAGTAATTCAGTCTGTGTTGATAAGACGTAGGCGCTGTGAGCTCTGCTATTCATCAAAACTAGAAAAAAATGGACTGTTTTTGTTGGTCGGGGTCAAACTTTTTATATTTTGCCCGTTAACACTTTGGTTTAAGGTGGATTCATCTGGAGCGGTCGGCTGCTTTGATAAAACCATATAAATACTGAATTAAACACAAACGCGTGTCAGTTTGAGTCTGAAGGGTACTTTTCTTATCCGGGTCATTAATCTGCTGACACGTTCGTCGCAACTCATTTTTCCACTGAGCTCTGTGGGAAAACCAGATCACACCATGAGGAGTTGATTGTACTTCCAAGGATTCATCGGCTCATGTTCCAACACAAAATATGAACATGTTAAATTATCAATCTTATATATTTTGAGGCTTTTTGAAGACCACACTTTACTGATTTAACTTTAGTACCTGAAACCTCATCATAAAAGTCAAATAAACCAGTATCCGTGTGGACTACATGGCAATAACTTCAAGGTTTTTGGAATTAGGAACAGTGGAAATGTAAGGCTGGAGATGGTATAAACTGAGGAAGACTGATGTTGATGAAGCTCAGACTGGACAAGTGTGTGGTTTGAATATCATGGTTTTAGTTAAGGTCGACCCCACATTACTGAGAAGAAGATACAGTCAGACATTTTTATTTATAGGTGCAGTTGTTCCGGGCTGGAAGGAAAAAGGACAAGGTGGGTGTCTGTACCGTATTTTCTGCCGTATAAGTCGCACCGCCCTATAAGTTGCTTTGTCCAATTTTGTCCAATAATTTGGAAAAATCCATAAACATGTC
>JARVGS010000127.1:33691969-33705498 GCA_031762315.1 Hypsolebias antenori | reverse complement strand
CCGAGTTACGGCAAAATCGAGTTGCGAACGGTCCTTAGGTCCGGAACCCGTTCGTAAGTCGAGGACTGCCTGTATTCTGCTCCTGCCCCGCCCACTCTCACCTGATTCCTGTTGTTCCTTCACAGGTATTAGTTGTTTTACACATTAGCCTGTCTATATATGCTTACCCCCTTGCATTCTCCCCAGCTGTGCTTCACAGTCTGTTTTTGTTGCCCTTGTGATCCCCGTGTTTAAGTACTCCACTGCCTCGTCAAATTTTCCTTATATTTATTAAAGATATATTTTAAGTTACTCCTGAGTTCCTCGAGTTGCCTTGTTTGCACGTTGGGTGCAGTTTCCACCACCAGCCATGACACAAATGATCTAAAAGTGGAATATTTTGTCTAATGTGAATTATCTGCCATATTTTATTGGATCAGTAAGGCAGAGAATAAATACTATATACAAGGCTGTAATTTTAATTTTAATATAACCAAATGCGTAACTAAACAAATACGTTTTCATCACAAAGATGAAAAGTTCCTTTTGCTAAAACTTTGTGCACCTGCTGATTGAAACTTTAGCAGCGCAGATGCAAGGGCTAAAATGTAAGCGTACACATAAAGTGATACTTATTTTTGCTCACTGAATGATATTGATAACACAATCACAGGCTGTATTCTCATAAACTATTTGAACTGGGTAAAGTGCACAATATGGTTTGGAAGATGATGCTAAAATGGTGAAAATGTTTATATATAAGAAAAAAGATAAAAGCTATTTTGTTGGAACGATATATTTAACTGATTAATGTCTATTTTGTCAAGTATGAAATTTTGATGAGTTATGTATTTTGCTGTATTATATATGAATGATTATGTTTAAATTGATGGTTTGAATTGATTTTGTTTAAGAGGGAGCAGATATGATAAGAAATTTTCTTCTGCTGCTTTCTTTCATTTTATATATATATATATATATTTTTTTTACTGTATTTGTGTTTTTATTAGAAATGAAATGAAATGAATGAATAAATAAATGAAATCCAACAGTGTTCAGTCAGGTCAGCTGGATGGTTTTTTTTTTTTTTTTTTGCTGAGACATTTTCTCAGTTTCATCAGTTTTCTAATTGTGTTTGACTCTGTGCTCGTCTTCATTCTTCAGCCTCCTCAGCCACTCATCACTCACACCTGTTGCTCATCAGTAATCATCCCAGGTGCACTCATTTCTGCCTCTGTCTTATTTAAATCTCTCCTGTTCACCACTCAAACGTCTGCTCGTTGCTCTGTAATCCTACAAACGTCTTATTTCTCCATGCTCCACGTTTCAAGTTTTGCTGCCACGTCAGCTTTTGCTTTTGTTTATGAATAAATTCTTGTTTATTTGACTTCCTGCTCCCTGTGTCTTCCTGCACTTGCCTTTAAAACACAGAGGATCACAATATCAACGATCCAGACCTCTTGTATAAGTTTTTTATTTGAACAATAAACCCAAATCTCATGTACCGTTATACATAAAGTGTTTAATGCTGCTAGTTTTAATCTGACTTTACACAAGGAGACGTTTATTTTCTGAACCTCTGGTTTGTTGCCTCCGGCTGCGTTGCACTCGTCAGCTGACAGACTTATCACAGATCAGAGCTGGTTTTTGCAGGATGTGTGTCGTTTCTGCATAATATATTTGTGTTTGGCACACAAGATGGCTGACTTATGTGACTTGTCCCAAGTTGAATTTCTGGAGCTGTGTGGCAAATTGTGCACACAGCTGTTGCAATGGAAATGACACAACAGTTTGCTTAATTTCTGCACAGCTCGCAGAGACAGACACAGCTCGAGCATCACGAGTACAGCTCTTATTTTAAAATGAGCAAACAAACGTCTGACTGTTGACGGTTCATGTTTTTTTAACTGATGTTTTCTATGGATGTTGCTGGAGAAAATAATCTGAAACAATACTTTTACAAAGGCTACAGATTCAAATGGAGGGATTACATGTAAGGGTATTGTCAACGATCATCTTTTAGTACAAAACATGAGAATTCTGAAATCTTCCATTAATTAAATCTGATGCAACATCTCGCGCCAGCTGTGCTCACATTGTGTTGTGAAAGACTCAGCAAAAATCACCAAGTTTTGGCTCAGTATCTGCACATCTGGATGAGCTATCACCATTTTTGTGTTTTGTAGTGTTAGCTGGTTGTGGCAGCCATCTTGAATCCGGTTGACTCCAAGTTATTTAGTTGTGATGCCAAAAATGATTAATTGTGATAAATGAAATATTCTACTACCCACACGGCTCTTTCACGAGACAGTTTTGCAAAATGGACGCAAAACCCAAGCGGCTGTCTTTTACGCTGCCTCTGGCTGATGATAAACACTGACTGAGTGGAAGGAGCAGAACTCAGCTGTGTTGATGTAGAGCACAAAGCAATATACACGACAAATGTCTCCCTCAAATCGTTTTCAGTACCTGGGAATTAAGTCGGTTTAGTGATTCTCTTTGGTGTCAACTATTTTTGAAACTAATTTACTGAGCTTCATTAGCTGTCGTCTCTTGTTAATCCATTTGTCGTTTTTGAATTCTTCAGCCTGCTGGTCTCATTGACCAGATGATCAGAACACTACCTCGCTTCATTGCACAAAGGAGCATCAGGGGTGGGTTGGCTTCAACCCGCCATGACGTCTTGGTCAATCCATAAATCACACCAAGGCCACCAGAAGGCATCAAGTCCCAGCTTGAAGCAAAAGTGCCTATAGAAAACATGACCACTCCCCTTCTCTGCCAGGAGCAAAATAAAGGTAATGATCATCACACTGAATGATGCTCTCCATAACCTGCATGACGTCTTCTGCCCCTTTTTCCATTAGTACCTTTAGTACTGGTACAGCCAGGTTCGGCTCGGCACGGTATGAGTTGTGTTTTAATTATAATTTCAGTAACGGTTCTAGTAGGTGGGGTACAGAGTCCCCCCTGGCTCACGTGGGTCAGTAGCACGGAGAATCTTTCACAGTGACCGGCGGAGCTTGGAGCTGGGGAGATGATGTCCTGCTTGGCCTGAGGGGGCTCCGAGGCTCTAGTGGAGAGGACCGGGGGGACCGGTGGAGCGCCATCTAGCTCGCTCTGAATTTTGCCGTTGGCCACCAAGTACAAAAAAAACGCCTGCACTTCAGCATTAGAACACGGTGTTGTCATTGTTGTTTTTAAAATCTTTAAAATAGGTCCAGTCGCTCCTCGAGTTTGAGTTATTGCAAATGGTGGATCGACTGTTGTGATAAATTTCTCAAACATCCAGTGTCTCCACCCCCTGACCAATCAGTGGCCGACAAGTGTTCTGACGTCAGCTCGGCTTGGAACCCCAGAGAAAATGTTACTGAAAAAGGGGACCAGCTCCACAAACTGTTACCAGTGGAAAAGCCTTGGAACCATGCCGAGTCGAGTCGAACCGTGCTGTACCATTACTAATGGAAAAGGGGCATTAGATTGTGGGCAGGTTGCAGCAAATATGGTGGACCTCCTTCAATTTGAAAGCTGTCATGATGCTTCCACACCCTCACTAAAACAAGAAACCCATCGTGAAGATCTTACCAAGACCCATGCAAGGACCATCTCTGGCTGATGCTGTTCATCAAAGTACTGTAGTAGTATTCTCCAGAGTGAAGGAAAAAGTAGAAACAGTTTGTCTCTGTATTTTTGTGCAGATTTTAGCTAATCAGTGGTGACTCGTTTGTTGTAGGATAACCATATACTGCAGACAGAGATCACTTAGCCTTCAGATTCTGTTTGTTTCCATACCATAAGTCATGAAATGTTCGCTTCTCCACCTTTTCCATGACAGTAGGTTGTGTTAACTCATGCACCGACGTCTGTGGGTTTTTTTTTTTTTTAAATGTCCTGGGATCGTGCTCAGTGATTACAGTGCATTCTGTACAAGGAGATATGCTCAATTTAAAAAGAGATTAAACTAATAATCATAATCTGATATTTTACAATAAAAAATTGCATTAAATGCTTAATCACAATGTAAGTGGATTTTGTTTTACACCAGATCATGGACTCATGTGCATAATGTGCATTATATTTTACAGAAACTACACACCCATACACTTCTAGCTTAGAAAAATATAGTTTCAAAAAATACACGTATTCACTGCATATGAGCTAATTTAAAATCTGTTTTGTAATTAAACTAAATCTGATTTAATTGTCTTTGTAAGTGGATTTATTTACAAAGTAAGCATGAAAAATATGAATAAAAAAATCCCCACTTCTATACAATTATAACATACTTGATGCAAGTAACAGAAATATATAAAGCAAAAAAAAAAAAAAAAAAAAAGTGTCACAATTTTGCAACGAAACAAACAAAGATTAAGTAGAGGGGGAAGTTTGAAATGATCCAGCTTCCACGTTCCCAGAGAAGTTGCCTCCAGGGAAAAGAGAACAAGCAACAGAGTTATAATCTAAAAGCATCGAGTCCAGGTGTGCAGAAGGCAACGACTGCGATAAATAACAGTTAGAAATGCCCATCTTTAGGTTGTCACTACTTCTCTGACAAGCGTCAAACTCTGGGTCCAAGGTCCAGTTAATCTGAGAAACATGACTCAGTTTAATTATGAATGGTCTGATTTTAGGGTCATCATTTCTGCTCAGTTTGCACAGGGTTTAGGTTGGAAAGATCCAAACAGAAAATAGGTGAGTAAAATAAATTCCATTCAATTTAAAAAATACTTAATTAATGCCAAAGGGAAATTAATTGTTGCAGCTCATCCTGGTTTCATCAGAGTTGTTCTAGAAGCTGATGGCTTTGGGGAGGAAGGATCTCTTGTAGCTGTCCATCCCACAGCACTTTGAGATTTTTGTCAATGAAAAGTGCATTACAAATTAAATTCATTATTATTATTATTATTAGATCCAAAGAAATGGGCTGCAGATGCTGATCCGTCCACCCAGAACCAGCAGACTTAGTCCTCTTGGGCAGAAGGACTGCTTGAATGGCGGGCAGAACTCCTCCCTGAGCGATGGCCATTTCTCCCAGCAGCCGCCCATGCCTCTTGTTGCTGCAGACTTGTGTGCACAGACTTAACTGTAAGTGCCGGGGGACGATCTCGGTCCTCCCACGGTCACGAGCCACGTTTCCCGCTCCAAAGTCTTGGCCATCAAGCACTTGAGCATATCCTTCAGGTAGACGGTAATGCATCTACGGCACCTCCTTTTCAACTCATTTGGGATTTGAGGCTGTAGTTGAGGTAATATTTGAGCTTTTGAGATGTTAATCAGAAGCTCACATTTGTACAAAACAACCTTGTTGTTATGGTTATGCATCACAACAAATGTCCAAAAGTAAAAATCCTTCCAGCAGCACAGTATCTGATACCAGAGGAAGTAATCATCCAAAAAAACAAAAACAAAAAAAAAAAAAAAAGCGATTTACATCCAGAAAAAAAGAGTAAAGCTTTCAAAAGTTCAGAACGAATGTAAGAGAGCTGCTCTGACATGCAGCCACCTTGAGCGGCGCAATTCTGGAACAACACTTTTATATTCAATGTTTTTGTGTTTATGAAAAATACTTTTATTGTGAAGTCAATCAAAAGCTGTGACTGTCTTTGTTTGTTTCTTCTCAGCAAATATTCCTTAAAACTTGATGTACCTCTGACCTCTCGCCTTCCCTTCCAGGGTTCCCAGAGTGTTGCACCTGTACAGACTACTGTTTATTTCATCACTGTAACTAAATCACTTTATATGACCAAACAAATTATCCCAATCTTGCATGAGATTGTGCATAATTTTATTTTCAAGGTTTGACCAAAATGTTCTCAGCGTTGTTATTTCTCATCATTAAATAAGGCGGTGGGCAATGTGCATTCTAAGGAAGACTCCATCTCCATCTTCTACCTCATATACACACTTGGGTCACAGAAGTACCAGCTCCAGGAGAGAAACCCATACCTCCCTCCCCAGCAAAACTCTCCAGCTCCTCCTGTCGAACCCCAAGGTATTTCAAAGTCAGAGAAGACACAGTTCCTCCAGTGAGCTTGGGTCCGCCCCAGGGCCTCTTCCCGGTGGGACATGCCTGAACCACCTTAGATGATTCCTTTTGATGCAGAGGAGCAGCAGCTCTACTGAGCTCCCCCAGATAATGGAGTTCCTCTCCTTATCTCAAAGGCCACCCCACGAAGGAAGCCACTTTCAACCGCTTGTATCCAGCATCTTGTTCTGTCATGATCCAAACCTCTTGACCACAGGTGAGGGTTGGAACATCCAGACCAGTAAATAGGGAGCTTTGCTTTTCAACTCAACTCTTTCTTCACCACGACCGACTGAAGCAACACCCTCATTACTATGGATGACGCCCATTGATCATCGATCCGTCTCCCACTCCATCCTACTATCACTTATGAACAAAACACCCAAATACTTAAACTCCTCCACCTCAGGCAAAGATTCCTCCCTGACATGGGAAAGACATGACCTTTATTTTGTTTAAAAAAAACTCAAGTTTGAAGTTTGAAGCCTGAAAATGTTCCTGATACATTGACAAGTTCAGGCTTCTGGTAAAAATTATATTTACTATCTGACATCCCTAAACCCAAAAGAAGTTAATACAGCCTGAATATGTTTTCCATCTGCTTAGCTAATGTTTACTTTACAACATCTTATCACTGTTCCAGAGGCCTCGTGCTTAAGGCTAATATGGATCACTCTCTGACATAATCTTATCGAGAAAATTCAACAAAACCTGTTAATCCAGGGGAAAATACATCCAAACAAGTCTCCAGAGACTGACAGGGAGGGTCATTTTTAACCTAATGGTATAGACGCCTCATTGTTTCACAATGGAGTGTTAAAACAAAAAGGGTTGCTCAAAGTGCAGGGTGATTGTAGTGTATCCTGTCAGGAAGAGCTGTTGGACCACCTCAAGGTGCAGTTTGCATTAAAACAACACTGAAAGCACCAGCTTAAAGAAGCATGACCAACTCGGGCTTTTTGCAGAAGAAACACCACAAACCTTTGGTGCATTTTGGAGAAGAGTTGGAACCAGACCTTGTTCTGTAGTTTCATCATTTTCTACACATTTTTAAAAGTTGAGTAAGACTAAATCATTTCCTCCACCCTGTTTGTGTTTTATGGTAGACCAGAGCACAGAGGTTGGGGAGTTGTGCCCGTAAACACCCACCCACATGGTGACACACCGTGCAGGAGCTCAGCTCAAATGAGATGTTTCTACAGTGCTGCTGCGCTCACAGTGAAGACCCGTCTGTGTGTTTACTTGTTTATCGGACTGTGAAGTCCCACTCACCCCGTCAAAACGCCTGCTTATGATCGGCCGACACACACAGTTTGCTCTTCTGCTAGTTGTTGCTACGACAAACACTCGAAGCATGTGACAGGTTGTGATGAAACCATGATAGCAGCTCATTGAAATGACAGATGGGAATGTCTGCTGCACTCTGATACCACATTTTGTTTACCCGCTGCAGGAAAACAAACACTTAGCTTCTCACAAACACAGATTTAGAGATTACAGACAGGTTTAACACCAGAGATGGAGTTTGAGGAAGAGCATTAGAAACTGTGTGGTGTTGACCACCAGGTGGACTGATGTGGTGATGTGTCATCAACACAGTACTGATGTCAGACAGACAACTCAAAATGAAAATTTGTGTCAAAATCAGGGATCTATAACTGAAACAATAATTTTAAACAAGACGTATAACAAGTTAAACATAATATAACATACTATTTTAAGTCTTTATTTGTGTGCAAGACAACAGGAGCTTTAGTGTTGGTAATTTATCTGCTTCAGCGCCGGAGTTCCGCAGGGCTCGATTCTTGGACCCCTTCTGTTTCACTCTATCTGTTCCCTTTGGGGTCTATTCTGAGAAAACATGGCCTTTCGTTTCATTGTTATGCTGATGATTGTCAGATGTATCTGCCCATAAAACCCAATACAGGTAGTTCTTGCTCCATTCACACTCTGTTAAAATGTTTTGATGACATTAAGGCATGGGTGGCTTCACATGTTTTCAGTTTCAGTGATAAGAAAACTGAAGTGATTGTGTTTAGCCCTAGCCCTACTGTGGTATCTGTTCCTGTAAACCTTGACGCTCTTGAGCCACATCTTAAGCAGTCTCTTGCAAATCTCTGGATGGTTTTGGACTCTGACTTTAAATTTAATAAAAAGATTAACTTTGTTCTGTAGAAAATTTTCTTTCAGTTAAGGCAGAGAGCTAAGCTTAAGTCAGTGTTGACCAGATCTGACCTTGAAAATATAGTCTATGCCTTTTATTACAACCCAGTTAGACTACTGTAACGCGCTCTATGTTCAAGTCAGTCAGTCTCCATTTCACGTCTCCAGCTCGTCCAAAATGCTGCAGCTCGGTTCTTAACAGGAAGTCATAGGTTTGGGCATATTTCACCAGTTTTGTCCTCCCTTCACTGGCTCCCTCTATGTATCAGAATTGATTTGAAAATTCTCCTGTTGACCTTTAAGTCCCTTAATGGCCTTGCACTCTCTTGCACCCTTTGGCGCTTAGCTCATCCGACCAGCTGCTTTTGGTTGTACCAAAACCAGGTTGAAGCTCAGAAGAGATCTGGCTTTTTCAGTCATGATGAGCCCTAAACTTTGAAACAACCTGCGCCCAACATTAGACAGGCCGCTTCACTTCCTGTTTTTAAATCTCTTTAAAACACACCTGTATTCACTGACTTTAAACACACTGTGATTTCATCTAGTATTTCATTGTTTTGTGTTTTTATGTTTTTCTTTTGACGCATTAAAATTTTTTTCATTAAATTACAGCCATTGATTTTCATTGTTAAGAATTTTAGTAACAGCTGCTGTGTTTTTAAACGTGCTTTATAACTACATTTGACTTGACAGCAACAATAAACATGTGGAAAACTTTGCAAAAATCACTTCCTCTGAAAGCTATTATCTTAAAATTTCCAACAACAACTTGTTTTAAGTTAGAAACACGTAAGCAGTCAAAGTTAAAACTGGCCAGACAAAATAGCTTCTTTTTTCTTGCATGAATAGAACGACAAAAAAAAAAAAAACAACAACTTTTTTTAATAGTTCAAGATCATAACTTTACATAGCCTACAGCAGTGTAATACATATTTGTCTACGTAAGCATTGCTCAAAGCACATTATTTTTTTCTAAATATAACTTTTTAACGTGCTGGCAGTCATGCCATAATCTGACATGTGGTTCCTCAATTTATTGCAACATGTATTGATTTTCAGTAGGTCTGAGTCCAACATGAAACCATGATTCAGTCCCAGCAGATAAATGATGACAGGGGTTTCACCGTTGCCATGTGGATTTTACAAAACAAAACAGGAAGTGCCTTTTGGCATTGTTTAGTTTGGTTCATTGCCAAGTGTTTTCCATGTGACAAAAGCTTTAACTTGGATTCACAGCATTATATCAGAGCTGACACAAGCTTTTCCTTTTTTTTGTATGTTTTTACAGGAGTCTTTGGAATTCGGTGTGGTTACAAATGGCCCGCTCTAAAACTGGCTCCTGTTTTGGCGAGTGAAAAACAGTGGGAGTGTTTTTAAAAAAATTATTTCAGTGGGGTTTCCATGACGACAAAGAGACAAAGAGGCACTGGCGTGAAAGAAGATGGAGGGGAGAGGGTATTGTGAAGGGGGCAGGATGGGTACTGCCAAGGCTCATGACTCATTCTTGAAAGGGAGCAGAGGTGGAAATAAATGGGGGAGGAGAAGAATACAGGGTTGGAATTGGTGGAGCGACAGCGGGGAGTTGAGAGGCATTTTTACATGTTGACAATCCCGATGAATCGCCAACGAAGACGCGAAGAACGGGGCTAATGGCGTCTCTTTTGTCGCAGCAGTGTGAGAATTTGTGATTCAGTTTTACACACCGGCATCCATCACGAATGATGGGAAGATGTTCATATAAATCAGTTTTTTTCTCACAGGAGTGCATGTCATGTATGGGTGCTAAATCTGTTTGAGACCAGCTGGAGTTATGCACGTGTGAACCCAGACTGGTGGTGTTTCCTGTTTTTAAAACCCCTCAGCTGAGAGGCTCTAAAGCCTCGAGACCAGCGATGACAGACGCTGGCTGGTTGGTGCTGCTGACCTGGTTTCAGATGGAAACCAGCCCATGTGGTTTTGGTTTCTCGCATAACAAAGCTTGGGGGTCGCCCACAGGCCCAACTGTCTTGTTCCAACCATACCTTTCTACTAGATACAAATGTTTTTGTAGAGCTGCTTGAAAGGCAATACAGTTTCACCGATAACTGAGAAAAACTGAATTAATAAACATTCTTAAATCCTGCATTGTTCATGTACTGCATATTGTTCCTGAGCCTGTTTACAACTTGTTTCTCTCACGGTAAACGAATGAAAGACTGAACTTTATCTAGTCAATAACAACTTTACAACAACAAGTCAGAGAAACAGTTTGTTTCTTTGATTTTTGTTCCCGTTTAATTATCTGCTACCCATGGAAAGGTGATGGGATGTAGCTCTGCAGCACAGTTAACTGCTAATACAGTAGTCCCTCGATTATCGCGGGGTTACGTTCCACACACCACCGCAATAAGTGGATAAACCACAAAGTAGGAACGCCATTTAGTATGTATATATCTTTTAAGGCTTTATAAAGCCTTCCCACACTCTTGCAATGTTCTCCTACATAATTTTAACAACATGCACATATGTATTGTACTGCAAAATTTGACTCACCAGCTCTGCAGAACAGCAGCTCGGTTCTGGATCTGCAGATCGACCTTGCAGTGATGAAGCTCACTGCCCCATCCAGGTTGATGTGCATGTGGATAATTAAGCTTCAGGATTATTTGTGACTTTCCTGCCAGTTCTGTGAGCTTAATGGATAGTTCACTTCTGACTTTAAGTTGAAAAACTTTCCCTCGAGTTTGGCAGAAAGCAGCGGCCGGAAGCACTGTTGGCTTCTGGGTTGTGTAGTTCTTTTAACCTGCATTACAGTATAGGCTTATTGAAAGAAAACTACAAAATGGCGGCATCTGTCCGAAGTTTTTTTTCCCATTAACTTTTTTATCTCATATTGTCCCAATCACCTGAGTAATATTAAGGTTGGCAATTGTTGAAAAACCGCAAAAGATCGAGTCCGCGAAAGTCGAACTGCAAACTAACGAGGGACTACTGTACTGTAAATTTATAATCTTACAATAATACTATGTAAATGCATAGTCTGTAGTAAAGTTATTCATATTTTTGGTCTACAGTAAACAAAACATTGTTTTTCAGTGTATGCTCTATTGTTTATTTTATATAAGCTTTTGCTGCTGTGTGTTATTAGCTTGTAATGACGACATTCAACCAGCATCAACGTGTGGCACAGGAGCTGCTCTGCTGGAGAGAGGAAAGCTCTGCAGAGAGTGGTGAAGGCTGCACAGAAGACGTTGGAGTCAGTCTCCCCACCATCACAGACATCTACACCTCCAGATGTAGGAAGAGGGCCACCTGCATCATGAAGGACACCACTCACCCAGCATGCACACTTTTTGCCCTGCTCCCCTCAGGAAGGAGGTTGAGGAGCATTAAGTGCAGAACCACACGGCTGAGGAACAGCTTCTACCTTGAGCCTGTTGGACTCATGAATTTCTAACCAGAATAATCACTGTGAAAAAAATAAATCACTGTCATGCCACTTTGATTGATGAAAGGTGAAATGTGCTGCTGATTATCCATGATGCGGATCTCATACTGCTGATTAATTTCATGCTGCTATATTCATTTATACTCATTTACGCACACAGACTCATGTCCGTGCTGCTGTTGTTTGGCGTACTGTTTTGCGCTATTAGTGTTTAGCATGTTCTTAGTTTATATCTTAGCTCTTTTTTACTGTTTCTTTTTTACAATTTATATTTTTGCTACTGTTGGATGTAACTGGGACCCAGTGTACACATTTTTGTTCCTCACGTACCACACGGGATGCGAATGATAATAAAAATAACTTGAACTTGAACTTAATTTTAGTCAGCCAGCCACTCCTGTGAAGGTTCACCACTGTTCCATGTTTTCTTCATTTGTGAATAATGGATGGATCTATTTAAGGGATTTCTTGATTCTACGTCAGGCAATAATGGGACCTGGTTGTGGTTATCGAAACTGAACTCAGCTTTTCAAAAGAAATCAGTTCAGTTTTGATTTAACACAGGCACAGTTACTTTTTCATTTATGGCCTGACACGGTTCTGTTGTTTCTGTTTTCTTGCACCTCTGTTTTCCGTGTCATCATCCACAGCTGATCCTTTTCTAATCACCCCAGGTGCTCCTCTCTGTCTCATCAATGTCAGTATTTAGACTGTGTGTTTTCACTCCTTTGGTATCTGGGTTTATCCTTCCACTGTGTTATGGTCTGTGTCTGCTCCACCTTCCCTGCCATCTTTTAAGTAAGTTTTGCTGCCCCGTCAGCATTTTTGGTTTTGTTGAATAAATCATTATTTTTCACCAAGAAGTTCTCCTGCTATCCTGTGTGTGGGTTCGAACCAAAACTGCAGAAAATGACAGAAATGCCGGATCATAAAGAACCCAGCAGGAAAATTGACATTTTTAAATGGCTCGCCTGTGAGGCGGACAAAACTGCCCAGCGGGACAAGGAGAAGCGGGAGAGAGAGGAGGCGAAGCCCGTCATCCGATGGGGTGGCTGTCAGCTGGAGGAGTACAGACCTGCCCGGAGACGAAACCCTCACAGCTGCGAGGTGGAAATCCTCCCATCTCCACTCCTGGTAGAGGAGGAAGAGCTCTAGCTTGCTACTGGTCCTGGCTCACGCTGCCCGGCAGGAGGTCCAGACGACAGAACTGAACCGGATCCACTGACCTGCAGCTCCTCCATCCACCTTCTAAGACACACCAGGGCGAGAGGGGGAGAATTTCACTGAGGGAGGGGCACCCGAGCCCTCACCTGCCAGAAGGATGATCGAGCTCTCATCCAGCTGAGGGGTCACCTCAACCAGAGGAGCAGCCGAACCCCCGCACCTGCGTGTCTGTGGCTTGTGGGGAGGACGGACCCCGCACCTGCGTGTCTGTGGGGGTTGAAGATGACATTGTCTGCCCTGCACCCGCCGCCACACTGGTTTCCACACCAGGTGCACCTGCCGCCACGCTGGTTTCCACATCAGCTGCACCCACCGCCATGCTGGTTTCCACACCAGCACCAAGACTGGTTTCCACTCCAGCCAAAACCATGCCAGCGCCAAGACTGGTTTCCACTCCAGCCAAAAACATGCCAGCGCCAAGACTGGTTTCCACTCCAGCTAAAGACATTGAGGTCTCCCTGCCAACATCAGCTCCTGGGGTCCCATCGCCCGCTGCAGGCTGTCTGGCCCCATCCCCCACTACGCGGTCACCGGCCTCTTCTCCTCTCTTCGGCCTGAGTCAGGGAGGGTACAGGTGGACACCACCCCAAAAAAGCAATGGATGGTTTCCTGGCAGGCCACCTGAACAACCATCTCACCCTGGATGCCCTCCTGGCCATTCATCTGGACATCTGCCCCATGCTGGATGGTCTCCCAGACATCCACCTAGTC
>JARVGS010000127.1:33680186-33691869 GCA_031762315.1 Hypsolebias antenori | reverse complement strand
CCTCAGGAAGGAGGTTGAAGAGCATTAAGTGTAGAACCACTAGACTGAGGAACAGCTTCTACCCTGAGGCTGTTAGACTCATGAACATCTAGCACTGTAACGCCACTTTAATTAGAGATTTGATACTTCATCCATGCTGCTGATTTCTTACTCGTAAGCTGCTGTATTCATACCCAGCTGCTCACAACAGACTCATGTTCAGGCTGCTGTTTAATACACCTTATTTATAATATATTATATTTTCGCATATATCTTAGACTCTTGTTTACTGTTTCTTATTATATATACTTCATATTTTTACCATTTTTGGGTGTAACTGGGGCCTTGAGTACACACTTTCATTCCACCTCATGCATCACATGTGATGTGAATGACAATGGCGTCTCCTTGAACCTTGAAAACTTGAAGTGGGTGTTTTTTTATTTTGTGTTTTTATCTATTTCTTATAAATGATGTTAAAGCGAGCTACATGAATGAATTATAACCCTCCTGCTGCCTTCGGGTCAACGTGACTCACCAGGCGTGGGTTACGCCGATTAACAAAGTTCAGCACACAGTCTGGTTGAAGTTGTTACACTGAGTTAATCTAAAGTTTGATAATCACTTAATCTATTATTTTTACATTTTTGCTTTCATTATCCCTTCAAACAGGAGACGCACAACTCTCTGATAACACCAGGCTTTAAGTGAAGTTCTGTTATAGATCATGTAGGAAGGTGCAAGAAACAAACTTGCTTTAACATTTCAGGTATTTAATTAATTAAAGCTAAATTGAAATAATAAAAAAAAAAGCGCATTTAAAGGTAGTTGCTGTGAGTTTCTACATGTAAGGACAACTTGCAGTTCAACCAGCCCCGGCTCCTATTTGAATATGCAAAACACCCAAAACTGGCTGCACTGGGAAGCTTATGGGTCCGGATTAACTGCAGCGCAAATCACATTCCACCTCCATTGTTTGATGTCACAAAAGAAACGAGCGCCACCTCTAACTGGTCACAACCTTACACACTGTAACAAACAACAAACACCTGCAGAAGGGCCAGCTCCCAACGACGAACACGCTCAGATGCACCGCACATGACGTCACGCAGCTGAATACTTCAAGAGAAACATACAGTGAGAGTCGAGAAGCATCACTTCTGTGCATTCACCCCCCACAGACTGAGTCTCCTCTTCTTAGGGAAGCCTGACAAAAACAGAGGAGGGTACGGTCTTGACTGACTGGACGGTGTGTCATAGGAGTGTAAAGTTTCAGCCCAGTCCTCCCTCTCACCCAGATCTGCAGCCAATCATGGCTGAAACAGGTTCCCTCCCACAAGAAGGGCAGGCTTTAAAACTCCTCCGTATATTCCCCTCTGCCTATCCTCTCTGGTCTCTTCCTCTGCTGGCCTGCCTGACTGCCTGAGTTGCCAACTGAGCCAGTTAGTCTGACGGTTCCTCGCCCATTTCATTCAAAAGAAAGAAAAACGACTTCAGAATGTCTTACAGGACCACAACCACCTCCTACAGGAGCTCTTCTGCCCCAAGGAACTTCAGCAGCAGCTCCTATGCCGGACCAGGCAGCACGAGCGCCCGCAAGAGCTTCACAATGATGAGCTCTTATGGAGGTGGTGCCGGCAGCAGGGGCTTCGGGGGAGCTGGCATCACCAGCAGCTCTGCCTACAGCGTGAGCTCACAGATGGGTGGTGCAGGAGGCAAAGGTATGGGCATGGGAATGGGAATGGGTATGGGCTTTGGAGGAGCTGGAATCGCCCAGGCCCCCATCACCGCCGTGACAGTCAACAAGAGTCTGCTGGCCCCCCTCAACCTTGAGATTGACCCCACGATCCAAGCCGTGCGCACCCAGGAGAAAGAGCAGATCAAGAGCCTCAACAACCGCTTTGCTTCCTTCATTGACAAGGTAAGGGCCCGAAACCAGAAGTATCTGATTCAAAGTGACACAAACTGCCTTTGTAGGTTGCAAAGTTCAGTCGCGGCGCTTTAAAGATGTGACATCGTTGTGCAACGTTGGATAAAGGCCCGTGTGTTCACCACATGCTCCGTAATGGTGTTTTTGTCACTAGTTCTGCAATAAAACATTGATTTATGTTTTTTTTTTTTTTTTTGCTTCCCACAAATGAGACCCAGGCAACTCAGGGTTTGGCCCTCTGTCGTTTGGCTCTGGCTTTTCTACTAATAGAAAACAGACGTGCAAAAAAAAAGAAAAAAGAAGCTGAGAATGAGAAAAAAAAAGTTTAGGGTGTGTCAGGCAGAGCTCAGGGCTTGTGATATGAGTTACCTTGGGAATGGTCCCTCCCTTAGCTGGGGTGTGGCCTTTTCTGCTGCCCTGTTGGCCCCCACTCCTTCCAAACACATACACACACTGCGTCAGTAACGTCAATGCCCTTTTCTACACTGACACACTATATAAGGAGTGTGCACGAGCTGCATGAATAGATCAACTTTTAATCTTTTAAAATCGGCCCCATTTCTGTCCTGCGTTTGTGTTCACAGGAGAGTATCAGTCCCCGAGGTCTCAGAGGCGGGTTAATATTTAAAAAGGCCTGGTGGTTTCAGGTTCTGGTCAATGCCAGATGACTGGCAACGCATCAACCCTCCTCCTCTCCACCCAGTGATTAAATTAAGATAAAAGTAGTTTTGCATGCGCGTATCTGTATTTTTTTTTTTTGTTTTTTTTTTGTGGAGCTCGTTTAAGTTTAAACGAGAACCAAAGGCGGTGATCAAATTTAATCAGCAAAGAGCAACGTCCACGGCTTATCTGCTTTCGCTATCTCCGTTTTAATGTTCACAAATATGCACACTCCCCACCTTTTTTTTTTTTAAAACAAATAAATCGCTCCTCACTTTCTGCTCTCCACACTTCCCTCATCAGTTATTTTCGCAGTTAAATATTTACCTTTCTGCATCCGCCAGTGGACGAAGCGTCGTCACTCCCCTTTCTCCGCTTCTTTGAAAAAAAAAAAACAAAAACAGGAAGGCGTCCAGGAGAGGGGTTAACTAGTTCCATTTGTTCATCTCAGCCTTTTTTTTTTTTTTCAACCACCAACCTCCTGTCAGGATGCATGCATATCTTACAGACCTTCCTGATAGCCTGTCCGGAAAAAAGTACAAAATAAAACAAACAAAACAGCCTTTTTCTTACAAAACGCCAAGGAAAACACAAGAACAAAGACTATACATGGAGCATAGGAGGCCTTGTGAGGCTGATCCTGATTATTTATTAATAGGGCATTAACCTCAAAGACATGCTTTTCAGAAACATTACTCTTTCGAGGGGGGTTTGTAATATTTCACAACCAGAGACGAGGACGAATTCATCTCATGTCAGAGATGAAAAATGTGCGTCAGTGATTTACAGCAGTCATTTCAACTTTTGTTCTTTTTTTTCCCCTCGACTTCAGGTCCGCTTCCTGGAGCAGCAGAACAAAATGCTGGAGACCAAATGGAACCTGCTGCAGGGCCAGACCACCACCCGCTCCAACATCGACGCCATGTTCGAGGCCTACATCACCAACCTGCGCAGACAGCTGGACAGCCTGGGCAACGACAAGGTCAAGCTGGAGGCTGACCTGCACAACATGCAGGGCCTGGTGGAGGACTTCAAGAACAAGTGAGTGTCTGATGTCGTTCAAGTGGGATTTTGGCCTTCCAGCACATCTTAGAGTGGACTCCTCCCTACATGTGTCCATTGTCTTACCTCACACAAACCTAAGGGAATTACAACATGAAGGAAGCACGTTATAAACACCCATTATACAGGAAGTACAATTTATTTAACTGTGCAGGCTTTTTAAAAAGATTTCCATAACAATAAGTCTGAGGCAGGGGAGTATTTAAGCATACTGATACTGCTACAACAGGAACTTTAACTTGTTGCCCAAAGATAAACAAAGTAAATGCACTGTACCAGAAGGATAAATATCAAAAACCAACTCACAGTCTGAGAAAACAGTGCCAGAGGAGTCTCAGGGGAACGCATGGACCACTAGCTCCACCTAATGTTGCAGAATTGTATAAACTTAACATGAGGCGACATCTTCTAAACATTCAAAACTGTTCTTTTTCTCAATTCTTAGGTATGAAGATGAAATCAACAAGCGCACAGAGTGTGAGAACGACTTTGTCCTCATCAAGAAGGTAACCTCCGTTATCACTCCACTTATCTCAGCTGAGATACTCTCATCTGTGGGCACATCAGTTCTTTTTGTTTGGCGTACCAGTTTTAATGAACGTGTTTGTTTTTTCCAGGATGTGGATGAGGCCTACATGAACAAGGTGGAGCTGGAAGCCAAGCTGGAAAGTCTGACGGATGAGATCAACTTCCTCCGGTCGATCTATGAGGAGGTACGGCACAAACTGCATTTGACGTTTCTTGTCTCCAGCGTCATCTGTGATTTTACAAAGAATTCCTTTAAGTTTTGCATTTTAACTGTGAAACAGGCTCCCCCCCCCGTGTCTTTTTGAACATCTGTTTTGCATCTTGAGCTGATGCTCGTGTCATCTCTGGAAGTGCGTGGGTTTCCTCGAGAAGTGACGATGACTAACGCCTTTTTTTCCGCCTTCTACTTGGCTTTTGTTAAAATTTCCCCAGGAACTGCGTGAGCTCCAGACCCAGATCAAGGACACTTCAGTCATTGTGGAAATGGACAACAGCCGTAGCCTGGACATGGACTCCATTGTGGCTGAAGTCAAGGCACAGTATGAGGACATCGCCAACCGCACCCGCGCAGAGGCCGAGACGTGGTACAAGACAAAGGTGATGGAGGAATCTTTTAAAATTTTTATTTTATGGGTCTCATCATACTGCATACACACCAAAAGTTGGACAAGTTTGTCATAGTTGCTTTTTCTGACGCTCATTTAGTATGAGGAGATGCAGACATCTGCCAACAGATATGGAGATGACCTGCGAGCCACCAGAACAGAGATCGCAGACCTCAACCGCATGATCCAGAGGCTGACATCAGAGATTGACGCCATCAAGGGACAGGTATGGGAAAATAAAAAAAAAAACACTGGACTCTACCATGTTGCAATCATTTAGTTGTGTTGAAACTGAATCTTAAAAACGATCTTCTAGCGTGCTAACCTGGAGGCTCAGATCGCTGAGGCTGAGGAGCGCGGCGAGCTGGCAGTGAAGGACGCCAAGTCTCGCATCAAGGAGCTGGAAGATGCCCTGCAGAGAGCCAAACAGGACATGGCCCGCCAGATCAGAGAGTACCAGGACCTGATGAACGTCAAGCTGGCTCTCGACATTGAGATCGCCACCTACAGGAAACTGCTGGAAGGCGAGGAGGACAGGCTGGCAACCGGCATCAAGGCCATCAACATTTCCCAACAGAGCAGTGAGTCGCCTCTTCCTCCGATACCGAAGCTCCTGCTGGTTGCATCCCGGTAAATCTTCTCACGTTTACATTTTTCTTTGTCCTCAACAGCAAGTTACAGCGGCTTCCCCATGGACAGTATGAAGAGCAGCTACTCGAGCAGCTACTCGAGCGGTTTCGGCAGCGGCGGTTACGGCGGCAGCTCCGGCGGGTACGCCAGCGGTTACGGCGGCAGCTCCGGCGGGTACGCCGGCGGTTACGGCAGCGGCTTCAGCAGCGGCAGCGGCACCGGAGGCTACAGCACCACCCAGAGCAAGAAGAACGTCGTCATCAAGATGATTGAGACCAAGGATGGAAGAGTGGTGTCCGAGTCCTCCGAGGTCATTGAGGATTGAAGCGTCTAGTGTAGAAGTGCAGCCACCTGTCTGCTGCGAGCTCCTCTTCCTCTCTGGTAGTCTTATACTCACAGCTCACGCAACCTCCACTATCGAAATAAACAAGTCTGAAGTAAAAATGCCTTCCAACCACGCTCTGACAGAGCACAAACATGTTTTCCATGAAGCAATAAATGACACTAACACTACCAAAGATCTGAACGGGACCAAAGAACTTACTTTGTATGTCTTAATGTCTGATGGTTTGTACTAAAAGAAGTAGTTTTGCATCAAAAAGTGAGTTTAAAAGTGCTTAAATTGCAAGTAGAAAGAAAAAAAAAGGTCATAGCACACTCCCATGAAGTCTATGCAACTGTTATTCCATATGAAGGGTTGTTGTGTTGAATTAAATGGACAGAGACCATGTAAAAAGGAATGTGAATGTAGTGAAACTGAGCTCCAGTGTTGTTGGACAACTAATGTTCTAAAATAGCCTGCTACAGTAGGTAGTGATTTCCCTGTGCGTATCTTTTCATTTTAATTGTTTTAACCCCTTAGGGAGCTGCCCACATGTCACACATTTGTCCCGAGGTGCTGTTTTTGCTACCAAACTGAATAAAAATGTGTTTACTGAGTAAAACGGCGTCTTTGTTTTCAGTTTCAAAGTTGACGCACGGAATAATAAAACAGACAAAGTGGCACGGTGGATCAGATGGTTGAGCTGTTGCCTCTCAGCGAGAAGGTCACCAGTTCAAATCCTGGCCTGGGACCTTTCTGGGTGGAGTCTGCATGTTGTCTCCGTGCATGCGTGGTGGGTTTTCTCGGGGTACTCTGGTTTCCTCCCACAGACCAAAAACATGCACGTTGGACTGACTGGCAACTTTAAATTGTCTCTAGAGAGTGAATGGTTGTTTGTCTCGTTTGCCTCTGTGTCCCTGTGATGGACTGGAGACCTGTCCAGGGTGTCCCCACCTCTTGCATAGTGATAGCTGGACATGGGCACCAGTCACCTCTGCGACCCGGAAAGGAAGAAGCGAGTAAAGATGATGGATGGATGTATCAGTGCTTTTTCAGTCAGTTCTACTAAACACATTTTAAGAAGATTAATGCTTTTACATTTTTAATCTGTTGTGTGTAGCTTTTTCTGGTGCAAGCTGGGAAAAAAAGGTAATTTTTCATAAAAACAAAGATATGTTTACCTTACAGAACTGTCTACAACCTGTCACACATCTGTTTCTTTGTCTGATCAAGATGACGGTTTAGCTTGAGAACAACAACAGAAGGGTCAAAACATGCGGTTCCTTTTGGAATGGTGGGATTGATGGTCAACATTGCTCTTTCATTCATCAGTGTGAGGCAACAGAAACACACCTGGACACCTGGACGAGGCCTGTGAGCTCATTTGTTGTGAAATGGTGCAATGATTTTCTTCTTCTTCTTCTTTCGGCTGCTCCCTTCTTCAGGGGTCGCCACAGCGAACTACGTCGCACGAAGACTTGGTGATTGTTTTGACGCCGGATGCCCTTCCTGACGCAACCACAGACCACCGAGCTACCACAGCCCTCTGTGTGGAGCAGAGAGCTGCTATGTTGGGCACCCAGAGGAGCAGATGCTGGGGGTTAAGGTGTGGGTGTTTCACCTTTCCCACCCGCAATTTGATGTTGTCCGTAACGGGAGTTGAACCGGCGACCTCCGATCACAGGCCCACCTTCTCTAACCTCTGCACCATCACTCCCCCTCATTGATTGTAAATTAAACTTAAGTGATGAGTATTCACACGAAGACATATTCTGTACAGAATTTAGTTATTGTTTTTAGGATTTTGTTGGTATAGTCATTACTAGGGATGTTTCTGCAGGAACTTTTAATTTCCGGTAGTTGGATTTTTAAAAATGGTGTGAAATTGTTTACATTGTTTAAATTCCCATGACGGAACTCCTCACGCAAACACATAATATAAAAACTCAAATGGACAACAAATCAGTTAACACCAACATGGACAAAATTACCACATCACTACATTTGTCATTTAAAAAATACAAACAATGACCTGTTTTTTTTTTTTTTAACTGACATGCACATATTCCATCTACCTCTACATAAATTTACAATTTTTCTTTATGATATGACTTACAAAAATATCTTTGCAACATTTTTCATAGAAACGATCAACTAAAACTTTGCTGTGCTTGAACTAATTAGCAACAAGAGCTAACATTATTAAAAATTGTTTTAAATTTAAATGTATTTAAAACATGTACAAAATTATGTTTCTTATGTATTGAAGCTAAATGCACTGTGCTACTGTAGCCTTGAAAGGAAACATTTGTTCCTGCTGAAGCAGACCACACAGGCCTAAACATGTAAATAAATGTGAATAAAACCATGTGCATATCAGTCATTACCGCCTGCAGTTCAACCAAACGTTCGTGGGCTTATTTAAACACTACAACCATTATGATTTGACAGTTTTCTATTGTGCAAACTTTGTCAAAAGTGACCCTCGGCTGCTCAAATCAAGTCTTAAAGGTTGCTTATGTTGCCATCTCCTGGGGGAACACCATCTTAACAAGACAAACCTGCATCACTGGAGTTTATTTACACTTTATCTCGACCAAAGTTACTGATCCAAAATTCAACTGCAGCCGTGATCTACACTCAGACTTACCCAGAAATGTATTTGCATCTTAATAAAGCAGGGAAAGTTCAGGAATGACGCACAGTGTGGAAAACAAACGTGTTGAAAGGAAAAGTAGGGTCAAACTGTTGTGGTCGTCCATTGTTTTTCTGCCTCAGTCAGCTGTTGGTGCAGGCGTGTTTAAATGAAAGCACTAAAAACAGGATGTAGACCCCAACCCACCACTGCATCCTGTGCCGCCCAGAGATCATCATTGCTACTTGTAAGAAATTGTTCTGGTACAATTTCATTTACAGTAAATCTGCCTCATTTCTTCCTAAATGTCTCTCAAGCACAGTCCTTCATTTCTCATCTAACCCTTTAAATGCGCATAGAAAGTCATATTCTGCTCCTCTGACGCATTCATTTGGGAATAATCTACAACAGGACCTGAAACTGTAAATAGAAAACATATAAACTGCTAAAATTAAAAGCATTTTTGTATTTGGCCTGATGCATGCTCAGTAATGCAGGTGAAATCTAACAAAGTAAAGTCAGGTCCTCTGGATGGATGCAAACTTAAATAATTTTTTTTTTTAACGTTTTGCATCCATGAGGACCTGACTCAACTTTGTTAGATATTCTTGGCAAAGTTTAAAGTTTGCAAAGTTTTCACTACCATAGTTTTCCATATACGTACTGTACAGTACTGATATGCATTTCTGAAATGCAGGTCTGCACTGGATGTAAACAAACATTCAGCAGAATCTGTTGAAAACTACGTGGAAGCTTGAGTCATGTGACTGAGCTGCGTCAGGCTGGCTGTCGTCTGTGCAGGTAAACAAACAGGTGAGGGTGAGAGAGCGAATGCTTTGTCTCGTTTGTCTCCAGGTGTCCCTGTGATGGACTGGAGACTTGTCCAGGCGTCCCTGTCACACAGTGACTGCTGGATATGAGCACCAGTGATCTTCTTGACCTGAAAAGTAAAAGATGATGGATGACAGCTCAGCTTGATTGTTTGACTGCTGCTGCTGAGTCCAGTCACCACAGGCTAGTTTGCGTTGGGCTGATGAGGCAGTCTGAACACAGATCAGCTGTTTTAAAGTAATAAAATCTTTGAAAATCTTAACTTAGACGTTCAGTCTTCATTTTTTTGGTGCCACCCAAAGAGCCGTGCCGTAACACACAAACTTTAAGGTTTAAATGCTTATTGAAAGCAAAAACCTGCTCATAATTTTATGTTTTGTTTAAGTAAAACTAAAGAAAATGCTGTAATTAATATGCAGCGTGTCGCCTCTCGTCCAAAAGGCTTTTAAAGTTCTGATGTTTTACGTTGGTTTTCAAAAAACGCATCCCTCCTGTTACATCAGTCCTATAAAACTTGTGTTTGGCAGATTTTCTGGCTTCACAGTCGTCTGCTGGCTTCCTTAGTCAGATGGACTTTGAATAATTATCATTTCATAATGTACATGTTTATATATAGCACTCTGCTCACGCTTTAACATTTATTTCTTAATCCAATTCTTGTGCCGTTTTTAAAGAGCATCGCTGAGATGAGTTGCCTCACGCAGAAATAAGATAAATGTCTGTTTTTATGTCCTTGACTGGTGTTTGAGTCTTAAAAACTCATTTTATATAAAGCATATCTTTAGGCGTCTAATTCCAGTTTGATGAACAAAATGTTCACACACTTTTAATCATCTGTGTGCATGCTGCTGTAGTTTGTGGTAGTTTAAGACATCATAAATTATGTTTTTGTTTCCATCAAACTGAATGAAAACCGGTTTTTCAAAATAAAAACATTTTAAACTTTGAACGGTGACTGAAAAGTGGAAATAATGAAAATGTTAGGAGAAATTTTATTCTAATCATACAGAAAGTTATTAACAGGAGAACGTTTTCTGGAGTAAATTACAGGGTAAACATGGGATAGCTAAAGTTAAACTTCATTACGTGTCCCTCGTTCACTGTTTGTGTTTTTTTTTTTGTATTTGCCAAACTTCCAACGCCTTTTTGTACTAATTTTTTTTTGCTCCCAAACTGAAATATATTCACTGCAAAGAAAAAAGTCTCTTTCGTTTTGAATGCTGACTCAAACGTGTGAAGATTATTATATTAAGAGAAATACCTTTATTAATTTAACATTTAATGAAGGAAATGTTCTAAATGTCTTTTTCTTTCATTGTGATGAGCAAATATAAAGTTAGGGCTGCTGTACAGATACAAAATATAATTTATAGATCAGTCCAAACTAATACATCTGTTAATTTTTTTATTTTTATTTATTTGATTACCGTTTATCAATTCAAAAACGTTAAAGTGTCACATTAGTTAAATCAATGATCTGTTCTGAAGGTTAATTCAGTTCATTTCTGAGATTTGAAGCATTAATGACGATTGAACATCTAAACTTTAGCAAATACTTTCTGAAGCAAGATGCTGTTGAAAGTCACAGGTAAAACTGTTATATCATTTTTATTTTTTCTAGATTTCACCACTAGATGACAGAATCTGATTATTTTAACTAGAGGTTTGTGTAGATCCTCATCCCAGTAACACAGTAAATCCCAAGTAAACATATATAGACACTCTGAGTCTTTATCGTCATTCGTACCACATGTGGTACACGTGGCGGAACGAAATTATGTACGCAGGGTCCCAGTTACATCCAACAATAAAATGTAAAAGAAAAACAGTAACAAGATCTAAAATATGAACTAAGAAAAATATCAGCTAAATATACGCTAAACACTAATAGCAATAAACACAAGTTTAGAGAAAGGGCGACTGGATTTCCTTTTTTGGTTTGTCTCTCATCCAACAGGCGGTTTGAGCTGAGAAAACCTCTCTGACCTCAACAAGAAACGAGCTCCAGTGCTCCTTTTTTAAAATTTTAGACTTCAACAAAGAGTCATGCTGAGCCTCTGTGTCTTCCGTCAACATTAAATAACTTTTAGAAGGTTTCCACGTTGATGTAAGGCCATACATTTGTTTTATTGTAAAGTGGGAACCATTTTCCTGCCATGGTTTGGTTCTACGGGGCTCAGGTGGTAGAGCTGTTGCCTCTTCAAGGTTGCAGGTTCAAATCCCAGCCTTTCTGGGTGGAGTTTGCATATTCTCTACGTGCATGCATGGGCTTTCTCTGGGTGCTCCGGTTTCCTCCCACACAACAAAAAACACATGTTAGACTGACTGGTAACTCTATGTTGTCTCTAGGTGTGAGTGAGAGACTGAATGTTTGTCTCATCTGTCTCTATGTGTCTCTGTGATGGACTGGAGACCTGTCCAGGGTGCAGTGGTGGGATGTAACTAAATACAAATACTTTGTTACTGTACTTAAGTACATTTTTCATGTATCTGTACTTTAC
>JARVGS010000127.1:33639307-33650210 GCA_031762315.1 Hypsolebias antenori | reverse complement strand
GCTACAATCACAAATGTCCAAGTCAACCCAAGCTTGTTGGCTCCTTTGAACCTTGAGATCGACCCCAACATCCAGACCGTCCGCACCCAGGAAAAAGAGCAGATCAAGACCCTCAACAACCGCTTCGCCAGCTTCATTGACAAGGTGAGTAAAAACCAAGGAACTCGCTCATTTACACCCAACTGATGTACACTACTTTGAAAGAATTGTAGATGAAAGAAGTATTGCTCAACGATGAAATGTGTTGCAGCAACGTTTGTCTAAAAGATCACTGAAGTTATTTAACATAACTTAACATGCATGTGCGACTTGAAGATTTGCACTAACCAGCTAAATACAATCAGTACTGTCGTTTAAACTGCAGCGTAGTCACATCTCGTGTAGAAACCATGAAGTGTACCTACTGAAAGCCGACTACTGCTTTCTAAATTTCATTTGACTGGCCTTCTGCCAGGTGTCGCCGTGCAGAGTTGGAGGCAGGAAACACTAGAGCGGCTGTATCGAGTGACTTGTGGCTTTCCGCAGTAGAGGAATAGAGGATCAGGTTAACACAAGTTACCATAGCAGCAAAAACTTTGACAAGAAAATTGGATGAATTCAATGCACTTTTAAACGTATACTCCTGTGCAAAAAAAAAAAAACTTGAGGCATTCGGTTAGTGTTTTGGGGACCTAATTCAATATTTATTTGTCCGTTCACTCATCTGTACTTTGGTGCAGGATCGGAACACGTTAAATGGCGATTCTGTGTGGTGAAAACATTTACCACACCCTGTGTGAGAAAGTGCTCTGCTGGCTTTCTCTGCTGTGTACACACCACACCTTAAATGTCCTCAGACAGGTGATCTCATCAAGTGTTTTCAGTCACTTTTTTTATTTTTACATTCATAAAAAGAACGTTTGCATGTAGACACAGCAGTAAGTGATTGATTAAATTTGTTTAATGTAGATTTAGCTTTTTTTTTTTTTAATTCAATCAAATTTTAACAGGGGCGGTGTATCGTAAGTGACTCAGTTGGGCTGACAGGTAGTAGCTTCAGGCGTGATCCATTAATTGCAGGCATGTTCACTCGGTGAAAATATGCACCTTAAGACAAAGACACACTAATGTCAGGTGGTTAAAGGGGAGGGGCAAAACTGAGGTGTGGCAAACCCTAGAAAAAATGTTCACTATTACAAAAAAAAAATTACCTCTAGGGTTCATTCCCAGTAACTGCACCTTGTTTTTAGAAACACAAGTATATTTTCAGTATTAAACATTTATTTCTCATTAAAGAAAGTGATGTTCAGTTATGCTTTTGAGAAACTTTGCATCTAGAACACCTCTGCCTTCAGGGAGTGGTAAACACAGCAACGGGCAGTATTTTGTACACATAAGCTAGTAACTGTGGGAATGTCACACAGAGGTGGCCTACAATCAGGGAAATGGAATGAAGAAGACACGTTGGGAGTATCTGATCACTAACTATGGCAATTGTCTGTTTAGGTCCGATTCCTGGAGCAGCAGAACAAAATGCTGGAGACCAAATGGAGCCTGCTGCAAGATCAGACCACCACACGCTCCAACATTGATGCAATGTTCGAGGCCTACATCGCCAACCTGCGCAGACAGCTGGACGGGCTTGGCAACGAGAAGATCAAGCTGGAGGGAGAGCTGAAGAACATGCAGGGAATGGTGGAGGACTTCAAGAACAAATATGAAGATGAAATCAACAAGCGTGCAGCTGTGGAGAACGAGTTTGTGCTCCTCAAGAAGGATGTAGATGGCGCCTACATGAACAAAGTTGAGCTGGAGGCAAAGGTCGACGCCCTTCAGGATGAGATCAACTTCCTCAGAGCCGTCTTTGATGCTGTAAGTAAAACTCGCTGAAGGCCACATAAATAATCCAAACTGTCTGAAATCTACGGGTTCTGTGTTTTCAAACGACACATGTGTTGTGTGCAGGAACTGCGCGAACTCCAGGGACAGATCAAGGACACTTCCGTCATTGTGGAGATGGACAACAGCCGCAACCTCGACATGGACGCCATTGTGGCTGAAGTCAAGGCACAGTACGAGGAGATTGCCAACAACAGCAGGGCCGAAGCTGAGAAGTGGTACCAGCAGAAGGTAAGGAGAAAGTCTACGGCGCCAACAACTCTATATATTCTGTGAAATGTGTACTTACAGTTATTTCTGGTCTTATCTCCTCAGTTCCAGGAGATGCAGACCTCTGCATCACAGGCCGGAGATGACCTTCGCAACACCAAGAGCGAGATTGCTGAGCTCAACCGCATGATCAGCCGCCTCCAGAACGAGATTGAGGCAGTCAAAGCACAGGTAAAAAAAAAAATATACATATTGTGACAGTTACTTTAATAGAAACATCTGCATGAGAATTGTCACATGTGAAACTTCTGCTTACTTTTTTAACCTCCCAGCGAGCCAACCTCGAAGCCCAGATCGCTGAGGCCGAGGAGCGCGGGGAGCTGGCCGTGAAGGACGCCAAGGCACGCATCAAGGACCTGGAAGAGGCCCTGCAGAGAGCCAAGCAGGACATGGCTCGCCAGGTCCGCGAGTACCAAGAGCTCATGAACGTCAAGTTGGCTCTGGACATTGAGATCGCCACCTACAAGAAGCTTCTGGAAGGAGAGGAATCCAGGTGAGGTCTCATCTACTTGAAATTTCCTGCGGCATCGGTAGCGACGACTGCCATCGCTGAACGTCTTTGTCTGTGGTCTCTGCAGAATTGGCGCTGGAGGTGGAAACGCCACCATCCACATACAGTCCTCAACCACCAGCTTCGGTATGTACGAACATGTTGCTTTGAAAATTAAAAAAAAACCCAACAAGAACGATGTCAGTGCTCAACAACTCAATGATGTCATTCTCATTAACAGGTGGCAGCTCAGGAGGTGGCATGGGAGGTGGCTTCGGAGGAGGCTACGGAGGAGGCATGGGCGGAGGCATGGGCGGAGGCATGGGCGGAGGCATGGGCGGCGGCATGGGCGGCGGCTTTGGCAGTGGCTTTGGCGGCGGACTCAGCGGAGGTTACGGCAGCGGCTCGAGCTCCATGAGCGCAAGGAGCAGCAGCTCCCTCCTCTCATCGGCACGCCGTTTTTAAATGTCCTTCTCTTCCTTGTTCTTCCCCTTTTCTGCCCCTCCTCTCTTCAACCACCACCCCAAACCTGCACCTTTGATCGCAGACACAGAGATGCCTCAGGAACATTGTTTAGTTGATCACCCACAGCTGACATTTCCATGCAGGGTCAGAGATGACATCCAAACCAGCGGAGGCAGACAAAAGCAAAAGATAACGAGCCACAGAGACACGAGTCAGTCCAGTCTTCGTTTCATCAGTCAGCCCGGCTGTCTTTAGGTTGCTGGATGTGTTGTTGTACAGACAGAGAGAATAACAAAAAGAAAAAAGTTCTTGTAGTGCTACAACAAAGAGTCCTCACCAAGCAACAGTCACTGCACAAACGGGCGAGCACAGGGAGACAGTTGAGGAGAAGTGCATGCATTTTCAGTCTTAAACGCGACAGGCACTTGTGCAAAAGCACACCTCTGACTTCTCCTTCACGCAGTCTCACTTCACACGTCATTTCGTGCAGTTTAACATCTGTCGAAGCAGCCACACTTCACACACGAGTGCTTCTTTTATTCCTTTGTATGTTCTAAGAAAAAAAATGATCTCTCCTCTGTCCAAAATAATGGTGTTTGATCATGCTTTGTTTCCATTTCCACTTGGACCAACAACCGTACAAACAGGATGTATAAGGCTGACTACCAGATTTATTGTGAATTGTACCATCAAAACATCTGGAATAAATCTGTGTTAAAATTCATTTGGACTCATGTGCTTGTCTTTTCTGTTTCGGCGAACTGGTTTTGTGCACAAATTCATTTGGGGTGCTATTAAAACTGTGAAAATGTTGAAAATGGAATTACAGTACATAATAAAACAAATTTAAATAAAACTAAAAGCATATTTGTCAGATTTAGACAAAAATAGACAGATTTCTGTCTTTCAGTATAAAATAAACAATGCAGTGTCTTTGCAGACACAAGCATTTAATAATGATATAAACCCAATGATTGGACTTTATAGATGTCTAATGAGCCATGCAAAGGCTACACTGACACCCATCTATCACTAAAAGTTTGGACAGGCCTGTCGCTTTTGATTTTAAAGATTAATAATTTAAAGTGCACACTAGACATGTGTACAAGAACAAAATGTGAACAAAAGGTTATTCACTCACTCAAAACCATTCGTTTTTTTATTAATGCAAAAATCTGTTCCTTATTCATTGAAAATTAAAGTCTGAATACATTCAGTTTTTAGAACTAGAGAATACTAATATATACGCATACATGTATAAATAGTGAAATTAGTAGCATCAGTTTCGATTTTGCAACTGTCTCATTATTTACTTGTCTGTTAAAATATGTTTATTTTAGAGTAATATTACTACTTCACTCAGATGGAGTGTGCCTTTGTAGGTGTTTATTCATAAGCTGTGCATTTCATTAACTCAAAGCACCTAAAAGCAAATAATGTATCTGTCCTGTGATGATGACTACTGTAATCCTCAGTTTAAATTCCATTTGAGTATCTTGACTGAACAGATTGATTTAGACGCAGCAGTACATATATAGAGAGAAATATTTAGGAGGTGCATGGAGTATAAAAAACCTGCCGACAGCCTCTGGCGATGGCAGTTCAGCAGATTCTGGCAAGCTCTGTGAACACGCCACATATGCCTCTGAAAAGAGAAAGCACGCCTGCCAAAAGTCTGAGTAGGCAGAGATGAATGCAAACATGCCTGAGCAGAAACAAAACCAGAGCTTACAGGAGTGCAGGAAAGGTGACAGGTGTGGCATGACACTTATCTGCAGCAGAGATTTTACAGCATGACGCGATCTGAATTTGAGCAAAGCTTGTTCATTGCTGCTTTGTTTTGTTTGATTTGCTTCTTCTCCCTTTTACGAAGCCTCCATAGTCAACAGAACACATTTTCTGCTAAAACCAACTGCGAATGATTAATCCTGAAAGACTTCGCTCACATTTGCTTGAGTTGAAACTGAATTATTAAAGCTAAAATAAGCAGAACACTAACTGAAAGGAAAAAAAGGTGCGTAGCTGAAAGCCAAAGCTTGTAAAAAGATAGTACAAATTTTTTGCTAAAACCTAAATGTGGCAAAAAAGATAACTAAAAGCTTAATTGACTGAAATGGTAGATAGTCGATGAAAGCAGCAAAAGACTAGCTGAAACAAGGAAATTGCAAACTAAAAGTTGAAAAATGCTATCTACATAAAAATTGCAAAAGGTTAGCTAGATTCAATGGCAGCACGATGGCTCAGTGCTTAGCACTATTGCCTCACAACAAGAAGGTCCTGGGTTCAATCACCGGTTGGTCCTGGGCTCTTTCTGTGAGGAGTTTGCATGTTCTTCTCGTGCTAGCGTGGGTTTTCTACGGGTACTCCGGTTTCCTCCCACAGACCAAAAATATGCATGTTAGGTTGCTTCAGGCACAGGCCTCCCGTGCAAAAGAGATCTCAGTGGGATTTGCCGGGTTAAATAAAGGTTAATAAATTAAAAAAGTAGCAAAATACTAGCTAAAAGCAGCAAACTGCAAGCTAAAAGCTAAAGGTAGCAAACTGCACGCTAAAATGGCAAACAATTAGCAGAATAGTAACTAAAAAGTAGCACAACAAGAACAATGTCTTATGAGAGACCTCAGTGTATTTTTGTTATCTGGAAATATTTTTAAATAAATAAATATTTTGAAAAATTTACAAGTTATATTGAAATACAGTAGTTGGATTGCAAAAACATGCATGTGAAAAAAAAAATAAGGAAAACAACGGTTTGATTTCCAAAATCATTTTTCATACAATGAAAACACACTTCCTGATTCCACGTCTCAATAAGGACGGTGTTTGCTGCATGGGAAAATATGGTGCTCATGATGCCGTTTTGGAGATAAACCTGTAAAAAGGTGTGGTTCACCTCATGCTGTACAACGGGCAAAAGAAGCCAGGTGCCACTTTTCAGTTCCTCCACCAAAATCCTTCATTTTTTTCACTTTGTAACTTATAATGCATCTGTTGCATGAAAAATGTTCTTATGAAGGGTGTGGTCCAGTATTTTACTGGCATTAGAGGTTTTCTGTTCTAAAAACAAGGAATGTTTTTTCCTCTGACACGTCATTATTGTTTATCTGCAAGATTATATCAAAGCTGTAGAGCAAAGTTTCTCTAAACAAGTAGTTTGCTAAATAAATAAATCACAAGCATCGGAAGAAGTTTAAATCTTTGCTTACCTTCAAGGTCATTGCTTTTCCTAACGTCACAAGTGAAAGTTAGAAAAAAGTAATAAAACAACAACAAACAAAAAAAACCTTTGGCTTAATTTATTTTGCACCACAACCCCTCATTTCTCCAACATGCACATGAAACCAGTGGTTGATAAATGGGTTAATTTCTGGTTCAGAAATTAGAGTTTCAAGAAAAATGCAGTGTGTATTACATTACTTTTGTAATAAATTAAATATTATCTGTAGATTTTGTGGAGAGAAAAAAAACCCCTCTATAGTTCAGTGGATGTTCTGTAATTTAAACATTTTATAAATAAATTGATTTTCAGAATTCTGAAAAACTTGCGCTTGTCTTGTGCACAAACGATGGATGAGATGGACCGAAGAGTTAAGGCTTTGTTCACAGTAATGAGGACGTTGCTCCGGTTGTGAAGAAGCAGCTGAGCCAAAATACAAAGCTCTTAATTTACTATTGTTAATAAAATTGTTTCTAATGAAAAATCACTAAATAATAATACCACCAATCATTGCAGTCCTGCAGAAGTGAACGAGACTCCACCAGCTACAGTCTTTCTGCTGCAGTTCCAACAGCCTGGCTGTTCCTGTTGTGATTGAACGCTGCCCTCTAGTGAAATTATTTACTTAGCAGTACACAGTATACCAGACATTAGACGTTTTTAAACAAGCACCACCTCACATCCCACCTATATGACAAACACTACATATTCCAGTAAAGGCTCAAACCTCAGATGTATATTTATATTTGACATAAATGAACAAACGGGCAGCACAGTGGTGCAGTTGGTGGAGCTGCAGCCTCTCAGCAAAAAGGTTACCCTGGTTCAAATCCCAGTCTGGGACCTTTCTGGGTGGAGTCTGCATGTTCTCTCCGTGCATGCCTGGGTTATCTCCAGGTCCTCCAGTTTCCTCTCGCAGACCAAAAACATGCATGTTAGACTGATTGGTGACTCTAAATGGTTCCTAGGTGTGAGTGAGAGAGTGAATGGTGTCCCTGTGATGGACTGGAGACCTGTCCAGGATGTGCCCCGCCTCTCGCAGAGTGATGGCTGGACATGGGCACCAGTGACTCCCGTGACATGAAAAGGAAGAAGCGGGTAAAAGATGGATGGATAAATTAACAAACTGATCCACTCAAAGGTCAAACTCTAACCTACAAACCAAACCTTCATCCCTTCAACAAACCCAGTTGGGACACACACCGAGGCTGGTTCTTCCTCAGCTGGGGGAGGGTATCTAATGGTAATATAACACCCAATGACCTTGAGATCCTCTACTGAGGATGTGTCCCAAACTTCTAATTAACCTGAGGACACTTTGCTAAGAAACTTGAACAAACGAACCAAGGTTCACACTTAAACTCTCCAGATTGACATGAACCAGCTTTGAGCCTCTGTTCTAAACAGATTCTGATTCTAAGTCTGTCATGGAATAATTCAGAGGGAACGATCTATAAAGTTAAAAAATAAAATAAAATCAAAACACCTAACCCCAGTTGAAGGTTTAAGATGTGATGCGTGCAGTCTTTGCTGTCCTCCTGCGCCTCCTCTGCCTCAAAACAGTTTGGGATAACTTGACTTCCCTGGAGTCTCTTTCAGTATAGAAGACTGAGGACAGCAGCACATATACTAGAAGAGTTTCAAGAGGTGATGATCTGTGAAACACTTTTTTACTTTGAAAGAGGAGGATCACACTTTGTCTGAAATTTGTTGTAAACTGTTAAACAAGAGGAAACTGTTCAACATAAACTAAAAATGTTAATGCAACAACACGGAATCACCTTTATTACCAATTATTTTTCTTCAGTGTTGAAAATAAAGCATGCAAAGTATACAGAAAACATATGGTTTGATTGGAAAGTGTGCAGACCATTTTGTTGTAGTATTTTGTAAGAAAAAAAAAAACCTAGCATTTAAAAAAATACAAACACAAAAAAATAGATGAATTGCATTTCCTGTGAAAATGCAGTGTGAATGCTTATTGCAGAAGATTTTGCTGAAAAACAGCTGCAATTAGCTAAAAACATGCTGAAATGTAGCTGAAATGCAAGACTGAATTACGTTTAATGAGCAAAAATGAGCACAAAATTTAGGAAATTAGACAAAAAAAGCTGAAAAATAATAGTTAAAAAGGATCTGAAAAGGCAGAAAGAAGGTTAAGCTACCAGGAAGAAGTGGAAAGAGATGAAATGAGCTGGAAAAATGGAATTAGTTGAAAAGGCTAACATTAGCATAAACTGCTAAATAGTAGCTGAAATAGCAGCAATAGCTGAAACTAGCAGACCAAAGCCAAAAAGAGTAAAGCAGACTGAAATGACTATAAATGAGTAAATTAGACTGTAGCAGAAATTACCACTGAAAAACAATCTGAAAACAGCTGAAAAAGGCTAAAAATGTTAAAAAGTTAGCTGAAAAGTTAGACTAAGCTTAAATTAGCAGAATTAAGCAGAAAGAACAAGTTTGCCCAAATAGGCTGAAAGAATCAGAAAGGAACACAAAAAAGTGGAAATTATCTGAAAAAAGCCTGGAAAAAAAAAACAGCTGAAAAGTAGCTAAAAAGGCAAAAAGAAGCTTAAATTACAAGGAAAATGGAGAGAATATTTTTTCTGAATTAGGCTGGAAAACATTGAAATGAGTGCAAAAAAATGAAGAATTAGCTGAAAAAGCTTAAATTTGCAGAAACAGAGCTAAATAGAAGCCGAAATACCAGAAAAAGCTGACACTTGCATAATTAAGCTGAAAGGAGTGTAAAAAGATCAAATTAGCGAAAGAAGTTAGAAGCACAAAAATATTGTCGCTGGTAGAAATAATCTGAAAGGAGCCAAATATAAAAAATAAAATAAAATAAAAACACACAACAACAACAGAAATTAGCGGATTTTTTTTTTTTTTTTTTTTGCACAAGTAATCTGAAATAAGCTAACCAGAACAAAATGTGAAAGTAAAAGGATGTAAACACATCTAAAGATTTGAAGAATGGAAAATGAGCTCAATTAATTTTATATGAGATATAAAAATGGCAGAAAAGGCTAAATATTTCAAAAAGTTAAAGTTGCACCAACAGTCCTAGCACCCTTCTCCTGAAGTGGCTGAACGTTTTGATACCTAAATTGCTGAAATGGCTTAAAAACTGCAGGATGAGAATCGCGCCGAAAAACGTACATAATAGGGATGGTAACATCCAGGAATAATAAATATAAACGGGAAAACAACAGTGTGAATGCTTCAAAACATTCACACAAGAAAACAAGTTGCAGAAAGTTGGACTTCACATGACTGAACTGGCATTTTGATATTTTTAAACCGTTTACGTTTTACTAATTTTATATAAAACATTTTTGTTTTTACATGCTTTGTAAATACAGTAGAGTACATTAATCAAAATGTATGTCTTTTTGTCTGAGTTTAGATCATTAGCATGTTGTGTAGAGTTTGGGGCAGCAGCTGCGTCTGCATCCTTCAACATAGATAAATGTCAGTTCTTAAAACTTTGTAAAAGATCATCAGTCCATGTCAGGGCCAACACTGATACAACCAATAATCCACACTCTCACCCTTAGATAATTGAAATGTATTTAGGATGTGTTTTATTTGAAAAGTATTAACATACATGGATAATAACACTGAACACATATAAAGGTCACAAAATAAAAATGAGAAAAAAACATGATTAATACATGACACGCCAACAAAATAAAAACTTCAGCACAAATTCCAGTCAAATATTTTGTGCATCAAACTGCGCATTTCGTGCCCATACGTCTGTGACTACATACAGTTACACTGCAGGATCGTTTTCCTGGATTTATAAAGTTTATATTTTCCACACACCTATCTCCAAATATACAGTGCTGTAGTTGATCAAGTGACTAACAGGTACATTTCAAACGTTTCTCCTTTTTTGTGCCGAAACCTCCGGGTCAGGGTGGCACAATCAGACGATAATAAATTTATAACAAAGTTAAAATGAAAAGAAAATACTTTTGTTTTTATTTAAGTGAAAGGACATTAATTAGAGGTAAATAGTTCAGGTCGACTGCAGTGAACAGAATTAACGCATTTCTTGAGAAACTTCTTTTTCTGTTTTCTATTGGGCTCTGCAGGCCACCGTACCCGGCGACAAAAACACAATGATGCAAGTTCAGGCTGCTTTTTAACTTATTCTTGACCTGTTCACAAAGTGTTATAACCGTACCTGCAAACTCAGAAGGGATGAAAAAGGTGACAAGCCTGTAGTGGGGGGGTGGGGGTGGGGGTGTCTGTGTCCCCACTACATCCTCTAATGATCCGCCAGAGCAGATGTTTCGATCACTTAAAGCGTCTGTGACATGATTTATGAACTTTGCAGAAAGTGGCACAAAATAAATATCTTGTATCATTCAACTATGTTTGTTTTTGCAAACAAACGTATAAATATATTAAAATTTCATTCAAAATCATTTTAAATTTGGCTCTGTGTTTCGTCACTGGAAATCTGCGAACTTCGCATACGTCATGTGACGTAGGATTGGTCATCTCTGCTCCAACGCGCATTGAAAATGATGAAGGTGGAGCATGTAGAATCAGACGAATGTAACAATTTT
>JARVGS010000127.1:33570844-33582527 GCA_031762315.1 Hypsolebias antenori | reverse complement strand
GGTTCTTAGGTCCGGAACCCGTTCGTAAGTCGAGGACCACCTGTATTTCAGTTTTTTTTTTTGTTTTTTTTTAGAAAATGGACATCACTTATGTTACTTATTACTTGTGCATATTGGATCCATAGTTTATATTTAGCTGTTTTCTCTTCCCCACCAGAAGTTATTTTTAGTTTGTTGGAATGCACATCATTGCCTAATATGCTGCCTGTCAGGCACAACTGATAAACTATGGAGATTGTTGATGAACAGCATGTGAGAAACAAAACTCTGCTTCTCTAGAGGGTGATGCTGGTTATAATATAATCCTCCCACAGTAATCCCATCTGGAGTAGTTTTAGGAACCTCACCAGATATACTTTTAACTCAGCCAAACTGTCTTCCAAATAGACTCATACCATTATATAAATGTTTACAAAAAAGCAAAATATATTAGAGACTTTTTTTTTATTTGATGGGTGGAGAAAGTGGGTACAAGGTATTAAACATCCAAAGTAATGTCCCAGACTGGACTTATTTAGTCTTTTTAACCATCCAGCAGTATGGCTCTGTTCTTTCTCATCCATCTCCACTTTGTTCCGCTCCACAGTCGACCAGTCTGGTCTCAGGGTAGCTTGTTGCGAACTACCATTGCTGTCTGCCATTGGTAAGAGGAAGTTCCCATGGCGATGGGTCGCTGTGGGCTATAAATATGTTGACCGGTCACAGAGCAGTTAAAGACGCCTGCAGCAGCAGTGAGAATTTATCTTGAATTGTTCCCATGCTCTCTGTAGGCAAAAGCTGGGTGAAGATGAAAATATCCAGCTTAGAAAGTTATTAGCCCCGGTTTCAGTTAGTTTGGCTAAATTAAACATATTGAACTAAAGAAGGCCTGAATATTTTTAAACTATCTCACTTCACTTATCTCTGAATACATTTAAGACCTACATCTACTTATGGTATTATGAAGGTAATGAGTGATTTATGGAGGAAAAAAATGGCACAACCAAACCATATATTTGCAATGTATTCTTTGGAAAACTTTCAAGAGGTTCGCACCAACTCCAGACAGACGGCGAAACGTTTCTATAAAAAAGAACCTGTCCGGATGACCCAACTGAGAATTATTGGATTTGGTACTTGCATGATTGAGCATGAACTTTGTTGTTTTCTTGAAGTTAACAAATCTAAAGCTATAACTTTTGCACACATTATGTAGCTCTTTGCTTTGGTGGGGGAGTAGTGGCCCAGACTCTAGAGAAGATGAACCTGTGATCAGAAGGTTGCAGATTTGACTCCCAGGACTAACTATCAAAATGTGTGTGGCAAAGGTGAAGCACCCACACCTGCCTCTCCCCTTAGTGTTTCTCCTACTATTATACAAGCATGGCACCCTGCCCTGTCAACAGAACCAAGTGCCCTGCCTACCGAATCCCTCCCCCCGTCCCCGTTGACAACTGTCGGCTCTAACTTAGCACCAAGCTAATGATGCACAATAATGACACGCTAGCTAAAAAAACAATGCTAGTTTCACTCACGCTGAGCCGGCAACCCTCCGCTCGAAAACTGTAGGTACAAACAGTGCATGCAACACACACGTGTCTTCATCACATACATGTCTTCATCCCCAGCCCCTACCAGTCAACTAAAATCTCAGAAGATATGAGTGCCCTGCCAAGACGAGTAAAATAGAGGAAACACTGCCCTTCATTTGTCCCATTCTGGGCCCTTGAGCAACATCCTTAACCCCCACCATCTGCTCCCCTGGGCATCCGCGATGGCAGCTCTCTGCTCCACTCCTGAGCTATGGTAGCTCTGTGGTCTGTGGTTGAGTCAGGAAGGGCATCCAGCATTAGAAAAAAACAATTGCCAAGTCTTTGTGTGAGTTACTTTGCTGTGGTGAACCCCTAAGAAGGAAGAAGCTGAAATTATAATAAGAAGAAAAGTAGTTCTTTGCTTTAGTTGTCTGACTTCAAGTCGTTTCTACAGTATATTTTTGCTCATGTTGGTATTAACTTGTAAATGTTACTGGTGACTTACATAAATACAAAAGAGATCACATAGTCAAATCCAGGTGACTCAACGATTACACCTCATCAAGCATAATTATGTTGGTCAATTCCAGATATTCAAACTGAATTGAAAGCCCTCATATGCAATAACAGTAAAACATTGTTTTTGCTGTTAAAACTGATACAGAATCAGTTTAACTGTCATTGAAAAATCTCTTTAAATCATGTACCGATTGATTTATTTTCACGAAAATGTTTTTTTTCATCATAACAATTCAGTTGTCATCTAAAATGCATGCTACTTTGTATATTTTGTACTTCAGATTCAAGTGCATTTAAATCTTGAACCATTTTTATGTTTTACCATATTTTGCTTGTACTGTATAGCATATAATAAATGTAAGGGTTTACACTAGCTTAATACATTATTATTTCACATTTACGATGAGGACAATACAAATGTTTCATTCAGTCTTGTTTTAGTCTATCCAGATTTTAATATATTTAATTTATAAAATGCCCACTTGTTAGTAGAACTTAGCTCCCAGATATTATGTTTAAAATAACCTTAAGGGCTCTAGCTGGCTTGAGCAATAAAACACGAGGCACATAAAATTGTTAGTTTTATATATTTTTGTAGAGAACACACTACTGTCTCAGAGGACTATGCGAATGCTCAGGCCTTTCTACTAAACTCATTCACCCAGTCATATAACAAATGCAGAGCTCAGATCCTCCAGTTGTTTGACAGAGAAGACTTTTTTCTTAAAATAATTCTAATTCTGCTCATGAATAAGTAACGAGGAGGCTTGAGACACAGAAGACACATGCACCTGCTCCTGTATGGTCTCTGCTTTCATACAAACACACAGAAACCCACAGAAGCTTGCAGAGATTCCCTGTCTGCTCCCTTTTATCCCCCCACCCTTGTATTTTCCCTGATTACAGCCGCAGGGGGTAGACAGTTAGGTGAGCTGGGGCTGAATCTCTAATGTCCTAGCAATCTGTTTGCGCTCCGAGTTAATGCTGCGAAATGTAGCATTTTCATAATATCGCACTATTTTAGGGGCAGCTTTTCTCTTCACTGTTATTTTGCAGAGTGTTGGGGTGTAAATAATATTTCAGTGCTTATTAAAGTGTCATTCAGATGCCTGATTTTAGACGTGCTCTTCTCACAATGGTGCACATTAGTTATTTATTTCTGACTTTTCCTCACTGGGGTCAGGGAAAGGTCTGACAAATCCGCTTAATAATTAAAGACGTTTTCTGTAACGTGACGACTCTTAGTGTCTACAAACCACTTTCCTCTGAAGTGTTGAGCGATGGCTGTGGAAACGGGAAATAAAAGCTGCCAAATGTGTGTGATGCTGTGTCTGATCGTGTTTGAAAACACTCCACACGATGGTTACGTTCAAAACGCTACAAGATTATTAAACAGAAAGGCTTGTTGCAGTTTGAAAAACAAGTTATCTTCTTTCTGTTTGTCATGTTTTCACCACTTTGTGCAGAAAACGATGATCTGTGTGTTGCTCGCTTTCACAGATGGAGAGAGAAATACTGGGATATGATTCCAGGTGATCCAGCAAAGGACCTCTTCAGTTTAAAAGAGAACATAAATGGTGAGATGACATTCTTAACTAGAAAAATTGCATTTCTGGTGAAACTGCAGTGTAAATGCTTATTGCTGAAGGAAAACAGCTGAAATAAGCTAAAAACATACTGAAATCAGATGAAATGGAAGAACAAGCCTAAGTTAGCAGAAGAAAGCAGAAATAACACATTTGCTGAACTGGGTTTAAATAAGCAGAAATGAGCACAAAAAATAGTAAATTAGCTAAAAAAAAAAAGCTGAAATTAGGGGAAAAAACTGCAGAAAGAAGCTTAAACTACAAAAAGGAATTAGAAGGCGCTGCAATGAGCTATTTAAAAAGAAGTGGAATTAGTCGAAAAGGCACAGTTTGGCACAAACCGCTAAAAAGTATCTGAAAGAGCAGAAAAAACTGAAACTAGCAGAAAAAAGCCAAAAGGAGCATAACAAACTGAAATTAGCATAAAGAAGGCTGCAAGTTGCAGAAATTAAAATGAAAAACTAGAATTTATTTGAAACAGCTGAAATTAGCTAAAAATGCTAAAAAAAAGGTAGTTGCAAAGGTGGAACAAGCTTAAATTAGCAGAAGAAAGCAGAAAGAACACGTTTGCCCTGCTAGGTTGGAAAAAGGCAGAAATGAGCACAAAACAGCTGACAAGAAGCTAAAAAAGCAGAAAGAAACTTAAAATACCAGAATGATGAGAGAGCACATTTTTGCTGAATTGTGCTGAAAATAAGTAAAAATAAGCGCAAAACATGTGGAATTAGTTGAAAAAGCTAAAATTAGAATAAAACTGCTAAATACTGTAGTAGATGAAATGGCAGAAAAAGCTGAAACGCACAAATAATCTGAAAGGATCATGACAATCTGAAATTAGCAGACAGAAGTTAGAAGATGCACAAAATGTTGTAGTTAGCAGAAATAATCTAAAAGGGTCACAAAACAGCTGGAAATAGCTAAAAAAGTTTCAGTTTGCAGAAGAAAGCTGAAAGAAGCTGAAACTGAACAAAATGTGAAAGGAGCAGTGAAAGGTTGTAAACAAATCCAAAGATCTGAAGGATGTAAAATGAGCTCAATTCATAATTTTCTAGGGGGAAAAAAAAGACAGAAAAGGCTAAATATTTCAAAAAGCTAAAGCTGCACCAATACAAAAAGTCACACCAGGATTGTCCTGAAAGAAATGAACGTTTTGATTAGCTATTTGTTGAAATAGCTTGAAAACTGCAGGACGAGAATAACGCCAAAAAACGTACGGAAGAAAAATGGAGAATGCTTCATAAACATTCACACAAAAATTAAATCAAAAGGCGGCAACTTGGGTTATTTTAATTCCAGTCCAGAAAAACATCTAAAAAAACTACAAACATTCACTATTCAAGTCTGGGCGGGGGCACTATTCAAACATTTGGGGGACTTCAGCTTATCACTTTTCAAGAGATTTCATGTTACACATCTGTCCTAATCCACAATGTTTAAAACCAAAGGAACTGGATTTCTGTTATGTAGTTAAATACAATCTGTTTTCTGTCAGGGGAGCTTTGATCAGTTCACAGTTGGAGAGGTCAGTTTCCGAGCTTTAAACCGGACAAGGTTTTCTGTTATGTAAGCTAAATTTACATGCAGATGAATCTCACTCCCCTCCCTCCTGAGGGTTGTTAGGGTCACACATTTAAAGCTTTGAGTGTCACACTCTTCATGTTTGAACTGAAAATACTCACCAGTTGGGAAGCAAAATGCCTTTAGAGATTGAATTGTTTCCTTAGATTTTAAACTTTTCAGATTTACCATGTTCTGGTTGACCAAAATCTGGTTTCTGTTCCCTAACAGAATGTTTGCCATGCTACATGGGAAGGCTCTGAGCTCCTCCCTGGTCTTCCTCCTCATTCTCATCATCGTAGCTGCTGTTCACGGTCACTCATATCCCCAGTTTTCACGCAATGACACTGAATTCCAGCACCTGGTGCTCCACCCAGACCCTGCTGTGGGCACGGTGTATGTGGGAGCCAGGGACCACCTTTTCCAGTTGGATGGATTAGATGGACTCCGGCTGGAGCTGGAGGAGACCACCGGTCCTGTGAGCGACCACAAAAACTGCCTTCCCCCTGTCACAGAAAGCAATTGCCCTGCAGCCAGAAGAACAAGCAACCACAACAAACTGCTTCTGGTGAACCCAAAAGCATCCGAGTTGATCACCTGCGGTAGCGTCCATCAGGGCACCTGTCAGAAACGTAGCCTGAAATCCATCAAGAAGGTTCTCTTTTCCACTGAACGGCCTGTAGACACGCAGTATGTTGCAGCCAATGATCCTTCAGTGTCCACTGTGGGGTTGGTAGTGGATCTTCCGGACGGTGTAAAGACAGTTATGTACGTTGGTCGAGGATACACTGCCAGCCACCCACCCATTTCCACCCGCCACCTTTCATCAGAGCCTTTCTTTTCTTGTGAGGAGACAGCTAAGCTGGCTGTGGCTGGACGTCTGTCAGAATACGACCATCACTTTGTAGCGACGTTCACACGGCGCTCACATGTCTACTTCTTGTTTTACCGCCGTGACATCAAATCGGTGTCGAGGGAGTACCGGAGTTATGCAGCCAGGGTTTGCCTGGAGGACACTTCCTACTACTCGTATGTGGAAATTCCCCTCATTTGCAGATCATCATCTTCTCCTTCCAGGAATTATAACCTGCTTCAGGCTGCTCAGGTACGTGTAAGGGTTGTGTCAAAGCATTATGGCCACCGTTGTCTAACTTTAATTTAGTTCTTTGAGCCGGCTGTGGCTGAGTGGTTAGAGCAGTCGTCCTCCAATGGGAGAGTTGGGGGGTTCGAATCCATGAGCAGTCACATGCCAAAGTGTCCCTGGGCAAGACACTGAACCCCTCATTGCCTTCGATGTGTGTCCCATCAGTATGTGAATGTGATAAAGCTCTGATTAGTCTCTTTAGGATGATTTGTTCAATTAGCTTTGCAGAGATCTAGTAGAGTGTTGCATGAATGGGTAACTGAGAGCACAGATTGTGTTGTAAAGTGCTTTGAGTATCTTGATAAGATACTGTACTTTGTACCTTTTACAGCAAATTAATATGATGTGTTTTTCCTTTACTCCAAATGATTTAACGAAGGCTTGCAGGTAGTTAACTTGAAGGGAGTAGCTCTTCAAAATTACTATTCAAGGTCTTGATGCCCACAGTTTTATTACTGTGCACAAATCTCCATCTGATTTTTCTTCCAAACACTGTACTGCATGTGGATTTTTATCAAGACAACACTGTTTTCCTGCCTTGTATTTTTCTCACGCCTTTGTTGCCACAGGTGGGACAAGGTGCGGGTCTGCAAGGCGAAGACCTGCTGGGAGTCTTCTCCACCCGCATCAGCTCAGCAAACAACAGCCCCGTGGACTCCTCAGCTCTGTGCGTTTTCTCCCTGGACGAGCTCGACAGGCACATCGACTCCACCCGTGACCTCTGCTACACCAAAGATGGGTTGGTGGAGGGCAGAGGGGAGGTGGCTTACATAGAGTACGAGGTCAAGTCCAGCTGTGCTAACCTACCTTTGGTAAGGATGCAGATGAAGGCGCAAATATTTTGAAGCTCTTGGACTTAAAAACTATGATCGTTAATGTTTTCAAATCGTTGTTTAAATTATGTCCCTTTCCAGAGAAGAGCAGTTTCTGTTGGGTTGTATGGCTACACGTCTATTTAGAGCAGGACTTACAGTAGATACATTAAGGCTATATATCAAGAGAAGTAATGCCTGCAGCTTAGCTATATTGACTCACTCGGCTTAAGTGTTCAGCATAAGGTAAAATAAATGGAATGCACAGCCAAGTAACAAGGAAAGACTGGGCTGGCACAATTAGAATGAGTAATGGATGAAAGTCTAGTAATGAGGCTTCTTTTGAAAAGCTCAGAGTTCCCAGATGCCTGAGGAGTATCTTTGCCCAGCTGCAGCTGTCCAGAGAGCGTCTCCATGATCTGCAGCCGCTCAGGTTCCCTCAGCTCTCCGAACCGTTTAATGGGATCGTTAGAGATCAATAAAGAAAACAAACCCTGAATCATCCGTTCTGCAGCTTAATGAGCTCTGACAAGAAAAGATGAGAGTTGAGTTTATTTTTTCCTGCTGGGAGAAGAGGACAGACACTGAGAAGGAGAGCATGGAGGAGGAAACTAAAACATGGGAGTAAAAGGGTTGTAGCCAAGAAACTGACCGGAGGAAAATGCGGCACTAAAAGAAAAAAGATGAAAGAAAGAAGATAGACTTATTAGACCACTATTCCTCTAATGATAAGCTGTCTTATTTTCACCATAAACTGAAAAATAAAAAAGATTTGCTACTCTTACCTTGTTGTTTATGGCCAATCACATGGAGCAGTGATTTGAAATTTATACAGTAAACATCAAAACAAATATTTTGATGATAGTTTTTTTTTTTAAATAAACCCTCTACTTTAATCTATGATGTAATTTGCTCAAAATGAATCAAAAATTGAATGTCTGAAAAATAATTGAAGCATGAATATTTTTTAATCTCAAGTGTTTTTGCCACAAGCTTAATTAAAATCTTAAAAGCAATCTTTCTAAACCGAATTTCATATTTCACTGGAGAAATTCCATTTACTGGTAGAATCCAGTGTGATGCTGGGTGCTGGATGACTTTGTTGAAATTTACGGGGTTGTTAAAGCAAAAAAAAAAAAAAAAAAAGGGAAAAAAAATAAAGAAAAAAAAAAGCACAACAAAAGATTAAAAACAAAAAGTAAAAAATTTCTTTATAAAATCTAAAAAAAAATTGCCAACTAAAAGTAAAAAAAAATAGCAAAATGTAGTAAAAAGCTAGACGTAGCAGAATGATGGCTAACAGTAGTTAAAAATTAGCTAAAAGCTAATTGTAACACAAGGCTAGCTAAAAGCTAAATGTAACAAAATGGTACCTAAAAGTAGCAAATGGCTAGCTAAATGTTGTAAAACACAAACACACACACAAAGCTAAAAGTAGCAGGAGGCTAGTAAAAACTAAATGTCAATGTTGAAAAAAAAACAGAGTATTTCTATGGCGAAAGTACAGTATTTGTAAGAAAAAAAAAGTAAAAAAAAAAAAAAAAAAACAATTAAAAAGTATAAAAAAATTAAAGTAGAAGTCACGGCACCCATCTTCTGAATGAGCTAAACATTTTGATACAAGAAAGGCCAAAATAACACCAGTGTTTCCCCAACCATTGTGCAAGCAGGGCCCCGCCCTGTCAACACCCTACCCCTCGGTCGACAGTTGCTGTCACTGATGTAGCACTAAGCTAGCGGCGCGCAATACAGACACACTAGCTAAAAAGCTATGACTATGCAGTGTTTCCCCTAGATAACTTGCCATGGCGGGGTGCTCGTCTTGTCCGTGATTTTTTTGACCGTGGCGAAACAGATGGAGACACGTCCTGAGCTGTGCAGTGAACTGTTTATACAGACAGTTTTAGAGCGGGGGTAGGGGGGCGAGACACATCTGAGCTGCGCCCTGTGTGTACCGACAGTTTTCAAGGTGGGGTGTGGGGGTTCAGTGTGAGAGAAGAGGCTGCCTTTAGCCTTTTAGCTAGCTCACCTGTATTGCATGAACTGCTAGCGTAGCTTTATGTCTGGGGTGTAGGATGCACGAGGTTTGGTAGACGGGGCGCCCTGTTTGTATAATGGTAGGGGAAACACTGTGGAGGTAATGCCCCGTCTACACAACCCGACTGTTGGTACAAAAAGTGCATAACACAGACAAACGTGTCAGTCCGTCCCCCGAGTAGACAAAAATCACAAAAGACATGTGCACCCTGCCAAGGTAAGTAAACTAGAGGAAACACTGACACAGAGTATGCAGAAGTAGTTAGATGGTGTGGCTGCTGTATCAGAGTTCTCACAATTAAAATGACTTCAGTACTAATTGTGTTTATGCACCAAGTAACCAAACTTTCCATCCTGTCACATGGTTGTAGAACACCTTGAAGGCGTACCCGTGTGGCTCTGACCACACCCCCAGTCCCATGGCGAGCAAAGACGCGATGGAAGCCAAAGCTGTGTGGCAAACTTCAGTCGCACATCTTACTGCTGTGGCCGTCAGTGTCAGAGAGGGACACAGCATCGCTTTCCTGGGAGACGCCAGAGGAAACCTGCACAAGGTAGTTGACCTTCCCGAGTACGCACCTGATGGAAGGCGTGAGACAACCATGACTCATCAAGATTACCATTGAATTGTTTAATCTGAGTCAGTTAGATGTTGCAATTGTGTGCGCCTTAGGGCTCACCTAATGATCCGTCTGTACAAACTCACTGCTCGGTCTGCTTTTGTGAGTTTTCTTACTGCAAAACAAAAGAACCGTACCTCACAAAAACACCAGACTTCAGTTTCAGTTTTTTGTTTTTTGTTTTTTGTTTGATCTGTTGCTTATTTTTCTACGTCGTCACCACCACCTTACATTGCAGTGTGGAAAATTCCCATCATTCCTGCACTCGCAATGTTCCATCATCCACAGACTAGCATACCACAGTGATCCCATGCTCAATGCGTTTGCTTTGAGCTGTGCAGGATGTGATTCTTGGAGACGTGGTGCATTTTTTTAACGTTATGATTTAAAGACGTGAAAACTGACTTTTTCAGCATTCCTTCTTGAAGTCCGAGTGCTGCTTTTGCTCTGAAAAAAAGAAGAGTAACTGTATTTTTTTTTATGTTTGCACGACAGGATCATGATAAGAGGATTGTAGATCAAACTGTGCCGTGATGATCTGTTAGCCTGAGTGTAAGGGAGTGAGACGTGGGGCTCGACTTAACACTTGAAGTTAGCAGATCAAAGCAGTATTACTGTACATGCAACCATCTGAAACATTCTGCTGAAACAGGATTATTGAATTACAAGAAATCAAATTCCACAGAATCTAGAATCAAACAGCAAACAGTTTTGGAAATGCTCTTGTAGGTTTTTTGCTAGGAGTTAAATGTGGAACCACATTATAGCAGCCATATTTTTATGAGGCAGCACGGTGGAGCAGTTGGTAAAGCTGTTGTCTTTTAGTGAGAAGGTCGCCGGTTCAAATCCCAACCGGGGACCCACAGACCAAAACCGTGCATGTTAGGTAGGGGTGCGCCAATTGCAGTTTTCTGGCTGATCGCGATCACCGATTTCTAAAAAAGTCAGACCTGCCGATCCCGATTTTGGCCAGTACCGATTTTGTTTTATAAGCAACACTGTCAGATGTTAGAAGATCACAATGCACCTTTAATTTTCCAATCTTGTTTTTATTGATAAACATACCCTTGAACAACATCCTAGAAACAATACAAACGTGTTTTAACTGGCCATGAGGTAGTGCTCTGAAATTTAAATGAAGTTTAGACAATTATTAAAACAAACAAACAAAAAAAATCGGTGAAATCGGTTTCTCATACAAGTATCGGACGATTTCCCAAAATTAAGGAAATCGGGGCCGATAAATTGACCGGCTGATTCATCAGTATACCCCTAATGTTAGGCTGATTGGCAACTCTAAATTGTCCCTAGGCGTGAGTGAGAGAGTGAAAGGTTGTTTGTCTCATTTGTCTCTATGTGTCCCTGTGATGGACTGGAGTAGAGTTGCATCTAGGCCCAAAAAAGCTGACCCGGCCTCAGCCCATAGCCATCATTTCTGAACCCGACCAGACGAATTAACAGTAATTACAGGTCCGACCCCCGCAAAACCCCGACATTTTAAATTAAGCTTTGACTGCTTATAGTTATTAACGGTCGGCGGACACGTGGACCGTGATAAAGTTAGTTTTACGTTGCACGTTGGACATTTGAGCGCTGTGGCTTCAGTGGTGTGTTTTTCTCATTCGATCCGATGCAGGCAGCCTGATTTTGGTGAGCCGCGCTCAAATGAGAGGCTCTCGCACAGTGACTGCTGGATCTGGGCACCAGTGACCCCCACAACCTGAAAAGGAAGAAGCGGGTAAAGATAATGGATGAATAGCTGCAATATGTTGGGGAGAGTGATGGCGCAGAGGCTAGATGGGAAGGTTGCCAGTTCAACTCCCCAGACAGGCAACATCAAAATGTGGGTGGGACTGGTGAAACACACACACCTGCCTCCACCCTCATTTGTGCTACT